>VZTE01001006.1:487035-560140 GCA_013397775.1 Eulacestoma nigropectus | reverse complement strand
TTTTGTTTTTGTGTTTTTTTTTTTTTTTTTTTTGGTGAATGTCTTCCCTTCAAGATTTTTGTATCTTCCTGCTAGTAGTTATTCTTGATAGTCATGATGAAATTTTAAAATGGTTTACTTTATGTGTGGAAAGTGAATACCAAAACTGTCTTTTTAAGTTAAGAGAAAATAATCCTTTCAATCACATGTCAAGAGACAGAGTGACTGATTGTCAGATTTCTGTTGATTTTTCAAGACTTTTTAATGCTTTCAGCTCTTAAATAATGCTTATAAAAGTCATTAGGGTCCTCCATAATGCACGCTGCAGGTGCAGCTAGAAGCATCTGAATACAACATTTGAATTTGCTTTCCTTGGTACTTACGTAAAGGAGGAAATGTGAAAATGCTTTTACTACCTTTTTTTGTTCCATTTATTGATTGTTGGGAAGAATTACATACTTTGGAGCTGTTGAAAGACTACCTTCTTTCATGCCTTCTTTACTTATAATTTGTGTTTCTATATTAGATACAGGTAAAAGAAGCACACAAATAAATATATAATTATAATAACTATGGATAAACCATTCCGGGGTAATATTTTCATAATGATTTAAGAATTTATAAGGAGGACAACGACAAATATTATACTATGAGGCTAAGGGTTGTCTCTAACAAGGCATGCACAATTACATACCTAACTAGTTACGTCATTAGCATCACCTGGTACTTACAAGGACAGGGAGGTTGTTAGCAACGAGTGCAAATGAGGAATGTAAATAGTTATCTAATTATTGCACTGTAGGTTCCAGACAGATTCGTTTGGATTAAATTTATTGAGCAGTAGAATGCACTATTAAAGTTGCACTAAAGATATAATCTAGCTACATTATATTAACAGTATGCATGTATATGTCTCAGAACCCCATGGCAGAAATCACTGTTCAGCTTCCAAAAATGAGGAAAGATTCCCTCTCAAATTCAGAGGCAAAGACTGTGGTTCTGTTCAGAGATCATCAGATGTACTCTCTGGGCTCTGCAGAGCTATGGGCCCTTTCATTTGGGAGAGTATTGCATAATTCTTGCTCCTTCCATTTCACTCACTCTAATTCCTGCTCCTTCCATTTCACTTCCATATTCACCTAGAATATTTCACTCTAATATACAGATACTTACATTATTATAGTCACTATAAGAAATGATAAAAGAGGGCTCTCCACAAAACCATAAGCACACGTGTATGAACAATAATGATACCAGCTCATCCTTTTTTCACAGGCAGGGGAACAATGTGAAAAAAAATTATCCAAGAGTAAGAAAAAACAGCAGCTCACAAAATGGATAAAACCTCATTCAACTGAGAACATTTTATTCGGCAATGGATGCTGTCATAGAGCTCTACCAGACCACAATGCTTAAAAATGGCACCCAAATTGCAGGCAGGGTGCAGAGGGTCCTGACAGAAGTGACCTAGATTTGGTGAGAAAGTCTCGTTGCTTTTTCTCCTGAATAGGTCAGGTGGATGTGTCAAGTACAAGCAGCAGGGTATGAGGATACCTGATTGCACATTTTGATCATAGACAGTCAACCGTTAATATTTTTTTCATTATTTTCATCTAAATTTGTTCAAAAAATGACTAATGGAGTATGTCCACAGTACAGAACAGTTCACAGAAATTGACTATAACAAAGTAGTGAAAAGATAGATTCACTCTAATTTATAGATTAGACCATTAAATGAGTGAGATAAATATTTACACAACATGAACTGGCATTCTGTCTCAGTGCAT
This sequence comes from Eulacestoma nigropectus, assembly GCA_013397775.1. Lineage (NCBI taxonomy): Eukaryota > Metazoa > Chordata > Aves > Passeriformes > Eulacestoma > Eulacestoma nigropectus. Next base: position 558,374 of record VZTE01001006.1, on the reverse strand, counting down.
ACAAGTAAAAAATAAAAGGATGTCACTATTGGAATACAGCCAGATAATTTGATTTAATGTAGTCTCACAGTTTCACTGACCAATCGAAATTAAAATGATGCTTAATAGCCAATAATGCACAGTGACACTGATGTGAAAATTATGTTTCTCACTTTCACTTCAAACTTTTTTCATTTTTCTTGCTATCATATTGAAAAGGAATTTAGTAAAAATGAAATAAAGAAGAAAAAAATGCTCTCTATCTTATCAGTTGGAAAGGGTGAGGGTCTCTTGTGACTGAGTAAAGAAATGGCATTTTTTGCCTACTTCTTCACCCTGAGAATAAATTCTTACTGTTTTTAAATGTTACAGGGTTTTTCTGCTTTAAAATAGCTGCTTTAAGCAGGTGATGTGTGTCAGTTCAAGAAGAAGCAAGTGAACCAAAAATCCCTGGGCACTGCAGACATTCAAGAACATGAGTAACAAACTCCAGTCACATAAGCTGTGCCAAACAGAAGGAAAGGTTTCTTGAGTTTAAAGGTGTTTTCCAAAACTTTTTTCTTCTGTTTTTCAGAAAATGATCCACTTCTCATTTTAATATTGTAACTAAACAATGTAACTTCGTTTAGATTATTAAAACTGTCCTTGAGCGCCAGTACAGCTCAAGCAGATACCAGAACAATCCAAAGAACTTAAAGACTTCCAAGAGCCCAGCTCAATTTTCTCCTAGTAAGCCTTAAGGTCCAACAAAGAGCAGGGACAATTCAAGGAAAGAACCATATTCCTGCTATCGTGCAGCTCTAGGCTCCGTTCCCTCTATTTGAAGACCAGGTTGAAACTCACATGCACTTGTGCATCCTGGAGGAGCAGACCAGACTCCTTTTGGGTGAAGATGGTGATACTGGGCATGAGAAGGAGAAGAAATGTCATTTGCCTCTCTGCAACTAGGATGATCTGTTTTGCGAGTACCAAAGTTGGCACAAATGAAAAGGTTTCTCCTTCTGATGAGGTTTCCCTGGCAAGAGCTGAACAAATTTTTTTCTTAACTAAATGGATTGAGTGAAGAAAAGGTGCTCCTACACCTGAAGTTCAATGATGGTTAAGGATTTGTTCTCAGTAGTAATTAACACATTCCCTTAGGTCTTGGGAACAAGAAGAGACACTTGGAGAATCTCTGTGGACCTGCATCTATCATCTACTTACTGATCTTAGTTCCTGATTAGACTGATGGCTTTTGGCATCCCCAACTATAAACTGCATGGCAAGAGTCTTGTACCTGTGCATTCAATATGATGTATGTTCCAGAAACTACTTGGGAAAACAAAGATCTGGCTTGCAAATCTGCCACTGTTTCACATATTGCTGGAATTAAATAAATGACTTCTCCTGGGGTTTCCTTAATTTGCTATAAACTCCTTCCTGCAAACAAGTTCACAAAATAATTTTTAACGGCAACTTCTGAACATTATTTTTAATACTAACACTAGAAAAAATAGGCCATCTTTTATTATGTAAAAAAATTAGCAATGTACCTCAAGTGCAAATACACCTGGTTACGATTTAATTTATAGTAATATTTTCTTCAGTCTCACTTGTTCAAGAACAAATATACTATATATAACTGAGCTGTAATGGTGAAGGGATGTGTCCACTATTTACCCTCCAAGGTAAAAACAAAAATTATAAAAATGAGATTCTAACCTTAAGCAGACGACAATTAGAATGAAAACAATTTGCCTTAAAAATGAGTGAATAAAAATAATGCAGTGAATATAGATACAAGAATCAGAAATAATTACATTTGTTTCTATTATAGATTATTTTTCTTCAGGACGTTTGAAAAATGCTCTCCATTAAATCCTTCTATTACAGAATTTTCTCAAATTTTCCTTTTGTTTGCAATGCACCCTGTTAGACCAGATGCCTGGCTTTTCTTTTCCACAGTAAGGCACCTGGAACATTGCCTCAGCTCTTAGCAAAGCTTGCTCCAAGAATCCAGTGAAGCAGAGGTCTGTTCTCTTATTTAGCAAGTCTTTGTTTACAACATTTTTTGTCTGTGAGGAGAGGTTTAAGTCGAATGAAAGGAAATTTGGAAAATTGGTTTGTTCAGTCTTGAAAAGAAAAATGAAGACACACATATAATCGCACTCATAAAAGGTTACTCAGACAAAGCTCTCTATCCACTGCAGAATAAGGTGAAAGTGATGTGCATAAAATGCAGCAATGGAGGTTTAACTTAGATGTTATGAGAGACTTAGCACTGAGAGGATAAAGAAGGAATTGAGAAAGTGGAGGAACCCAGATTTTTAAGGGTTGGTTAGGCTAATATCAGTCAAAAATTGTTCAGCTATAACTGCTCCTGCTGCAAGGGAAATACAGTAAAAGACAAGACAGGGTGCTTTTCAGCCTTATTCTCTCTTTTACAGTCTTCCTGAAATCAAAATATTTTTATTTGAACATTTGTTAAGTTCAATATGTTAGAAAAATATGAAATAAAACATTTCTCTTTTTTTTAGACTGATTTCAGAATAAGCAGTTAGATAGCCACATAAAAGAACCCTAATCAAGCTTTCAGTAAAGGTTTTTGGTGTGGATGAACCCTCCTTTTTCACACAAACACTTTTGCTCAGCTAGATCTGAAACCAAGTTAACTGCTCATTAATTCTTTCCCAGACAGTTTCTAAAGTCTGTATGACAAGTTTCCTTGGTAACAGCAGCCAGCATATTCCATGACACCTAGCCATTAAACCAGACAAAAGCACGGATTTTGCACCTCTGCATCCATCCAGGAGAATAAGGAGAGGCTAGAGGCAGGCACATTCCCTGACCTGCACATGATCTCGGACCAAGCACGTGGTACATGCAGCTGACATGTGCTACGACACCCTGGACACGTGTACAGCAGCTCTTGGATAACCTTGTATTTACCACTGCCTTTTCTCCCTGCTATGAGTTTGCAGGAAAGTGTTGAACAGTGGGCAGACGGCTGCAACTTCTGAAGTAAAGTGTTTGCCCCAACTGCTTTGCACTCTTGCAAACTCTTAATCCAGCTGATATTTATAAGAAAGAGAAAAATGCTTTACTGTTTTTATTTTTAGACTTGATGAACCTATTGTTATTTTTGATTAAGGAACAACCCAAACATTTCAGTCATTAGCAGCTGCATTGTGCTAAATGCTGTTTAATAGAGATCCAAGAACAGAGACAATCTAACTGTATTAACTTCAATCTCAGATCTGGTTCCCTGCTTGCTTCATCTAGACACAGTGGGAACTGACTTATTTCTTACTCAACTAAACCGTTGTAACAGGTATTCATGCGCTGATAGCAGAGACCACAGCTAGAAGAAGATGGAAATTTCTTCCCTGGAAGTGAGGGAATTCAATACCCACCAGGCTGGGAAATTTTCTGAGAAAGAGTGTGCAGAACCAGCAAACCCCGACAGCTGAAGGTGATTCTCAGGTGATGGGCGAGGGTAATGCCCTCATCAGTTTTAGGTAAGAACATCGGGGTGATGGAGCACAGCCAGAACAAAGGAAGCTGAACTCTGCTCAGGAGTAAGGGCAGTCTTTGTCATTGATAGACAGCTACATCAGCTGAGAGAATCAATTGGCTCTGTAACTGTTTGTTCCAGAGTCAATCAAAGGAATGCAAATACCCGCCTTCCCGAGGTAGCCAGACCAATATTGGGAAGTATCTCAGCCCAGTGTAAGGGTATGAAAACTGAAAAGGAACAAATAAGTTCATTTTGCATTATACCTTTAACTCTCCTCATGGAGAATATCTAAAAGAGCATGGTCAGAGGGTATTGGACTCAGGATAAGAGAAGGTGATCTTACCATGAAAGCATGGTGACCTGAAAATGAAATGAACTTCTTCGGTTTATTCTTCCTGCCATGTTTATGGAGCTGTGGAAGTATTCAATATCAGATATCAACTCCTCTACCACACAGCTAGAAAGATCCTGTTAAATGTTGTTTAAAACTGAAATCTTGCCATTTTTTTCTACAGAAATGCTAATTCTTAGGCAAACTTACTTCTCTAAGACTCTTTTTTTTGTGAAGCAGAACATCCTGGGATATGAAGAACGATGTCTCCTTGGTCTGATTCTTTCTGCCCTACTGATTTCAACAGCGATATGCATGTCATTCCAACGCTGCAGCACTATGCTTGGCAACAGAATTACGAAAGATTAAAAGGAATCTTCCTGATCTCCAATTACGTATATTTAAATACATACTTGACACAGTGTATTAACAGGCAAAAACCTGGACTTGCCAACAGCTGAAAAGTCTGATTAACAGAAAAATGCATTCTAAATTTCTTTTATGCATTTTCTGTAGACAAAATCAGACTTCAAAGAGCAAATAAGAACTGCTGCTGAATTTTATCTCTTTTTTTTCTCAGATTCTTTTCCCAGATATGGCTTCTTTCATATTCAAGTTTGCACAATGAATAGCAATTTTGACTCATTACTGTCTCAGTTGCTGGGGCCCATATTATTCTTTAACTTCAAAATTATGTTACCTTCTTTTCAATGCCATTCCTAACCATGGAGACAGAATATGTCAAACTGATTTATGCCTGGACACTTACCTTAAGAGTGAGTTATTTTCCCAAGCATATATACTAGTATAACATGTAATCTCTTAAAATGGGGAAGAAAAAATAAAATTAATTTAGTTGAAATTTTTTTAGGGTGTAATAACGTAAGTTTCATATCCACATACATGCCCTAATTATGTGATCTTCATAAATATCCTCAAAGATGAAAGAGTACCAAAGAAATGCAAAAGCCAGGGGTTTTTTTTCATTTATTTTGGGATTTTTTTTGAGCATATGCAGATCACATCTCAGTAAACTGCATCAAACCAATAATAGAGATAAATATTACTCAAATTACACCAGTAATCCTGTACAAAAATGGGTTTACTCACTGTGCTTAATTGACAAGAGATACATGCAGAGGAATTACTGATGAGACATCAAAACAAAAATCTTAGGAGAGGACAACTAAGGAAGACTGGAGACACAGTGTGTTCCTTGAAAAGGGGAATTAGGAGTGGATGCAGTGAAAGAAGGAGACCTTTGCCTTTCTTGGCACATCTGATGACATTTTTGTCACATTCAAGGACTGAAGGCAAGGAAGGGTCACTGCGCTCAGGAGAAAACAGGGAAGAAAACCATTCCTCAGTTCCCTTGGTCAGCAGGAGGGAGTGGCTGTCTCCAGGAAGATACCAAACCCTGCTCTCTCTACTTCCCCTGGAGTAAAACAAGTCCTCAGTCACACAGATCATCCCTCCTGCCCTTGCTTTGTGCCTTCACCAGTAGCTATCCAGAAAATAATAAAATATAGAGCTGCCACAAGATATTCTATAATATTTATTGGACTAGTCTTGTCAAGCTTACAGTTAAGACCTGAGAGGAAACTTAGCACAAATGCTAGCCCTGGTGCAATCAACACTTTGGGTAATGGCTATCAGCTTTGTTACTAACCCAGCATTTTGTTTTGTTGCAAAGTGTCTATAAGGTGCGACTCTCATAAATAATTCCTATTAAAAGGATCTTAAAATGATGGTGAGTAGGTGAGAGATTCAGGGAGGGTAATGGTGGCTTCAGATCTGACAGGACAAGGAAGGCCTGCACTTATATTTGCAGGTGTGGAAAAGAGGTACTTCTGTTTAAACAATCAATTATGGTGGACTTTTTTGATGCCTTCAAAATTAATGTACTGCAGCTGGCAGGAGACAACTCCACGTACTCTGAAAACGGCAGATGTGAAGTTTTCAGAAGAAGCAACGTCCTTGACATTGAATTACTCTGAAGTTGTCCAAACTGTGAAAAGGCCTAGGAGGAATGAGCAGAAAGCTCAGCTAGCTGACAAAACTCTCAAAAATTCTTTTCTCTTCGTGAAGAACTAGGAGGTGGGAACATGGCAAATGTCTAATCATGTATTTTATTTTTGCTTCAACAGCAAAATGGTACTAACTTGGTTAGACCTTAAGCAAAGATTAACCTCCTGCAGTGACAGGGAGAGTCTATGCAAGAAGGGGAATTTATTGTCTGCTTCTGTTCATCGCATCAGGGGGGTCCTGAGGAAGTCTATGAGTGCTAGAAAATTGCTGCCTTTGTGGCAGCATATCATCATATATTACAGATATATTGGCTAATGTCTGGAATTGTTTCTGACATTTAAACAGATATGTAACTAGTTCAATAGGCAGATAAAGCACAGACTAAATCCTGTGGTTATTATTTCATGAAAGCACCTCATTATATGATCTTCCATGCTTGCTGATGGGAAGTGTGCAATGACTGGACAAAGATGATGGGCAAGACAAACCCGAGTGTTCTCGTGTGACTGTGAGACTCTCAGGATAGGGAGGCATCCATCAGCACTGATTGAAAGCAGCAACACTTTGATTTGAAACAATTGTGAAAGTGCTTGAAAGGGAATCCTTGAACCACTTGGAAAGGAAGGGACTGAAGGGGTTGGAAAGTATAAAGCAGCACTGTTTACTGTTAGAAGAAGAAGAGAGTTACTGTTTTCCCACTGCACCTTGCCAGAGCTTTCCGGAAGAGATGAAGTGGTGTGCCCAACATGGAATGATAGCACTAGTTAAGGAACCATAAAGAATAAATTGCACAGAAACTATGCAAGCAACTGATGGGAGTTTGTGGCACTGTAAACAAGCCAGTTGCAGTCATACGTCCAACACAGACAAAAATAGTAAAGAAGAACAAAGTTCTTGGATAAACCAATGGAATTATGGGGTCTATACACATTAATAATTATATTAGGGGAGATTTATGATTTTATTTATGTAACATTTCATCTATTTAATATTTCTGTGAAACAGATAGGTATGAAATTCCATTATTCTGCATTTATAGAAGCACTGTTTACAGCATAAACTACGTTTTAGTGTCAGGCTTATCTCAGTGTCTTGAAAAATTACGAGTACACTGACAACAGGAAGATTGGTAACATATGCATGGTTTGTTAATGAATCTGAATGTGTTAAGTTTTATGAGCTCTACCCTTTCATCATTAGGAGTTGTGCTTTCTGCAGCTAGATTATGTTCCCAGCTATGCTGTATTGGAAGTCATGCAAGACATCTTTTCATACAATCTCATACCATAAAAGTTTTCGTTTTCATTTGTTTCCATCTGCTCATCCACTTTCCCTGAAACTCCCTAGAATCCCAAAGCTCAAAATATCATTCAGGTGAATTCTTCTTGCCCTCCAGCTGGCAGTGCCACTATTACTATTTATATTAAAGTACATTGAGTAGATAGAGGTTCTGCTCAGATATTTTCTGCTTTTGTAACTCACATCTGCTGTCTCGCTTGCTTCCTCACGACAGGAAAAATTGCAGTGTACTTCACCACTGAATCTTCACCATGTTTAAGCCATCTCCTCTTCCCCCAAAGAAGAAGCTTCTAAATAAAAATGTCTCCTTTAAATTAAAGTTTATTGATTCTCATCTATGCTTGGGCAAAAATATGCAATATCTGAAATAAATATTTTTATTTAGATCGGTAAAAACTTCACAGCAATCTCTTTTGTCCTACAGTCTCTCTGTTTGTACACAGTAAGAGGGCACCTAGACAGATTTGAACTAAGTGACTACAGGCATAGCAGTTAATGACTAATATTCCTACTTGTTACAGATATACCGGATGACTATTACCGTTCCTTTCACTCTGTTATTAATGGCCTTATTAGGAATGCAAATCAATGTCCACTATATAAAATGGAAAATGCAAAAATCAATTGATGTCCTGTTGCGTATGGTTTAGATGCAGATTTTTTTCTTCATAGTGTCACAGGTTCAAACCAAATCTTGAATATTAAATTAACTTTAGATGTTTAGTTTACTTATAATTTGTTTCACCTGTATATTTTTTATAGTCCCTTTTAATGTATTTTTGTTTAAAAAATACAGATCAGAATAAAAAGCATATCTTCGTAAAAGAGGCTCATAAATGCTATTTGTAAATACAGAGCAAACTACTCATAAGCAACTCATGGGCTAGATTGGAGAAAAACCATGATGGTCCTGGTTTTTAATTTATTATTTCAGTCAAAATTATGAAGCCCATGTCCAAATCTTAAAGCTGCTTTGTTTTTCCCGTTGATACATCAGGATCAAAGTCACTATTGTGTCCACTGACACTTTCAGTCTCTGGAGAACTGCTTTTATTTCTCACATACGGTCCTGAGACCTTTACAGTTATAAGTGATACAGCACAGACCCATTTCATTTTCTTTGATACATTTTTTTAATCACTGGAAATCACTGAGATTAGAATCCCTTAGTAAATGACCCATAATCAAAGGGGGTGAAAATAGTATTTCAGATCCTCAGCTGAACTAATGGTCAAGATAAAGAGCTCATGTCTTCCTCCAGAATTCTTTTAGAGAATTATATTTTTCATATTTTATCAGTTTTCTCTTTCTGTATTTATTTTCAAGTAAACCTCCTTGGATTTTTTTATAACTGTAAAATCCTTGCTGAAAATTAACTGCTATATAAACTGCATATAAAGCTATAAATATATGTAAATATGTGCATATGTATTTTGCTTCCATTTATTTTGCTCCTAAATAGTATAGAGCGATTAAATAGAGAACTCTTAAGGCTAAGTAACGCCTTGTCCATGAGTAAAATGTGTTGACAGTTGAAATGTGGAAGTGCAAGTATCACAACACTGACCTTTTTATCTCATTTTCTTACTGATAGTGTAAAGGAGAAAAAGAGAGAAGAGACACAAGGAATAGACAAAAAGAGAAAAAGGGAAGAAATTACGAAGTCTCTGTGAATTACCCTGTAATGCTGTGCAATCTTTTATGGCAATAAAGTCACAGAGGAAGTTTAAGTCACAGCTGTGGAATATATCCTATGTACCTAATGCATCCATTGCTTTATCCATAGCAGTATCATTTAACAACATCTAAAATAAGGGGTTTAAAGTTTGGCTTTCTGGATATAACTATTCAATTCCCTTTTGCCTTTATTTTAATAAAATCATCAGTATTACCAGTCAAAAGAGCCAAATCACTGGTAGATCTTGGTGGATATTTTATGAAGATCTGAATAAAGGATCAATCACCAAATCCAGTAGGGAAGAAATTTCATAACTGCTCTTTACTGAATAGTTAAACAAAAGTAAGCCTAATATTTAAACACGACAAGGACAGAATGATAGCAGTCTTCACACGAACATGGAAGCTGTCTTCTCACACTTGAGGATTGACAGAATCTGCTCCTTTGGATCATTTTTTGGACATGGCAGCTGGATCATATTTTTGTCCTTTTCTCATTCTTCCCTTCATGTACCATTTTTCATTCCCCTTTTGCTTACTTTTCTGAAAGCTGAGTGTGTATTGATACAATCACTACTTCACATATTAGTTTTTCAGTAGTGGAAAAAGTGTTGTACATTGCTGTTTATTTTGCTTGAATAACCTGTACTTGGCAGCCTCACAGTCAACAAAAAAGATAAACAGAATTCCTTCCTAACCACTCGGAGATCGGAGGAAATTCCACTGGGAACCATACTGTATTTAGGAACAAACAGAATTTGCGAAGGCTTTTTACTAGCCTAGCTCCATTCAGCTGCTGAAAGTAAAGTAGAGCCATTCCTGGCTCCCCCCTGCAAGAGGAAAATGGTGTCACTTTTCTAAATTCTTGGTTCCTAAAAATTAGCATTCAGGTTCTCTGTATAAGCTGTTGAATGTACTGCAACACAACCCCTTTATTTCATGGACTATAAAGCTTAGAAAATACAGACATCCACAAGCTATGAAGCAAAGGCTCATAAAAATGCCATGAAATGTGCAATTATCCACTAGGATGAGTCTTCAAACTATGCCTGGAATGAACTGAACTGGGGGATTTAGTTGAAAAGCCAAACTCTTCACAGATCACATTGACAGTAGACAAAAATGAAAAGATACACGAAAATCAGTCAGCAGAGCTCTCAGAATTTAATAAAGTAACCATACACACTCAAATAATTCCATGCAACTGCCTACGAAAAAAGTAGTTATCTTGAAACTTTCTGCTAGCTGAGTGCCAGTGACGCCATAAACAATGGATTTAATTAACGAAAATTACCCCTACCAAAACATCTGAAAATGGATGCTTGTCACTTCTAGCACTCCTTAATTTCCTCCCTAAAGCTAACCAGAAGTATTGCCTGGAGGACGTGAATGCAATACACAATGAATTGTAAGATGATTTTCTTTTGTGTCAGAAAGTAGGCATAATGTCACAGTATTTTCAAAAAGTAGAAGTTACTCACTAAAGTTTTAACTTTTCGTAGCACTAAGACATATAGTTTTAGTATTTTTTATTACTATTCAATTACAGATTTGACAAAACTAGTGAAACTTGCTTTTAAGGATTTCAAACCCCAGTAGAATTTCTCTCTTCTACTCCACTCACCTAAATGTTCTTCTTCTGTATTGTTAACTGAATAGATCCCAAAGTCATGATTGTCTAGAAATTTATCTTCTTTTATCTACTCTAGATAGACCTGTCAGAATTTATCTCCACACTATTACCTATTTCTAAATTTCTCTTGAAAATGGCTAGACAAACTTCTCTGACATCACATTATTCTGTCAGTATTCCCCTTTATATCTCACACCTTGGAAACCTTCTGTTCAACTGGAAGTAGTATATTAATGTCTCACAGGATTTCTTACATAAAGATTTGACCTCTTCAAATTTTCAAAGCTGTTCCTGAAGACTCATCTAATTAGGGGCATATAAAGCATGGTTGATAAAAGCCCTATCACGCAACTCTGATTGCATCCAACTGATAACAATGAATAGACTTTTCAGCCTTTAACAAATGATAAAATTTCTAGAGCTGAGCAGCAGGTATTGGACGCCCTGTTTTCTTTTATTATAGCAATTAGTAACTCAGAGTATGTATAGAAAGCACAAAGTTCAGAATTACTTTTGAGTGGAACATAGTGAAATGTCCTAGGAAAGACCAGCTGGCTAAATGAGGTAAACTTTACTCCCTCACTGACCTACATAACTTATGCCATCAGAAAATCTGATACTACAGAAGATATAGTCCAGAATGTACATTACAGTGCAAAGTGGCAGTTTTTCTATGCACATATTTGTTTGAGTAGTACAGGTGCCTTATAAATAAATATGGAATTTTGTATCCATCCAAGTCTTTGTGCAGCTTGGTCTACAGCACAAGATTCTCCATGTGTAGATCTTTATATTAATTAGACTGTTCTTATAAATAATCCCACTTGCATATTGTACCAGACTCTCACAATGACAGAAATGATCTACTAAAGTAACTGATTAATGCAGCCCAGTGCCAACCTCATCGCCTTACCTCCGTATTCTTACCTTATTACCAGCAAGCGCTGCCAGCTGTTAAAGAAATGTGGGTTTTATAGTACAGAAGATAATAGTGAGAGAGAACAGGACCAATCTAAAATTCACAGAAATCAGAAAACTCATATATACACCTCTAGTTAACCTAAATCACATAACACAGGAACTCGGAAACCCAGCCAATGCTGCGTGTAACTCATGCTACCGGTGTCTGACATTGACTTCAACTCGAGAAGAATGACAAAACCTGAACAGGTCTTTTTGGGAGAACCCACACAGGACCACATACACGCATAGGGACAGCCAGTTCCAGCCTAAGTGCCTTCCCCTCAAAGGAAAATGGATGCATCTCCTGGATTAAAGGCAATCACAGATGCAAAATAAGATAACCCAGCACATCATGTCACTCCAATTCCTGTCCAATGGAGCATAATCTGATTTGCAGTATTTTAAACTACATCCTGATTGGATTACTAATGAAGGCTGGCAATTCTGAGGAGTTTACCAATTGCTGACAGTTTCTGTGAAGCAGCTGGGCAACTACTTTTAAATTGAGAAAGACTGTAAAATATATTTACAGCTAAATGCCTTTCTACAAAGATGGGCCAGATGGTCCCATAGAAATTGGTAAATGAAGGAAACATTAATGAATCATCCAAGAAACCAGAAATCTTTTAGTGGGTGGTACAGTCCATTAAAAAGAAAAATCACCCCAAACCCAACACTACCCAACCCTTCATAAAGTGCTGTTTTGCTTACAGTAATTTAAATGTGCTTATAGACATATTGCATTTCTAAATAATTGCAGTGAAGCATAATTTTATAATAAATGAAGTTTGCTTTTGTCATGTTAATAGCATATCCCATTAGCAGATGAGATTTAAAGTTGAATATTTTTTTAAAAACAAGGGAATTCTGAAAGGGAGAGAGATTCTCAAGTAGAGAAATGTTTCTAGAATGAGTTCTGGACTTAGTAGAAACCCTTTCTGATAATAACAAAAACACTTAGTTGCCACCGAGACAAGAGCAAATCAAGATTCAAAAGTTCTTTTAAATTGAATGGCAGAGAGAGAAATCTCTTGTGATTTCCTAGTCCATGCAACTCAATAATGCATGTTTGCTTTCTTAAAAGATCTTATTCTCCAGGACATTTTCCGAGAACTGATCGTTCTAGTGCAAAGTGAAATCTCTGCAATACTTCACTATTGCACAACTAATTACAGCTTGTTATTCATTTCTCCATTCTTAATTGTTTTCCATCCTTTTGTTTTTCCTTTCTCTTCAGGGAAAAGAATGAAATGCCTCTTTTAATTTGTTAAGCTATCAATAAACTAGCTTGACAAAAGCAGTATCCTATTGAATAAGAATTGCACAATTTTGCAAACAAGCTAATGAAATGAGCAGTTACCCTTGATAACACACTTACTATTCCTGAAGCTCTTGATACCTCCTTAAATTAAGTCCTAATGATCAAGCCCTATGCTGCTGTTGGATTTGGCAAAAACCAAACACAAACAATTCCCATACTTGCAGGTTACAGGAGTAAGGGATATCACTTGTAGAGTCGTAATTGAAGTCCACATGTTATTTGAATGATACAATTTTCAGCCTTGGTTTGATCTTGAACTGTTGAAAGCAAGTTGATCGGTTGCTTCTGGTCTAAGGGAAAAGACTGAGGTTTTTTATTTGTTCAGTTTTTCCATTTGTGGACTTTGATTATGTGTCAAATGAGCTTTTGAGCTGAATCCAGCCTTTGGGTACCTGTCAGCATGACTCATCCCTGGACATCTGTACAGCGTCTTCAGAGGAAACCTCTGAGTAGCCCCAGGTGACAGACAAGGATTGTGTGGTCCTTCCTAGCTCTGGTTAGAGGACTTGTGCCATTTTGTGCTATAAATGCCTTTTCCTCCCACCTGGAACACTTAAACTTTGCTCTAACTCTTATGACCCATCTAAGAGCAAAATAGTTCAAGGCTCATTTTAAATAACCACTAAGCCATTGTTTGATGCTCCTTCCACTGGCAGCTATTTGCTGCCAAATGGCAATATTAGTTTTTAAATATGTGTTAGATCACCCAGTCGATTGTAGGAACAGAATAAGATCTGAACATCACATTAGTTTCCCTAATTTTATTCCAATTACAGATATGTGTTTTGGAATGTGTACTGCATAGTCTTAATAGACAGATATGTATTTCGGGCTCCTTAAGAGTGTTTTTGTTTTGATACATAATTTGATACTTTCTTACAGAGTTCATTGCGTCCTTTAAATTTTGTCTTCAGTATAACATCATTTTTTTTTTTTTCTTCGATAGTGCTTCAGAATCTGATATTAATTTCTAAAAGAAGGAATATTGTTATAGAAGAAGAAGTAGAAAAAAACAAAGGAGCTGTTTCTTTAGGATGAGAAACTGTTTTCAGGCTCTGTTAGTGAAAAATGCAACCTTCCTAACAACGGAAAGATGTTTTTCAGGATTGATGGAACTGCATGATGAATCCCTCAGAAGGTGATTGCAAAAGTTTGTCTTTATTGACAAGGTAAGCTTAATCTGTAATCAATATTCTGCAGGCATTGATTCCATCTGTATTATGGAAAACTAATGCTCACACTCCATATTTTAAACATATTTCTGAATTGACTTACCCTTGGAATATTTCCAAGAGTATTTTTATTATATTTTTTTTTTTCCAAATTGTTTATGTTTTTCTTTTTCTTGAGTTGCCAGCCATCATCTCGAGAGTCTAGATTTCCTACTTGAAATGTGCAGCATATGAAATGTGAAAACAGGACCTGTCATATTGCATCCTAATTAGAAACAGTGAGTCCTGGAGAAAAACAACCTATGCATGAGCCTTTATTTGAATTTTGAAATTAATTTAGACTGATTGTACCCCTTGTGCTCCCTTCCCATTAATATTCCAGCAAAGGAATTTACTGGCAGGTATAAGTGCTTAAACAGCTAAGTTTAAGTGAACATTGAGGTTTACACAAAGAAAATTTGAAACTTATAACAACAGCCTCTGATTTTTTTTTTCCTGGTGATGGGTGTGGAGCATCATTAGAGCCTTTGTGTCTGCAGGTGACACTCCAGTTATGAAGAAGCGAGATCTCATACCAGGGACAGAGCAGGCAGCTGCCTTTCACAGTCGTGTGGAGTTTCTAGCCCTGTATATTCTGTTTTGCAGAAGTCTTAGGGTAAACTAACTGCTCCTGTCTTAAAATGCAGAATGAACACGGGTCCCATTTCAGTCAAGAGAAGCTTTACCTCTGACACATCAGGAAAAGTGGGTCTGATGAAATCCTGACTAAGTTGATTTTCTTTATTAGGAATAGAACAAATCTATAATTAGTTGATATATATTATGTAGTATAATTCAGATGAGCATAGCATGCTTCTGAGACCCAATGACAAGTGTAGTCATTCAGATTTCAATAAAAATATATTACCTGTAATTATTCTACTTCATCATTGTTGGATGTGTTAAAAATGTCCTCTATTTTAAAGAAAATTATTATTCATTGAATTTCAAAGGAAATTGAGCAGCAAACAGTATCTAGTGTGATTTGTCTCATAATTAATACATTTATTCACTGTGAAATACACTATATTGCCCATTATTTTTAAATAAAGCATAACACACTGAATTTTAAAGGCATTGGGCTATTACCCAGAACAAAATACTTCTAGCAGATCAGAGTGACATTTAGCTTTAGCACCATAAGTACCTGCCCTGGGTAAATAAAGAAAACAATTTTTGAACAAAATTGAACATTTATTTAGCAGAAGGAAATAATAAATACATTTCATAGCCAACAAGCCTCAAACTATTCTTACTGCACTTAGGTAAAGGGTATGGATGCATAAAGAAAATTCATCTCAAAAATATGCTTTCAGGCACAGAAAAATCTTGCCTCTTGTCTCAACCCAGTGCTTGGCCTCTTTTCCCAGTGGATTTTTTATTTTGTAATACCAGTGCAAAAGGTTTCCGAGTGTATGCCTCATGTTGTTATTACTTTGCTTTTAGTTGGCTTGCCCTCCCTTTTTCTTCCTCCCCCCTGCTTTTTTTTTTCCTGTTTCTGTTTCATAAGCTTTTACTAGACCACGTCTCCCTTCTCCGTCACTTTCCCTCCCTGTAAAATTTTTCCTCACCTTCATCCTCTGCAGGATTTAGTGGGGGCTCTGCTTTCTACTCGCAGTCCCTATGCCAGCACCTCACCTGGGACCGTGGCACTGAGATGGGGCTGAGGAGCTGGACAGCGGCAGTTCCCAGGCACTGTCACCTGTGTCACGAGCCCTTTTGCTCCTCCACCACTGCCTTTTACCGCCTGTGTTTTCTTTGCCATTAACTCCTGACCTTGTTTGTCTCCTTCCATGAAGCTGGGCTCACACACTCTCCAAAATCCTTCAGGCAGGGCCAGCCCAGCAGTGCTGAGCTGGAGCTGCTTCTGCCAAGGGCCTGACCTCAGGAGAACACAGCCTCCAGGCTGGGAACCAGCCCCTGCAGCTCCTTCTGTCTGGCATAATTATACTTGTGAGGAACAACTTTGCCTGAGGAATTTTCTGCAAGGAATTTGTGGTGATTACCGGCACAAAAGTATGCAGAAGAAAACTTTTATTTTTAACTGCAGTATCTTTTCCAGCATTTTAAATGTCTGAAAATCTACTAGTTTACTCTCTCTATCACAACAAATTCCTGTTGCCCTCCATTTTTCTCTCATGTACACAGGATAATGTCATTTTACGCGAAGAATTCCTCCAGTTACTTCAGATCTTGAAAACGCGCATTTAAAATGCATTTGGAATAAAGTAGGAGTTGCCATTCTGTATCACAGTTAACAGGTTGAGAAAGGGAAAATGCAGAACTAGGATTAAATTCTGCATTAGCAGTTGAATGCTGTGAGCTGCAGTTATCGGAGTCTGAAGAAAGCAGGCATTTGGGCTTTCCTTCCCTTTGAATCACAGAGCACCCATGGCTTCTCTCTCTTGTATTCTCTAGCGTGAAACCATAAAATATGGTTTTCTAAAAAATTACTAAAAAATAATAAGTTAATCTTATACATTGCCTAGGCAGTACAATATATACTGGTATCAGCAGCTCTAATATTTACAAATGCAATACTCTTGCATCCAGCCCTGTAATGTGGTTGGCACTTGTGGAATAAAGTAGAATAGACAACAGGAAAGAATTCCTGCCACAACATATTACAGGCATTTTCCCATACTTTTTGAAATGGCAAGACCATTTTGCAAACTTTAAGTCGTTTACATTTTCACATTTTGCAACTTTAAGTCATTTAAGAAGAGACAATCGTTACTGACTTTCCCATTTTTGAACTGATTGAAAATTAAGGTGCTTCCCATGTATTCTCTGGTCACTACAATTTTATTTGAATAATTAACCTTACCTGCTTTGAGCACAAGTAAAAAGATGAAGGTCTCCAACCAACAGAGTCCTTTAGTATCTGTAAATAAAAAGAATAAAAATATTAAAATCTTCAGGGCCAGACAGCTTCCAGAAAAACAATGTTATATTCAAGTGTGTGCATTCACATGAGGCTGTCATACATATTTGTCCCAGATCAATGGGACTGGAATTTCTTGCAATTACCTGGCCAGTTAATGACTGAAGTAATTTCTGGGCAGTTCTCAACAGAGAAATGACCCTAAAAAAGACCTCTGACACCCCTGTCACATACTGACACAAACAAGCTAAAGGGGAAAGTCACGGCCACTAATCGTCCTCAAGCAGTGCTACAAAGAGAGGACTGGAGGCTTCAGAGGTACTGATGCAGCTCTGTGGAGAAGAAACAGCTGCAAAAATTCTGTGGCTCTGGATTAACTTCTGACTGAAATGAGCAATATCAACCTCCTTTAATCTGTGCATTTCTACCTGGGCAAGGCAGGCTCAGCAGGGCAAAATGCACGGTCCCTCTCGATTAACAGCAAACAGCCATTCCACTTTGCTCTGCCCACTGCCAACACAGGTATTTCTAATCTGCAATTTATTTCTGTCTGTCAAAGGTGAAAAGCATTAAGCAATTAATTATTTGAAGTGATTTAAGAGACAGCTGGAAGCCAGAGAGACTTCAAAAAGTAGCCGATTATTATTAATTCATGTGGTATTCATTAGTGTGTCATTAATGATGCTGCTTTCATTGATATTTGATATAGAATGCAACACTATTGGAATTTCTCTGCAATTTAACAACTGCTTAAGAATATTTCCTGAAATCCGAGAGTAGTACAGACAATTTCAAGCTAACATTTAACCCTTCATGCAATGTCGGGGGTATTCCGCACTCAGCACACATGGACAAACCCAGTCTCCAGCTATGACCTGTCAAAATGCTTCCCTACCCTGTCCAACCAAAATATCAAATGCTACATCACTAACTAAAGACTTTGCTTATAAAACTTAGATCTGGAAACACCCTTCTGTTCCAGCCCATAAAACTTGTGGATGCTGACATCCAACATATCAACAAATTCCCTGGGCAAGCAAATGGTAATCCCAAGAGGAACTTTCAGCTGCAGATGTCTCCAATCAAGGTACTATTACCTTCCTGCACTGTACACTGCCAGCATTAACTTTGCATCTCAGGCTTTTGTAAGATATTTATGCATCCACTACATGTAGGAGCCTTTTAACAATTCACTCTTCACAGTCCTTCAGGCATATATTTACTGTATAATCTACATTCCCCTTCCCACCGATATACTCTGTTCAATGAAGTTAAAGTTCATATGCTCACTAATAGAAACCAGATTTTTTAATCTAAAGACCATGAATATATAGTACAGTTCCCGGCAGAGTCTTAAACATTAAAGAAATACAGCTCTATTTTAAAATGAAAGAGCTCCAAAGATAATTTCCTGCTCTTGGGTCTGATCCTGTGAAAGGCACCACATCCACACAAGTATCACCTGAGGGTTCTCAGTCCCTCCCAGTATCAGGTTATTACTGATTTGCTCAAACAGAGAGCTCTGCAGGCAGCACCCACATGACGTCCATGGAGAGTAGCTGTTGTCCACAAAGCTTGCCCGACCACAGGGCTTCCCAGACCACCTGACTCCCCACCTGAACTTTCAGGCTTTTCCATCATTGCACAATAGCTCTGTGGCTGGGCTATGCCAGGCTTGTCTATTTCAATCCTTGATCCTTCAGGTTAGCTCCAAAGGAGGGCTATTAAACACTGATAAACAAACACATCATTGTGGTTCCCATCATAGACCAGGCTCAGCGGTGCCCCTAAAGACACATTTTCAGACCAAAAGATGGATAAAGAGCTCCTGCGTGGCAAAGGACGTGTTGTTACACCTTGTGATGGAGTTCACAGTTTGAAATGCACAGGAGCTTTATCTTTCCTGGAAAGGAGACAAAAGTTGAATAAAAAACACCTTCTAAGAGACAAGTGCTGCATTATGGCAGAGTGGGAACATTTGAAAATAGTGAGTCTCTTAATTTTCAAAGATCCTAAATAAGCTTCAAAATGCTCCCCTAATGTAACTTGGACCTATCGTTGTCAAAGAAATTACAAAGATGTCTGCCTACATCTCCCACACATCCTCACCAAAGTGAAAAAACCTCTGCAGTCTCTCCACATTTCCCAATTGATCATGGAGAACAGAAGCATCCAAGTTCAGAGACCCCATTCCTGAAGTATTTCTAGCTAATCAAAAACCTGGAGTTCCTGGGAATCACACAAGTACATTACCTGCTACTTTAAAATGTTCAGACCAATTGAAAAGTTCCCATTACCTGTCTGCCTTTGTATCGTCTGCAGACTGAAGAGGAACTGGTTTAAATATGCGGTAAAATGCACCATGGTGAACACCACCATATTTCTTCTGGGATGCATTAATAACCTTATCAGGCAAACTGTGAAAGGCTTTCAGGATTTTTTTCTGGGGGGAGAGTGGGGGAGAAATAGCTGATTGATGATTAATGAAATGACAGGATCGGCAAAATATTTAACAAAATATATTTCAGGTCCAAAGCGGAGTTTCTGAGTTGGGACTATTTTTTAGGAGGAGACTTACCAAGCACATCTATAAGTCTCACATTAAATCTGGGATGAGAAAAAATGATTTATAGAAGTCAAATAAGCAGCCTCTTTTTTGAATCTATTGTGTCTTTCAGGATACAAGTGTCTTCCATCTGAAAACCTGCTGGATGAACTTAGAAATCTTAAGATCAAACATGTTTTTCTTTTTCATGTTCCAAATAGTTTTAACGAGAAAATAAATTTTCCACTTCCAATAATTAAGTGAAGCATTAAGGGCAGGATACAGGGGTACAAAATCATCAGTAGTACCATTCTTATTCAAACTTATTTTCCTGACTTTCTCACACATCACAGAACTGTATCAATGGAGGCCCTGATCCTCCTCCCAAAGGTCTTGCTATTGGATTTCAACTAGGACAAGACTAAGCAGTGCGGAGAAGAAAGCAGCGAGATGGGACCAGAAAGAAGATGGGAAGCAGCTGTAGTAGAGACGTGAATAGATGGTCACAGGCTAATATGGTGCATAATTCAATGGCTTTCTTGAAATGCTGAATTCCTTTTGGGGGCAGATCAAGTACCTGTACAATAACTTTCTGTGAAGTTGAAAGTGACAAGCACCTTAAAATATGTATGGAATATTAGAAGAATGAAGAAAAAGTGAAAAAAAAATGTGAGTCAGTTTATTATGCCCCAGTAGTTTTTCTTTTATTTCAAGTAGACTGTATCTGACTGAATTCTTACTGTCTGAAGGCAAAAGAAATAGTCCCACCCTGACCACATTTCACTTTTAGTACCACTAGATCTGGGTAGCCTAAATCTTAAGGCTCCACAAACATTTCAGATTGTACATATTACCTGTTGTACAGTTCATAAAGCACAAAAATCACTGGCAGTATGCTAAAATACTCCAGATTTTTTTTCCATGACACAAATATGGTGCACTACTTAACCAAGATTAAGGAGCACGTAGTTAAGTGTCCACTCATCCGGCTTGCTGTTCCAAATGCTTGCCTTACTTACACAAAGGTTTTTTTTACCTCTTTGAAATGGTTAATATTTGATAATTTCCTCCCATGAATAAATCACTCGGCTGTAGTTATAAAATGGTACGCTAAAAGATCTAACTCCAAAGGCAGATGAGGACCTACAAAATTCTGCCGAGCAGATTATAAGGCTTTAAAAGATAAGTCATCAATCAGATCTGGATCAGTCCTTCAGACATAGTATAAGTCATGTCTGCTGCCCTTATATTCCCTCTTAAACTACCCTGCACAACAAAAGGGCACACAGCTTGGCAAGTGTTCAGAAATGGCAAGGTGAGCACTCTAGGGATGGCCAAAGGAAATTTTTAGTCCTTAGAGTATAGCTCAGATTACAAAGTGGGATCTCAGTCTGATGAAAGACCTGAGAGTATGCCTATGGGTGGGTTTGTATTTTTCTTCTGGATAAGAGCGAGTCACATGCTTCAAAATATTGGAACACATGCTTGAGTAATGCAGAATAGAAACCTCGATAGTTCCATATTTGCATTGTCTCTATATGAACTGGCACTGCTGTTGAAAATCGCCTCTCACTCCTCTGTATCGCACAGTCATGGTTTGGTCTTTCATCCTCATTACTCTTCTGTGTTCTTTGGGATATATTTTTGAGATCCTTACATAGTCCCAAAGAATATTAATGTGATATACAGTTGCCTGTAATAACTGCAGATCGTCCTACTTCATTCCCAGAATAGTAAAACAGAAGCAAGCCCAAGTTGTATCACAGGTTAATAGATTGGAAATTTGGAGAAAATAAAACGATTGTGGTTTTATCTCATGGAATTATTTTTCCAAGAACATTTTTTGGCAGCTTAAGTACTCTTAAGTTCATTATTATTTACTGTTGTATCACAAATTAGCGTGGTGGGATGCTCAACAGGTGCCTGCACAGAGAGGTAGCTGGGATTTCGTACAAATAAATAAAATTTATTTAATAAGAACTAAAATATGGGCATCCACCTGCTCCAATGTGAGGTCCTGCATGAGCTGCAGGTGGCTTTCTGCTCCAGTGTGGCTCTCCATGGGCTGCAGGGGCACAGCTGTCCCACCATGGTCTGCACCACAGGCTACAGGGTCTGCTACACCAGTGCCTGAACAAATTTCATCTAAAGCACTTCTGCTTTTCAAATATGTGAAATGCTTAATAGCAGAAACTCTTAATTAGGAGACAAACGTTTACTTTACCCTCAGAAGCAGATTCACTCCTCTGTGACCTGGCAAGTCCTTCTTTAATGTGCAAAGCACAGGAGGGATTACTTCGTGAACTGCATGCACTGAGTGTTCTTTTCTCTTCACCCCACTATGACCCTTCTTTCCCCTTACAGTGGAATATTTTTCTTTGTTCAAATTCAAGATTAAGAATGGGATTTCACACCAGTACAATAAAAAATAAGTCCAGAGTATCAATGTAGTTATACTGGAGTGCAGAGGTAAAATAAAAATCTGTCCTAATTTCTGAACCCATATGGTATTATCACTTACCTTGTCTCTGCGTAGAGTAATCAGGTTGTCAGTGGGTACATTATTGTAAAGCAGATGGGTAATAAAACTGTCCTCGGTGTCCCTCCAGAATTTCATATTTGCGTTTGGAAAAAGAAATTCTTTAACCTTCCACTTCAAGCTTGGAAGAAAAGCTCTTTCTCAGTTTCAAGTATACAGGATCATATTTACCACCTGGGACTTTTCAGTTCCAATGTTGTCACAGAATTATGGGTGGGAGGAATGCTAGTGGTGGAGTTTCATCTAAAAAATATGGACTTTACTGTGCTGATGGATGAATTTTAAACTTTTAACTTTCGGTTCTGGTTTTATATTGCCTAAGAGGGAATACTGTTTTGAAGATAATACAAGTCTTCCTGCCCTTAGTCCTTTAGGATCCCATCCTTCATACTCATAGCCATGTATGCTGCAGCATTTCAGTCTTATGAAAAACGTACTAATGGAAAATTTTCCCGCCTCCCCATTTATTGTATTTTAACAAGAAGAATAACCAACATCAAGTAGCAAGTGAAGGGATGAGAGGAAAAGGCCTCAGGCTGTGCCAGGGGAGGTTTACGATGGGTATTAGGACAAATTGCTTTGCTGAAAGGGTCGTCACTGAAACAGGCTTCCCAGGGCAGTGGTGGAGTCACTGTGCCCGGAGGTATTTGAAAGATGCGGATGTGACACTTAGGGACAGGTTTAGCAGTGGACTTGGCAGTGCTGGGTGAACAGTCGGACTCAATGATCTTAAGAGTCTTTTCCAACAAAAATGATTCTATATTTCTATGATCAGATTTTACCAAGATCTGTATTTTTCCCCCTGCACGTTATTGAGGCTCCCTTCATTTTTGCAAAGCAGGCCTCAGGCTCCTTGCCTCAGCTTGTGGGTGATGGCAAGCCCGGGAGATGGATTAGCCACCACTGAGAAGCCAGTGCCAGGATCCTTCAGGTACATGAAGGCCCTGGCAAACCAAACACCTGTAATAAGAAGTGGCTCCTGAAAAACTTGTTCATTCTCTTAAGGAGCGAGAAGAAATATCTTTTTCCCATTGAGCTTGGGCAGAAGGGAAGTAAATAAACACTCCTAGAGGGCAAGTGGCCCTGGGGAGCTGCTCCAGTAGCCTGGGAAGAAGACGATACTGGCATCGAGCTTAGGCTGTTTGCCATAGCATTTATAAAATCTCATGGCAAATGTTAGTGGAGTGCTGACTTTGCTGTAATGCCCTTGGCTGCTTGGTCTCACAAACGGTCTAAATGGTCTGGGGTTTATTACAAGACACATGTTTATCAAACAAACAGGGTAAAGACATGTGTGTTTCCTATCATTTGAATTACTAGGAATTTCCATGGAATCATTTCCAGTTTAGTGTATGTCTTCTGTTTAGCAGCTCTTAGTGACGTTATAAATATGTGCTATAAATAGGTCTGCATAACATGCTAGAAATTTCCACTGCCTTTGGAGCACCTTTTCAACACTTTCTGCAACCATATATATTCAGAATATTTCCAATGCATTCTAAACAAAAACCACCTACTCCTTACCTGAGTAGTAGTCAAAATTTAATGTATTGTGGACAAATCCTTAGCCATAACGACTGACCATTCCCATCCACAAAAATGCAATAATGATAATCTACAACAGCTTAAGACTATACAATGAATTTTGGATCTATGCCTGAATTTTATGTGTAGATCATAGAAGTGTTTTTAAAATAAATTTTGAATGTCATCTGTATGTAGGACTCTCAGAATATACCGGAAGCTTTGGAATGGGATGAACACTTAAGAATAATTTCGTTTGAGATCTACTGATTGAGAAACTGGCTGTTATTTGCCTGGCTATTTATACAGAGCTTGAAGGGGAAGTGAATTTACTTTTGAATAGCTGAAACATCTCTGCAAACTCTTCCCCGGGAAAATACTGGTATAATGTTGTAAGAAAAGCAATTTCACCTTTTTCATTACTCAAACCTTTACAGATGGGTCAGGGATACTCAAAGTACAAAGTCACCATCCCGATCTTCCCTAGACAAGGCAAATTAGAACAGATCCGTGTTACCTACCTGAACAGATGTTTACAGCAACTGAGCCTTCAGATGCAGACAGCCCAGCTCTACTCTGAGATTTTGTAAGGCAGTCAAAGGTACTGTTGTTGCTTTGAGACCTCTTTGGTTCTTTTATAATCTCTCTAAGCTGTTTCAGCAGTCATACCTTATCAAATCAAATAATTCCTTGCTTTCAAAGCATTCCTGGCTACCTTGGACGCAATTTTTACAATTCTTACCTTATTCTTCAGTGCCTTATGCAGTGTATTTCCTGGGAGCATATTTCAGACAGCTGACAGACTTGTCAGATAGGATTCTGGAGAATTTGATAATTTTCATTGACTTGTACCAAGAATTCTGAAGTTCAAAGAGGCAGTATAATTTCCTCTGCTAATACTGCATCTGTGCATAATAACAAGATATTTTATAGGACACAAAGAGATGAAGAGGTCAGGCAGATTTAGGCTAACGAAAACCAAATTGTTCTAGTAAGTGCCCTAGCTTTGCCTAAAGGTTTATCTCTCGGATAACAAATTCAGACTTTTAGTGGTTCGCACAATTCTGTGTGAGATACTTTTTTGTCATTTGTGATAAATTTGGTTGGTTTAGTTTCTTTATTTTTAGTTTAATTACATTGTTCAAAAGTTAATCCATTCCTGACTACTGTCTGGAATAATTAAATGTTTCTTAGATGAATCTCTGTTTTTCTTAATTCCGTCAGGATGAAAACTATTTGTTTCCATTCGGCCCTTCCCAAGGCAGAAAACCTCGTAAACCCAGATAACCAATCATTGAAAAACAGCAAATATTAAATAAATACTTACTCAGTTGCCTTATCACAGTAATTCCTTAATAGTGATGATATTTCTTATTGCTTTAGTGAATCATTTAATTGTTTAATGACATGGGAGTTATCCTTTGTTCATTATCCCTTATTTATGTACTATGAATTTTGTACTACTCAAGGAAACGCTTTCACTGAAAACTGATGAGACTGTCTGGGCCAGAAAGGATATGAAGACATAAATTCCTGAGCCCCAGGCCAGTCAAACACAGCCGATGAAGTGGCTGCGGGGGAACAAAGCTAAGAGGGAGATATCTGATACCACAGGAGAAAGTGGAGCAGTCCAAAGATAATGAACTACATGGAGCTAATGAGGATGAGCTCAGGAGCACAAAACAAAGGCATTGAATGGCAATGGCACTGCCTGAAGGGAGGTGTGGAGCAGAGGGAGAGGCTTAGGAAAAAGAGAGAGAAATCCGGGGAGCAAATTAGAGGGGATAAAAAGTGTGTTTTATACCAGTGATGGGGGAAGATGGGAAAGACAGACCTGGCTGTGGGTCTGATCACAGACTGAAGGCATCAGCTGGCAAAGTTGTGGGGAAATGCCTGTGAGACAAGTGACAGAGTCGCTCTTGGGACAAATGATTAGGCCAAATGTAGCTATGAATACCTACCATGACCTGCTTTCCTGTCTGTTCCTTTCCCTCAGAAATTTAAATATGGGCCAAGAGGCACTCAGTGTTTCTGAGAAATGGATGAAAACAGAAACAGCTATTTCTCCAATCAGTTCTTTGCTTGTTTTGTGTGGATTTCCTAGTATATTATTAATAATAAATTTCTTTGAGATAAAAGTTATTTAAAACTTAAGAAAAGCCCAGCAACTTGCAAGGCTACAAATTTATACGAGGAAATCCTTTTTTTTTTTCCAGATTGAGAAAAAGTCTGGAAAAGATATTTCAGATAGTTTGAAAGATGATGAGGAATAGGTACAGAAATACAGGAGCCACATAATTCTTCAGGGCAATTTTGCTGCTTTCCTTGGCACTGGCAAGAGGAGGGTCTTCACTCCTGACTGAAGCTTTTTAAAATGGATTTTTACCAAGGGGGAGAGTAGGAAGAGTTCCCTGACATGTACTCAGCAGACAAGATTTAAATGGCTCACATGGGTCTGAGCCTTCGAGTCCTGTAAGCAATTGTCATCCTTTTGACTTTTCATAGCCTTGAATTCCCAATTTTAGCCTGCTGCCCGGGGGCTCCAGACTAGGAAATCTTGGAGGGAATTATGATCTGGTTGCACTATCCCATTTTGTCTTTTGTGATCAGATATGACAATAATTCAGAAGACAATACATCAGGATTTCCCCGCTATTCAACCACAGTAAATCCTATTCCTGATGTCAGGTAAAGCCTGCATAACAATAGCACAGAAATATCCACTATGGTTTCTATTGCCTGATTTCAAGTAGAAAAAAACACTTCTCCCAAATCTTTTTTATTTTCAGTTTACAGTCATTTGCAGCTTAGTTATTCATGCTAGGCTAGACTGAATTATTTACCTTTTTCCAGGGGTTCCTCTTTTTTTTTTTTTTTTTAATTAGTCTCACCTGAAATAATTAGAAAATAGCATAGGAGAATTGTAAAAACAGTATTTAAAATTAGGTGAATTGAATTTATGCCTTGTTCTAGAATAGTATGTATTATTGCAACGTGCAATTATATTGGTAAAAAAAAGACCTCAACTCCCCCCAGGTTACAGATTGATTTCATGGTTGTTTTGTAAGCTATTGCTCTGCTTCCTGGGGTATCTCTCAGGCTCCGTTCAGCAAGGAATCCATTATAAACTACACATTCAGATAGATGAAAGGTATTATAGCAAGCTTAACTTTGCTGCTATTGAGTGAATAACGATTTATAATTATTCCTTTTATGATGTTGAAGTTAGCTGAGCACTTGCCTACCAACCCATTTCCTTTTGTTCCTGGAGGTGTTGCTTTTTAGCAGCGGTGGTTCTGGACATCTCTCAGATAGTAGATTTAAATGAGAGCTGTGGGCACACCCTTGCTGGTCACAGCTCTCATATACAGATTTTTACATGTGATTTACAGTCTGTTGTACCCTGTTTATTGCCTGAGTTTAAGTGAAATCGTCAACAGAAAGAGACAGTCACAAGTTACTCTGTATTCCTTGCTGGAGCACTCAATTGAGAACCAAGAACAAAGACAAGGAAAGAAGTGTAAAAGTGAAGAATGTTTAGAAATAAACTAAAAAAGTATGGCCATAAAAGTTGCTCATTACCTTCCTTTTTTTTTAACATTACTGAATCACTTCACTGTGTAAAAGACAGGTCCCCAGCAGATG
Source organism: Eulacestoma nigropectus (assembly GCA_013397775.1). Classification (NCBI taxonomy): domain Eukaryota; kingdom Metazoa; phylum Chordata; class Aves; order Passeriformes; genus Eulacestoma; species Eulacestoma nigropectus. The sequence continues at coordinate 531,299 of VZTE01001006.1, read as the reverse complement.
TGAAACAGCATTGCCTTTTATCTCCAGAACATCACCTGGTCAACTGTAAGTGATGGGTAATAAAAGGTAAATGAGCACAAACAAATATGCACATACAGGCAGAACTTTGGTGAGGTTTAGCAAAGCTGATCTCTGGTTTTCTTTGTTTCACTTCTTCCCTACCTTCTGTGAATCATAGTCAGATTTCTTTCTGAAGTATTTTAATCTTGCTTGTCAGCAGCAATTTCTGCAATTGTCAAGAGACTGGTCACTCCTCTCTTCCTTCTGTTCTTGGTGTTCCTCAGAATGTGTCTGCTTTTCTGCTGGATGTACATCAGTTTTGGTCCCTGCAGTAGAAAGGTTTTGCCATAGGACACATGACCTGGCTTTACTAAGAAGTCATCTATTTTATCTCTTTTCTTGCTTCCATTAACAATGAGTGGAGAAAAATGGACAAAACAGCCATAGATGGGTAAGATTATATTTTCAAGAAAATGCTGATATAATTACATAGAGATTTCACACTGAAAGGAAACTGATGTTGTGCAGTTTTCAACTACTGCTACTAATACAAAGACAAACTGATTTCTTTGAGAAACAAAGTGCATAACTTGATTAAGCAAAAACAGAGTTTAACAGTAAAGTCAGGATTATTTCCTTGCTCTGGAATCCTGGCTCCAGTCTGAGTTCAGTTGCTTCTTCCTGAAAGCCTTATTAAAAATGACAAGATATCTAAGAATAGATCCCCTCATGAGAGACAGTACTCTAAAATTATGCTGATTTTTCAAGGTATACTCCACATTGTGGAAATAATGGAAAAAAAACTACAGTGATGAAAAGAAAGGGAAAATCTTTCTAAAAAAACTTTCATTCAAGAAATTAATAATATTCTACAGAAGAGGAAAGTACTGTCACTTTACTTATTAAGAAATGAGGCAGAGAGGTGAGCAACACCCTCTCTTCACACAACCCAACACTGCAAAAGAGCTCCGGTGTGTGAAAGGCAGAGTGCGCTGCTGGAGCCACGACTGCATTTCCAGGCTGGGAGTAGCAAACCCCTCTCTGAGGCGAGGGTGAGCTAATAGTGTGTGAGGAGGAAAAGCCCTGGTGACTCTGAGTGGATGTGACTGCTCCTCTGTGCATTCCTGTTAAAACACCAGTTGTTTGTTTTGACTGCACTTTCTTATTTCAAACAAAGGATATCAACAGCTTTAGATTGCAAGGCTTCGCCTTGCTCTGTGAACAAATAAATTGTACTACACTTAGCACATTGAAAATTCATAGAATTTGTGAAGGCACAGGCTTAAGGCATGCTTGCCATTACTCACTGCATATTTATACAAGTTCTCTCAGCCTGGTTACAGCCGCTGGCTGCACTCAGGTCAACAGCATCACATAATAACATTGAACTGTATTAACTGCATAAATAAGAGATTTTAATGGTGGGCTCCATTTGAAGAAGGGGTCAGCAGCGTTAAGCTAAGGGCAAAATTATTCTCAGACCTTCACAGCACATCTACATATCTATAATCCAGCTTCCTAGCATACTAAAAAAAACCAGAAGTGCTGTGCTGATATGAGACAAGTAATGAACAACTCTACCTTGAAAAGAGACCTGATTAATTTTTTCCTTCCCAGAGAAAACATCTTTTCTTTTTGAGAAAAACTGAATTTCAACTCATGTTTTTTGTTCTAAATCAATTCTTCTGTGCTGATAATATTGTATGCATTACTAATTCTGAGTGAGATACCCCAGGCAGTCTAGAATGACATGAAATAACAGCTGTGAAGCTATAACTGACTTATAGCTGTTCTAAGACAAATGTCCAACTATTTTTATTCATCCCACCAAGAACGCTGATTTAGAAGTACGGCCCTTTTAAGGCCCTTGAAATGCCTTTAAGTGCAACTCTTTAAAGCCATTTTTTTCCGTACTGAGAAACCTTCTGATTTCAAAGTGGAACGTGGCACATCTTTATTCATTGCCTAGTGGTTTCAAGAAAGAAATGATAATTGATAATATTACCTCAAATATTGTGTGCACAGTCAGCCTGAGAATTTCTATCCAAATAATTCACAATATAAAATGCTATGGAGATGATGGAAAAGAAGAAATTCTCCTAAAATCAGAATCACTGAGAATAATGTCATGATTCTAAGCTGAAATAAACTGACTCCACTGACTTCACCTCAAAGCCTTCTTCAAAAGACAAGTTTTTTCTTCTTGTTGAGAAAAATAGCAACACAACTAGAAATCTGATGAGATTCTTCAATTCAATACTGGCTCTGATTACAATCAGTCTTTGATTGCAGAACTCAATTGCTTACTCTAAGGTGATATAAAGGAATAGCAAGCAACACTTTGTGGTCCATATCCTATTCATACACCATTATTTTAACATTAAAGTAGCTTGCTTGGATATAAAATACAGGGATAACAGTCCCAGTTCTCTCTCTCTCTCTCTGTCTTTCTCTCTCATTCTTCTTTGTCAGTGTTTAGAATCCCTGAAACCAAATCTAGTGTGTCAGTGAACTACATAGAAGAGATCCTTCCCTTGATTTTGCTCCCTGGAGACAGCGCAACATGTTCCTTACGTTTTTTGAAAATACTTCTTCAGCAGGGTGAGCATGGTCTGAGGAATCACTCAACTGAGCGAGGCTGACTTACATGTCCCAGGAGAACCCCTCAGAAGGAAGGAAAGAGACAGGCGTTTTCCATCTTCAGTGAGTATTAGCTTAACACTTTCCCATTCACAGACTGCAAGCTGTAGCCCTTCTTTACCTCCTTGTGTTCTGGGTAGGAATTTTAGCAGGCAGATGTAGCAACCTGTTACTTTGCATTACTGTACTTCAACTCTTTGACCTTTCTCCACCCTGCAGTCCCAGGCTCTGAGCTGTGCTCCTGGCATGTGATGGATTCTTCATGAGGGACGAGCTGGGTGAGTGAGAACTATATTTGGCTTTGCCAAAGCCACACATCATCTGTGGCTGTGAGACAAGAGTGGATGTGAAGTTTCATTTAGTAGTGCTGATAAAACTGAGAAACAGCAAGATCTTTTACCCCTGTATTAAGGGATTGTGTGGAAAAAAAAGTACAAAGTTTGTAAGTAATTCCCTTTCCTTAGGGGGTGGGAAGTCATTAATAGCTATTTCCAAGTCTGTAATAAAGCTGTTTATGTTCACCCTCTGGCTAGCACTGTTCTGGAGCTGCCCTCAATCCCTCATCACTAAACATTATCCAATGCTTTAATGAATGATGCTCTCACACCTAGGAAGGTAAAAGTATCATGGGCAAGGCACAGGTGGACACAGTTCATACCAAATTGAGTTATAAGAGACCTGTGAAAACGTATTTTATCTTTACAGCTGAGCGTAATCTGCTGAAGCAAGGGATAACCTTTTAACAGGTATTAATGTGCTAATCTGCTGTTGAAATTACATCCACAGCCTTTCAGAAATTATGACCTCTTGCTTGTATTAGAATACATATCTTCTGACAATATAAAACATGTTTAATGATGAGGTATAAAAACCTCTCAATTTTCAAGAGGTATAAACAGGACTCAAGATCATTTACACTTTCACAGGCATAATTTTGTGCTGGAGTTAATAGCAGGGTAAAGTGGTATTAGTTAACCACTTATTTCTCTAATTTGCTCACACAGAAAAATACATGGTCAAATTCTATAAATATACAATGGTTAACATTAAATTAGAACCCTTTGAAAAATTCTGGTCCAAACCCATGTTTTACTAATATTAATTTAGCAATTCACAAAGCTATACACTCTCAAACCACTAATTCGTTTTAAAGATCAAGCATAAATAAGGTTTCTCAACCAGGACTTTAAACATCAGACTGGAGACACATTTTAAAAGGTCAGAAAATAACTCTCCTAACAGCACTGATCCTGTTTGGGAAGGGAGATTATTTCCCCTCTCCAATGACCAAGAAGTAGTTTCATGGTAATTTACAGTGTTTCAGGAAGATAGGAAATAAGGTGAACCCAAAGGAAAAATTACATTCCTGTGCCCTGCTGGTCATCAGCTCCATAAAGAGGGGACACTGGCTAAAAAGAAGAGAGCTGAATGTGTGGCAGTTACTTCATGGAGAAGGATGAACTTTGCAATTCCTTGCTGTCCCTTTCCATGGCTTTAATCACTTGACTTTGTGGGAATATCATCCCTGGGATTGCTGAGGGTAAGGACATTAGGGAAGGTTTGCTAATTAACAAGACACTTTTGGACTGAACTCTGAAAATACTTCCACATCCATGAACGATTTTTTCAAGTTTGAAACAATACCCCCAAACTCAGACTTTTTAGGTATTTTTGCAGAATTCAGAGGAATATAATTGCTGAAGCAAATACTGAATACAGAAGAATTTATTTCCTTTATGGTTTCTTGAAAAGTATGGGCACAGGGAGTTTACTGAGGTCATAGAAGGTTTTTGATAAAGGTGAGCCATATTACGAAGCTTGACTAGGTTTTGCTATTGTATTATGGGCCTAGCTAATAACTACTAAAGTTCTTCGGATCTTGAGAAGAAGAGGAAAATCCAGGTTGAGACTTCTATACACACAACTCATAATTGCAGCTCACATCAAGCAAAATCAGAAAAGAGGAGTGGGAAACAGTACAAAAAATTCAGGCAAACTAATCAGTGGCATAACAGGAAAATTAGAGAGCAGTGAAATATATGCATGTATTTATTTGCAAAGGATAATAAAGAAATAGAAAATTAATTTCAACTAAGTTTAACTATAAACAAAGTGTGATTATCTACAAACAATGTTAAGTTACCTTTTAATATTTTTTGTGAAAATTATGTGTAAGTTTATTCGAATGCATGGGAGTGTTCAGATTTGGACGCAGATTTAGACTTAGGCTGCCCAAAGACATTGAAAAATCTGGGTAGAGGAAGTAAAAATGTATCTTCTCCGGAAGACAGAAAATGCTGAGATTTGAAAACTGCTTTAGTTTCACGCAGTCTCTGTTCCCTGCCAACACCCTCTTGCCATGTCCTCATGCCCCCGAAATCCACACAACAAATAAAACACTCAGCAAGATAACCCTATCTGTCTAAGCTTTATCTCCAGGGTTGGTCTTGTGTTGGCCATGTAGTAGTGATGATTTTGGCCTGGAACGTGGATCCTGGGCCTCCAGTTTGCCTGACAGACATCAGTTTCCCAAGCTCAGCAAACTCCGAATTAAGCTCAGTTCCAACACAGAATTTTTAAAATTGCCTCTTAATTACTGTAGTTATGCTAAGAATAGAGAAGATCAGCAAAACATCATTGCTAATGAAAAGTCATTGAACTAGCAAGACAGATAGATGCTTTTAATTCAACGATTTGAGATGCCAGAAGATTTTCTCATCTAGGCATCTGGGAATTAAAACCTTACCGAGCGTAATTAAAGTGTTTGTCTGCCCTAACCTATAAAAGGTTTATCCACAATGCCAGTTATCATCTAATGAGAAAGGATATCTGCCAAAGAGAACAGTTGTCTATTTTTCTCCTGTATCTCTGCAAAGATGATCATCACAAGTACTTGGAACAAATGCAAATAATCAACCTCTTATTATTATAATTGTTTGCATAAAAGGGTTGCAGTTAAAGACTCATGATATAAATCAGCAGTCTATTTATGCTGTTAGTTATCAGGTGTGCAATTACACACATTTATTCCCTTGAGTAATTGACCTTAGCCTTAAGTGGATGCCCTCTCCATCATGTTTACTCTGCTATTCTTTCTCATCCTCCAAACAAAACAACAGATCTATAAATCAGAGACATTAAAATAACTCCAGAAAGACACCAGGCTGTTTTTCAGCCTTCCTGCTCTCCAGACTGCCCAGTTACAGACTGCAGGGTGATGCTTCAAGGGCTATTTATTTTTCTCCATGTTGTCTTTGCTGTGCCACCTTTCTTAATTGTCGTGGATGGGTGATTTTCAGGATTACCTGACCAATTCCCAGATGCAGTTTCTACAACAGGATATGTAATAGACCTGCTGTGATTATCTAAACTGAGAGAACTTTATGATACACAGGCAGGTCAGCTTCAATACAGCTAAAGTGTCGGGGTAGGCTTGCAGTTCATTTTACTAACCATTTAAAAGTGAAGCACAGGGTTTGGGCAAGTAAGAAAGAATTCAAGCACCTTCTTTGACACAACTTTCATGAGAAATTGAAACTAGAACCCTGTTATAATAACTCTATTTTCCTCATTTATATAATATTTATATAAAGTTTTATTTATGATGTCAGCTTGGGAATCCTATTTTCTGCTATTCTCTACACAACAGACAACTTATTTCACAAACTTCTGCTTCTTACCAGTGGTAAAACACTACCTTTTCGGTTTCTATTACATCTATTGAATTACTCTCTTGAAAAAAGCCACATAAGTAAGAATAAAGCAGAAGAATGGAGCATATTCAGCAGATGTGAGATGAGTCTATCCAGGTTGAAAGGATTCACTTCAAAGCCTTAAAAAAAAAAAAATCTGCCCCATGAGCTAGCGAAGCCTGACCTTAGAAAGCTGATCCTAGCTTAGGAAACGAGAGGAAAAAAAAGAAAAAAAGAAAAAGAAAATACCAGAACTTTTCAAGACCTCATTTCCAATCTTAAGCATAAGCCCGCAAATGAAACAGATTTATATATTTTCCATTCTGACAAACGTTACCCTTCCTAAATCAAAGGTTTCTTTCCTACTCAGAGCTCTTCTTCCCACGCATCTGCATTACAATTCTGCAATTTGCTTTCTTGGGCAAGGCTCTTTCAGTCTTTATAGCAATTAGGTACATCCCAAGCAGTCCCTTGATCTGTTCTCTGCTGGGGCTGGTAATCCCATCTATCAGCACCAACCACCTGCACCTGGAAGACAACAAACCTTGCTTCAGCAGTGGCCTGGTCAGTCCTTGTTCTCCTCTACTCCAACTAGACAAAAGGGCTGCCAAATACCTGTTGATAATAAACAGTTATGTCCTCCCAACAGAGAGTCCATATGCTTTTGATTTGCCTGAGCCGAAGCTGCTCTGTGCTTCTCTTGCAGTTATTTTGCTTCTTTGAGGGTACTATGATTGTAAGAACATCTGTCAAATGAAGTCATGACATAGGACTGTGTTTTATAGCTAATGTCTTCAGGAACAAGTAAACAGACTCGGCTGAAACTGAGTTAGACATTTAAATGTTACAATTGTTACACGTTGAGATTAAAACACATAAAAAAACCCACCCAAAATCAAACACAACACTTAGGAGTCAAGTCCGAAGCTGTAAACCATGCTGGGCTGGCTGTGGAGGGAGCCACACCTCATCTTCAGTGCTCAGTATTAACTGTACCTACATGCACCTAATCCTGCCCCTGAGCTCTGTGCAGAAGCACCTCAGTCCTAAAAGGTGATAGAGAAGCTCAGATCCACCTTGGCTTTCACCCTATCAAATTTGAAGATGCTTTTCTTTAAGGCTAAACTGTCCCAGGGGTCAGATCTCAGGAAATATTCCTGCATAAAGTTCCCACATGAAAGTTTGCCAAGCTTATTTTACAGAAAATATAAGCTTGTTTGGTTTTGTGTCATGAGGAGACAACTGGAAACTGCTGCTCTCATTTTGTTCTCACAGTGCATCTAATAAGGTGCCTGTGGGACGTACATGTAATGATTTTATGGCGTCAAACCAGATAGACTGTCTCTTAGTTACCTTGCAACTCCCTCTGAATGTCTATTTTTATATGTTATCTTGTATATTTTACATTTATTATTAGTTACATCATACATGTGACGCTTTTATTTTATTATTCCTTAATCTACGTGAAGATCATATAAGTAACTTCATCAACAGCTGTAGTGACTATACCTACTAGCTAATTTACTGAGTACTCCAGTGCTGCCATGTTAACCTTCCCATCACATATCTAGGATTAACTTTAGCTTTTATATAATTTTCCTAGGCTGAAGAACAGTTTGTTTATTTCTTCAACTACTTCTTCTAAACCTGATCTCCTCAAGTCACTTCTTCTGCTTTGCATCACTTCTCAATTTAATACATTCAAGTGCTTTGATGGTTGTAAAAATTTTGTCCTTCAGAAAGTCAGATGGGTTTGGTGACGTTGTTTTACAAAGTGGTGCCAAATCCCAAGGGTTCAAGCTTGACTTCAAGGGACAAGGTAATGATGTTGAAAACGATTCCATTGTGTCATCTAAGTATTACCCTTATTAATCAATCCTCAAAGCATGTTAGGAATGCTAAAATCTGCTAATACTTATTCTTTAATTAACATTGCTGAATTCATACATTGCTTTCAAACTAAAATAAATCCAAATCTTCTCTAATATTGTGGGATTTTTTTCTGTTTGAAAAACATCATCTAAAAGTAGTATTTGCAAATGCACACATTGCTTCATCAATTATATTATTAATGTCTTTTAAAAGCAGGAGTGATACATGCCCTCTGTATATGCCCTCTGACATAAGCATTTCCACTGACATCTGTGGGCACTAGGTAAATCTTTGGCCATTCTATAAACGTGCATTAAGCAGAAATTAGAATAACTGTTATGTTCTAAAGAAGGGACCCTGACGCTGCCTAAACAAGGCAAAAGTCCAGCTCACAGTACAGGCTGAGTGTTCTTCCCAAGCAAACAACAACCGTATTTTCATTACATCAGAAGTGAAGGCCTTTCCTTGTCAGAAATTGACAGATCATTTCAGCTGGAGGGAAAAATAAATACAAAAGAAATATCCTCAAGTAGAAATCGGGAATATAAAATTTCAGTACAAATGATTAATATTTGGCAAAATAATTAGCAAGTGAATCATCATCTTATCATCAGGTGTGTCAGGCAGTCTTAATAGTAACCTGTCAAAACAGCAGCAGAAAATAAGTGAAAAATGAGATCATGTTTAAGTTGTTCAGAGAGGGATACATTACAAAGTCATTACAGTCATCCTAGGAGCAGGTGCTCGCAACTCCAAGATTTCAGTATTCAGTTAAAAGAAAAGACTACGTATGGAAAGAGTCATTCCCTGTGGCATATAATATCCACAAAAGGACAAGTATTTTAATCACACACACAAGTAACATCAGATTTATGCTGGTTAAAGTACACTTTAAGAGATCTTGAAATTTCTCTCCATGCTTTCAGCATCATACCCAGATATACCTGGAACTGAGTATTTGAAGGTGTTCCTCTCCATTTCTCCTCACTATCGAGGCTGAAAAAAGTCTCTCAGTGCTTTGCAACTTCAAGAAAACAGCATCTCTGTTACCACTATGGAAAGTACCCCAAGATTCCTGTTTTTTCAAGTAATTTAGGGATCTGAGAATCACCAACTGCAATGTTTAATGAAAAATCCTTTAGCCCCACAAATGCAACAATGCTCCTAAATCAAAGTTCATCACAGGTAATTTTCTGTGGAATTTAGCTCTAGTAGAGGTGAATTCAATATTGGAATGAAAGTGGAAAGTATTTTTTTTAAAAGGTCGGTCTGGAGTTAAAACTTTTAGTTCTGTACATGTGAACAGCTGTAATTAAGATTACTTTATTACGTAGCAATATAACCGTACCCATGTATGAGAGATCTCATCATCCCAGAGATAATAATTGCACCCATAGGTATATGCAGCTGCAATTATACAGTCAAATTGTGGCCTGCCTAAAACTCAGCCCTGGTGAAAATGCAGCAGGTAACTGCCTTCCCTGCTGTGAAAATATTCTTCACCAAAAAGATTTTGTCAAAAAGAAATTATTGTTATGCAAGAATTACTAAAGTCTTTGAGCAGCATCCTGGAGAGGCCGTAGGACACGGTGCTGCATTTAAAGTAATTCCTACACAAATACATCATCTGTTATAAACAATTAGAAACCTGTCATTAGTCACACCAGCGGTGTTCTTGCTTCCATGGCTATTGGTTAATGGCTTCAAAGTAGAGCACCTTCTACAGCTCCAGGGAGATAATTCCATGCTGTAGTGATACACCTCAAAATAGACTAGTTCCTGTAAAGACGGGTGCATGAAAAATAACTTTGTGGGCTTTCATACTTTTAGAGGCCAGGAAAAAATTATGTAAGTCTTCCATATGCTAATACAAGCCCTCTGCAAACTCTGTTACCAGGTTTCCCATTCTCTTCTTAAAAGGACAATTTCTGCCAGCCAAAATAAATGATAAAAAATGCAACACATGTTTGGACATATGAACAGTATTACCCAAAATATCCAACTGAATAAGACTCAATGAGTTTCTGACTTTTTCTACCATTTCCACATTGCTTTAGACTGATTATCAAAGTATACATATCCATGCACGAGAATGTTTGTTTTCATTTCCAGGTCTTCCACCTGTCAAACAGGTGGATTTTGTGGGGAACAAGCACAGTTTGTTACATCTGTGCCACCATTCAGGGCTTGACGATATGAATGCAACAGCACTTCTGATTCTTCAGGACTAAGACTAATGTTCCTTTTTTTCCTCCGGGCTCTAAAATATACCTTTTACACTAAGAAAGTCAGCCCACAGTGAAACGTGGTAAGCAATTGCTGATCTGGAAAACAGCCACTCAAAGCGATTGTGCTGCTACCCACTGGCTGAGTCATTGAGGTGGGCGACTCAATGTAATTTTGAAAACACGTATTATGTTGTGGGCTCACCATGAACATTTTTTATTTTCCTGCTTTTATGGAATTAGGACACATTTCAGGGACAAAATGTCTCATCAAGGCTAGGAGAGAAGAGAAAGTGAGAGAAACACACAAGTATTCTAAGAAAGATTTGTGACAAGGAACAATTGGAATCTGAAAAAGAAAGCATTCCTTTAGAAAATAACATAATAATAATATTTATGGTAAGCCACTACAGATGAAGCAATATTTCCTGAAACACCTGAATAAGAAGAAACAACAAAAGGTGATTGTGAAAGGTATAGGAAAAGTAGTAATAGTACCTGCTTATTTACCTAGTTCTGGTGCAATTTTTAAAAAGAATTTGAAGTGGAGTCTTTTTTCTGTCTTTTCTGTCTGAGTGCTCCTATGCATGTACTCATGGACTTTTTACAGAAATATTCACTATGTTTCCAATTTTAAAGAAAAAGAATAAATCTGGTTGAAAATATCTGCAGGGAAGGAAAAAAAATAATTTTGGCTGGATTTTTGATTTAATTGAATGCAAAAATGTATTTTTATCTTTTTTCAGAAATTCTGCATTTTCCACCAACACGATTTGGTTCCAAACGACATCAATAGATCAACGATCAACCATACGAATGCGTAAGCAACAGTAACGTAAAATATTTTTTCTGATCTCCTTTCCCCAAGCATCTGATATCTTTGATCAGAATGTTGCCTTCCTGCAGCCTGTATTTGTTGACTATATGTACCTAGTAGGTGATGATTTGCCCAAGGCTTCTGAAGAATAAAAGAAACAAATGTTGTTTCAGCAAAATTCTTAGATAAACATATAATGGTGGAATTGATTCCCTAAAGAATTCACTTTTGTCCTTGACATTATGATCCAGATTACCTCAGTCCAGCCATATTCAAGGCAAAGCAAATCTATGACCCTTTTGTGAGATACTGCAATAATTACTGATATGATAGTATTTCGTCTTTGTGAGACTTAATTTGCACCTCAATCTTTCTCAATAGCAGATACTACAAATTCAGGAAACACACACAAGATTTTTCTCAACAAATAATGGGATATATCACCCGCTTCTGGGAAAAAAATAAAAAAAGAAAGTCTGAAAATAAAAACACTGTCAGCTGCGTGCTGGATAGTATCCAAGGAAACTATATCAAGCTGTTTGTGTGAGTAAGGAAAAAGTCACGCATTAAGGGTCTTGTTTCTTTCATCATTCCCCTCTATTACCCATCATACAACAGATCCACACACAAGGACCTAGCTCACAATTAGGAGGCAATACAGCTGTGTTTCCCATGCTTTTGGAATGGGGCTGAGAATCAAACATAATGGTCACTAGCAGAGGTCACAACTATGTAAAAATTACTGAGATCTAGCTTATTTCTCAGATTTATCAAACATTTCAGACGATAAAAATACAGAATTGGTTTTGTACACTTCACAACTTGGGAATTTCAGGCAAGAGATCACACAAATGATGGAGGTATCAAAGCTAGGGTCTCTCACTTCACAGACATTGGATGATATGAAGGTGGAAGAGTTATTTATTTAATTTATAGGTGTTGGTTTAGGTTTTTTTAATGTGTTTTCATGCAGCTACATAACACCTGAAAGAATCCAAAGTTCTAAAGCCTGTCAGTTTTATACTAGTGCTGTATTTTGTCACATTGTCAATCTGAAAGTATATTGTAATTGTCAAAATGACATTGTTGAACCTGCCATGTGACACAATAACCTTGAGTTCTGCATATGCTGCTGTCGGTTCAGGAGCGAGGCAGCTGAGCTGATCTGGCTTTTACAAACTTCCTTAGTCCCCACAATTTACTGTTACTCAGCAGCCAGTCCTGTAGGCAGTAATATTCCAGTGACTGAACCCATTTATCTGTGAACCTTCCCTTGGCAGACCTCATAATTTATATCCATAAGGTGTCCTTCAAAATGGAGAGATTGATGGTTGAACAAGAACCCTGCTTGAACAGCCATTGTATTAAAGGCTCTCTCTTTAGGCAAATCCAGGTTCTGATCTCACTTAGGCAAAGGGGATCTAAATCCCCCTCAGCACAAGCACTGCCTGGGTGCAGGAGCTGGAACACTGAATCACGACTGCCATGGCCAGGCTGGGTTACACTCACAGTGGAGGCTGAGAGCAGTCTGTGCACTGCATGTCCTTGTGGACAACCAAACAGTGCACAGGCTGTTACACAGAATGATTCCTTGTTTCCCTGAAGTTCTGACTGCCACAAGATTTTAAAATATGGTTTTAAACCTACCAGCTTAACTTTGGTGAATGGTAAAATCTATGCCCTTCTCCCAGACAAGTGTCATTGAAGACAAAAATGCTCTTATTGTATTAATGATTGTTCAGAGCTGAATGTCTTGGAGGAATTTCTTTTACATCATTGATTTGGAACTAAGGCCGTGTCCTGGTAGTTAAAAAAGAGTTAGCGTGATCTCAATTTTCCATTTCTTTCCTGGGTTCCCAACAATTCTTTGCTACACTTACAAAATAGCATGTTCCCCAACACTGTTATTTCCAGGGCCTGAATCACTCAAACATTAAATGGTCATTAATTTAGTCTGAAAATTCAATATACAGAGAGTGATTCAGAATGAATTGTTTGTAAAAACATCTTCTTTCCATTGAGTACACAGACTGTGGAGCTTTCTGTCTTATTTTAGACCATTTCAAGTTAAGGATTGAGAGTAATAGTAATTATTTTCAATTTGCCAATGGGACAATGAACCACAAAGACGAAAGCATTTGCTTGGGCTCATTTCTGACTCATCACCTGAAGTACTAGGAATTTAACTTTCAGTTCTTGACGAACTAGGCTGTAGCCTATAAAACTTGATCATGACAGGAGACTGTTTCTTAAGAGCATTTTCTTATCAGTTTTGACAGTTTTTTGTATTCAATTTCTCACAACAATGTTGGGAACAATGCATTTTTCCAAGTCACAGGTGCCTGAGGATTAGCAACTTTTCTCTTAGAATGTTATTCACAATGTTTGACATATCTTCAGACTGGGTACTGAAAAATGCTCCTTTTGGAGCTATCCTGGAACTTTCACTTAAGAGCCCAGAGCTGTAAAACCACCTGATGGCAATTTTACAAAAAAACACGCAGAATTATTTTCACACTTTTTTTGTTGATGCCCTGTTATTTCTGTGGAAATAAGCCACAGGTACTGTGATTTTCAGAGGGGTCTAGGATAACATAATTGTGAAAAAAAAAAAAAAAAGAAAATTAAAAAATCAATGCAGAAGTGCACACTTGCAGAGGTTCGTGTGTTTTAGCCTTCCCTTTCTTGTCTTGATCTTCATTTCTACCTTCAAAATTTTAGGTCAATGTGAAAACAGATAAGAATAAAGCTGGATGCCTTGGTAGAATTGTCAGGCCTTGCAGTATAAAGGGTGATGGCCACTTCTTGATTCCTCAGAGCAAATGCTTTGCTGCTCACACAAATCTTGAGTTGGTGAAGTTTCAGAGTGACTCAAGCCCCCTCTTTCTCCATGGGGTTTCATTAAATGGGTAAAAATATGACTGAAAAATGTAAATGCCATTAAGCAAGGTTCACTGGAGCCATTCTTTATCTGTAGACTCTGGTATTTGGGTACTGTGATGTCCCAGGTAAGCTACTGAAAAGAGCCTACAAGCATAATTCTATGTATGCACCACAGTGGGAATTAAAAAACATCTACAATGCATAATATCCTTTCCTCCTCTTTGCTGTGTCAGCTGACATCTAAACAGGTCTGGGAAAGAGGAGAACTGATGGCTCCACTGGTTTCAGAAAGAACTGTCCTACCTGAAGCACAGCTTCACGGAGATGCACTTACTTTCATGGTCATCTGCAGGGAAGCAAATTGAACGTTAATGTGACTGATTATAGTCCATGCTTCACTTAAAAAATGGGGCCAGGTCTCAGTTGGGAGAATTTAATTAAAGCAGCCTTCCAGCAAGATAATTATACACCTTTTTTTTTTTTTTTTTCCACTGGGCCATTCTAGTCCTTAAACTTCAGTTAATAATAGCACAATAATCAAAGATTTCTACATTTTTGGCCAACTAGCAACATGGTGAACCTGAAGAGTATCTGCAAGTATGGCTTTTCTGACTACTGAAGCTCTCAAAACCTGAAATCAAGTTTACTACTAGATTCATTCCTCATATTGACAATGAGTTCTGCTCCTAGCTGAACTATAATACTACCACCAGTACAATAACTCCTTGCTCTTCTGATGCTTTCACCCACAAGCCTGATTACATATCCTTTTGACAGAGGATGAAAGTAGAATTACTGTGATTTACCAGTAAAAAAGTAATGACATGAAAGTCAAGGAAGAAGGAAGACTAGTCTTTAAGAGGGACAGATGTATTTGGGGTCTTCCATTTTTAGTCAATATCCTAGGCTGTATGTTACTTATCCATTAATTTTGGATATGTAACCTGAGATGTTTTGACTTAATGGGGGTTTAAAATTTTGTCTGATATGTTTACAGGTAAAATATTAGGGTTGCTTATTCTCTTACTTGGTAGAGGATTTCATTATCCACCTAGTAAAAGTCAGATGTGTCACCACCTTACTCAGACATTAAAATTTCACTAGAGATTTTTTTTCAATTAGGAAAAAATGAAAGGAAAATTATATCTTTATGTATATTAGTATGGTAATAATTAGCACTTTTGCTTTGTGCATCAGATACCTTATGGAATCGATTCCTAATTCGTGGAGATGGTTTTGGGAAGGCGTAACTAGTCCAGATGCCACAGAGAGATATATATCTAATCTAATTTCACAGATGTGAAATCCAAAATATGTCTTAAGAGAATATATTTCATAATGCCCTTGAGCACAAGACGGTTATTGTCAGAATTATCTCCTATACCAGAGCAAGAGCAATAATGACAGGGTGGTTTAAGACTTGCCTCTATCAGACATGAAGATACACAAATTAGGATTGGCTGGATCTCTAATAAATAAACTATTGCTTGGGGCAATCAACCTTCAATCATCCATACGATCATGAGCATTTCATTTAAACTAAAAAACAACACTGAAGCTCTTCGGGAAAAAGATTGCTTTTCTCTATGGATGGGCTGCAAAATGTAATGATAACACAGACAAAACTCACATTTTTCTCTAGAACAGGCATTAATTACCCTTTGAGGGAGAAAACCCCACAATGTGTCTGTCCTGTCGTGTCTCCATACTGTTTGGATTCCCATTTTTCTGCCGCTTTCTTTTAGTGGAGTTCTCATCAACAACAACCATCACAGCCCTCACCGTGTGAACTACAGCCTCCTTCAACTTTTTATGGACATTTGTGATCCTAATGACATTTGATGATAACTAAAGGCCACCACATAGTTGAACAGAGAAAGTAAAAAATAAGACAAGTTAGACTAAGTACACTAACATAAAACTACTTGCAAAAGCACAGAAATAACAGCAGGGTGAGGACTCAACTTAGGGCACCCTGCATTCAAGAGCCTGCCTTCTTTCTCTGTTCGATCAGAATACCATGTCTGCATCAGGAAGTGGTGTTGAAATAATCTTCAGATATTTTATGCGTCACAACACAATGGTTCTCTTGAAACACACAATTTCCTCATCAAAAAGAATAAAAATCCTCACTGGTTTCCAGAAAGTATATTATAAAATCTTATTTGACATGTATATTGCAAGGCAGCTCAGGGCTCTACAGGCTCTTTTACCACAAATCACAAATCATTTATTCCCTTTACTTTATATTTGTGGACATATATATATGTGTGTAAACTCTAAGTTAACATCAAGGGATTCAGGACTTTTCATGCATCAGGATGAAACAACAGTAGATTCACTGTTATTTTGAACCACATCTTTTAATAATCTTTGCCCTGACTTCTACAATTTAATGGGCATTACCACTCAGGAACACAAAGGATATATTTATATGTGTAACTCCATGACGTTTACAGGTAGATTTCTAAATCCTGTCCTTTGAGTCTTTCACTGATAAAATTTCTGTCCCTGTTAGCTGTACCTCCAAATTGCAGGCAAAAATCAGAGATGAGCGTGACCTTACAAGAGGACACTTACAATGGGCTGTACATATTCTAAGTGGAACCTAGTAACAACTTGGTAAGGGCAAACAATCACCATCAATGCTTTGCCAGGGGACTGACTCAACAGGGATGCTGCTAACATTAAACCAGGAAAATTGTAAGGACATTGTAAAAAATTATGTGGAGAACACCAAAGCAGTGCTCATGGATATACATGCCTCCTGTAAAATTAAATCAATAATAATCATGATAAAAAATATAGCTTTATAAAAAATGCAGTAACAGTTAAAATAGCTTGCAAAAGTAAATTTTACTGACAGTCAGTAAAAATTTGTGTTCAATCTGGTAAATAACCTTTTCCATCCTTTCACTATGTAAAGAATAGATTATACCTTTCCCGAGGAGATTTTTCTCTCAAGTCAAAAATAGAGGAATGAGAGTTTGGGATTCACTATTTTGAAACAGACACTCCAGAGCAGAGAGAGTTTCATGAAAGGCAAATGAAATATTAAAATAATCTAAAAGCATACCAGATTAGAACAGAAAAAAACCTCAGAACTGTTTAGGACCACACAGTTGGGGGGGACTTGTAAAAATAATTTTGTTCTGGTAGATGAAACATGAGTATAGATATTCTTTCAAAATGATTACATAATTACTATGAGTGTTTTTCTACTGTGGTAATTTTTCTTGTTATTTGACAGATGTGGGACCTTAGTACTTCATAAACACAAATGTATTTATCTTTGCTGCATCAGTTGTATTGTAGATCAGTTTATTTAAATAATGAGCTATACTTTAAAGCTGATGTGTTTCTACATTGCCTGTGAGTCAGACATTCTGATTTAGATATTTTTCTCAACGTTTTCATACCTACCTCAGTCTCTTCCAGAGGGACACGCACTGCCCACAGCAACCTTATCTTCTGATCTCGACAACCACACAGTATACTTCTCTAACTTGTTCACACCTTCCTCATTTCAATGAAAGTTGTTCCCTGTTGTATCAGCCTCTCCCAGTCCAGCTAGAAATTCAATAAAGGAGGTTGCCTTCTACAGGTTTTGAAACCTGAGTGACCACAGAATAATTTATGTGGGAAGAAGCCCCTAAGGGAAATCTTGCTCAGCCCCTCACTTAAAGCAGGCCAGCATATCAAGGGCAGCAAACAAGCAAAGAAACCCTGCAGGACATAGCAGATGTGTTTGAACACATACAGAAGAGTCATATACCTCCTGCAATGTTATAAATCCAGTTAAATATAAGTGTCCATGTACTGCTCTTAACCCTGAGAAATGTGCCGGGAGATGCAGTGAGAGTACTTAGGAGCCATGCATTTTTCTGCCCTTGTAATACATTTTCTCTCTTGACAGACACTACTAGCTCAGTTTGTTGCTCTCTGCAGCCTCATGGCTTCTGCTCATCCAGGCTCAGAGATACCCAAGCCCTACTGCTTTTTCTTTTCTCTAAAAACCATGTTAAAGAAAAAAAAGATGAAAAATACAAAGATGTTTAATGTATAGTATATGATGGCAGTCCTGAAAGCAAAGGTTTATTCTCACCTCCTAAGCTATCTCTTACCATAGCACCTTTGGAAAAGTCTCACAGAAGTGTCTCTGCACAACACTTTCTTGTTCCCATCTGAAATGTTGCTTATGGCTGGATGTCTCCCATCCGGACTACCTCTCCTTCCCCTTGGAGCATGCTTGCACAGACATCCCTCAGCCCTTGGAGCTCCACAGCACTTTCAAAAACGACTCCCATGGCTTTCAAGTGTGCCATTAGAGCAACAAAATCCCCATGCTACGAAAGTTTGAAAGCTTTGCTTAAAACCTTTCAAGGTGACTAATACACAGGCTTCACTACCCACAGAGAATGTCTGTGCTTGAAAATTGCAGCTGAATTAAGCACACCTGGTTTAGAAGCAATTAAAAAAAAAAAAAATCTCAGAAATCATATGAGAAATACCTCACAGGTTGTGCTTCACAAACTATTTCTCCTCACAGGGTGGATCAGACTGGAACAACACCTGTTTTCTCCCACCTTCCTGCTCACTGCTTTTCCCACCCAAGCTGCCCCTCAGCCCCGCCACGGTGCACAGGCCTCACCTGCCCGGCTCTCCTCAGGCACCTCTTCCCCGCTCCCTGACTCTTCCACCTCCCTGTGCCCACAGATGTGCTCGCTCCATCGTTTTCCCAGGAGCACAGTGGCAGGACCGCCCTCTAATTTCCCCGATTTTCTTCCCAGCTGTTTCTGAAGACGGGAGCAGCGACTGCTGTCCTGCGGTCAGCCCCGAGCTGACCCCTGCCCACGGCTGCTCACCCAGCCCCTGGCACTCCCCACCTTGGCCTTCTATTTGCTGCAAAAAAATAGGGAAATTAATTCTTTTCTTAAGGCCTATCCTTTCTTGCTGCTTACGAAGAGACAGAACAGACAATAGGATCCTTCAAATGGAAAACCATATATTATGATTTCCTGAGTTTACCAAAGGCTGGTTTTTTTAACTCCATCCTCCAACATTAAAACTCCTTTAAATTTCTTTCTTATTATTTCAATTATGCTAAGGTATTTCTTGGAGAAGTATGGGTTTTATTGCATTATTGCCATAAAAGTAATAAAAACATTCATCTATTACCTGTTCTGGACAATCACACTTGGTATAAAATTGACTTTATTAGGTACATTATGAGGTAAATTGTTTCCTTTTCCTTATTTCCTTATTTTCCCTTTTATGAATTACTTTTCCATCTACAGGTTCAAGAGGTTTAATAAAGATAAATTCCATGTATCTACCAATCCAATAATCTCCAATGCAATCTATTTCA
This sequence comes from Eulacestoma nigropectus, assembly GCA_013397775.1. Classification (NCBI taxonomy): domain Eukaryota; kingdom Metazoa; phylum Chordata; class Aves; order Passeriformes; genus Eulacestoma; species Eulacestoma nigropectus. The sequence goes on along the minus strand of VZTE01001006.1, from coordinate 511,802 downwards.
ATTTAAAAATATTTCTAAAATCTAAACAATTTGCTCCAATCCAGATAATCTAGCATTACTTAAATCCTTTATTCAGATTCCTGTTATTTCAAAAATGAGAAGAAAACCTTTGTAAGAACAGAATGGGTTAGCCAGGCAGTCATGAAAGAGAGCTTTATTTTGCTTTCACTGCCGACTTCGGTGCTTTATGATAAAGTTGCAATTCTATTTTAAGGTTGCATTTGCTTGTGTGAAAAAAAATAATATTTCTTTCTTGCTATGATTCTAAGAAACAGAGCTGGTCTTTTGGGAAAACATAGCTGCATCCATTAGACCCGCACATTCCCTTTGAATGTCTGACAATTTACTGGTAGCCAGATCTATCTGGACACAAAGATTTGTATCTTAAATGACTATAATTACTTGCTAAATGATAAACATTGAAAATGTAATAAAAATTATGAATGTGCAACATAATTTTAAGTAATGCAAAAGAAATAAATTCATAAATTTACTATAATTATACTTCCTTCGTTTTTATATAAATTTCTAGGCATATTTTTCCCAATTGGAATCAAAACAGTTATGCTTCAGTTGAACAAACTTTTAAGTAAAATGGGGGGGAAAAAAAAATCCAATATGCCACATGCAGTCCCCTTTAATTAAATAATACAAATATATTATGAAAGCCATGTAATAATTCTTATTTGGTTTTAGGATTGCTTAACTAAATAATGAAATATTTACTGAAATAGTGAAAGCCAGCAATTAATTATAGCGTTATATATATATCATATTTGAAATTTTCATCATTCTAAATTTTCTTTCCTTTTTTTTCTTTCCTTTTGCAGACCTCTGCTTACAACCACCCTGCACCTCAGATTCCTGCTGAGTCCACAAGGATTTTTATTGGACCTGGAGTACCTGCAGGATGCCTAAGGTTCGTTTGCCAGCTCCTACCCTGATGATGATGGCTGCAATTGCAATAAAGTCTGGTCAACAGAGCTCTGAAAATGTCTCTGTATTGCTCTAATACAGCTAAAGTCTTGATTTCCTAAACTGGCATCTCCTGATCCTTGGACTGGGCTGGTCAAGGAGGTAACACAGCTCAGAGGAACCAACCAGGCAAATCTTCACCTGCAACATTGCAGGAAACAGGTCTTACCTTCAATCTCTATACGGCAAAATTAAGGCAAATAAGCTAAACCAGTTTGTGTGTTTCAATGGGTAACTGTGTGATTTCCACATAAAAGCACTACAGTTCCTCTCTGAATCAGCCTTTCTGGTGCTGCCACATTTTTAACCCTTTCCAATGCACTGGAGGGATAGAAAAGTTGGTCTGCAGTGCTATTAAGGCCATACTTCTGTGGATCTCTATATTTAGCTCTCATCAAAAACAAAGAGCTCATTAAAAGGCTTTTAATTAAGTTAGAATTCTATTAGAATTTCCAAGTAAATCCTTGATTAGATATTGTCTTCCTTTGTCTTTATTACTCTCAAAGATGACCAGTACTCTGTCTAGAGCACTTTAGTCCCAGGAGGAACGTTCCCACACCTCTTGCTTGTATCAGCACATGACACATATTGGAAAGGTATTGTTGAGGATAAAATTAAATAGTGGAGTTGTAAAAAGGTTTTATCTCTTGCTAATGAGTTCATTTATTTCTTTTGCAATGACAGCACATTAAGACTAGTGTGTTTATATAACATTAAAACATCCATAACTTTTATAGGTTTTGAATAGCAAAGACATCAGCAGGCACAAAAAAGTGAACGTTTCAGAGGATGACTTGCAGGCTGTTCTTATACAAGTGATGTCACAGGCTTATTTCAAGGTTGTGCTATCAATCAAAACTTACATGATTTGTTTGAATTAGTTGTGGGGCTACAGGTAGACACTGGAGGGTGTGCTATTCTGTCATAGGTAAACCAAAGTCTTTTGTTGACTTTGTAGAACAGAGATTAAATTCTAATTATGCCCTGTTAGCAGTTATTTCCAATTTTCTTAATCCTTCATGAAGATTTGCACCCATACTTGAATGTGTGCTTACTTGTGTCATCTGCACATAAACGTTTACCTGCCTAGCTCTTGCTTTTGTTTTCCACTCAGCCTCACCAAATTAAAAAAAAAAAAAAATTGCTTCCTGATGGATGCAAGCACAGGAAAACAACATTTTTGGTTTAAAACTCTGTAAGTAGATAAATTTACACTGAATACTTTGTGTTGCTTTGTTGCAACAGTCACGCCTACTTGTAGAAACAAAAGTGAATTACTTAGAAAAAAGCTTGTTGTTTGGAATAATGAACAACCGAAACATTTTCAAAGTCTGTGTGAAACTTTGAGTCAAACAAGATTTTTCCCATTTGATGACAGCCCCAGTAAGGGCTCCAGCATATTTGAAGATAATTATTAGACTACAGACAGAGAGTAGATGTTGGGATTAAATGTACCTGAGACGTTGCTGCTAAAAAGGCAAAAAGATTTTTACTAAAGTCTTATCAACAAAAGACTGCTTGATACAACACTGTCAAAACACGGAAGCTCTGATTTTTCCCAGCTCCACCCTGAGGGAGGAAGAAAATTATTATCTTTTACAAGAACAATGAGAAAAGAAGATTAGTATCTCTGTTCTGAGAGTCCTCAAGGAAGATTTTTCCTTCACACAGGACATCTTCATAAATGAACAAAGCACACAAAGATCGGGACAAAGCATGATGCTTCTTCCCCCCGACTCCCCTCTGTCAATAAATCTAATGAAGCTAGAAAGTACATTTCCAAGTGCCTTTCTTTCTCCTTTGTCCTTTTTCATGTGGCTTTCTCCATTGATGGATCTACAAGGGCTGCCCTTGGCTGAGAAAGGCCTGATGGTTTGGGCTATAAGCAAAGTGTATGAGATAACAATGGTTTCAGCATATCAGAGTGGGAATGTGGGAAAACATTTGGGGCCTTCTGATAAAATCATTGACTGAGAATTGGGCTTTAGCTTTTGAGCATCGAGCCACAGGGTAAATCCAACTCTCGTCTTTGTTTGAAAACCTGTAAAGAAAATTCTCCCTGATATATTTCTTTCCCATGCAGACTTGATACATAACCTGCCCCCTAGAACATAAATTATTAGGTTTTAGGCACTTTTAAAGAACTAGTTTCTTCTTACAGGACTTAAAGAGAAATGAACGTTGAGTGGCTTTATTTTTTAAACACTGTTGCCCTTTCTGGAAGCCACAAAAATTCAATTTGTTTGACACCGACTGGAACAGCTGAACATTCGGAGGCTATCCAGTCACTAGGAAGCTCTGTATACCACATGTCCAAACTGGACAGTCATTCACAAAGGCACAAGGGCACCATTTTAACATGCATTACTATGGGCTGTAGCAGTTCTTGTAGTAACAGAAGACACCCAGCTGATGAAAGAAATGCTGTACAGAAAGATTTTTACCTCCTAATGCCATGCAAATACCTGGCATGCCAGGAGAGACTCAAGTTACAATTTCTATTTGGCCAACCATCAAAAATAATGTGTAGGTATATGTACCTTTCTCCCAGAAAGTCCAAGAAAGTGTTCAAATGTCATCTAATATTCTGTGCTGACAAAATAAATACCTCTATACATCCATGGCACAAAGTTACTTATTCCTTCAGATGCCAGTTCAAAGAAACAGCATATCTCTTTCTTTAAAAAAATTAAAATAATAAGTGGAACCTCTCCAAAGATTCAAAACTTAAAGGCAGCAGTACAGCAAAAGGGATAGTATTCAAATTTACAGCAGGTGTTACACCATTAATTAATGACACTAAAAAATACCCTTGAACAGCACAACATGATACCTATGCACTCTTTCCACTCATTAAAAAAAGCATATAAAAATAATTTCCAAGTATTTGTGACATATGCAAAATTTAGATTGCTAGGATTAGGTTCTCTAACCAAAACAACCCCAAAACTGCCCTGAGCAGTGGCACCCAGCTCATATTCATTTTATATAATTGCATCCCCTCCAAAAGTCTTCTTGTGCCTTATTATGTAAATAACAGCTTGACAAAAAGACTTTCAGACCTTGCTCCCTTCAAAGGAAATGGACAGACACTTGGAGAAATCACAGAGTGATTCTCCTACCCCACATTGCAGGAGCAAGTAAGCAGATTGTCACACACACTGGAACATGAGTACTTGTCCAGAAACACTTCCCAGCGGGGCTGTTGCAGCATTCCCAGCCAACAAATAGCTAAGTGACAACTAATATTTGCTCTTTTGGACACAGAGAATACTGAAAACATCTACAACGTCTATTTGTATTGACATTTTTCACCTTCAACAAGCCTCAAAATCACAAATCAGTCTTGCAAACTAAAGAAAATTACCATGATCGTGCTACAACTGTACACCAGAGGAATTAAATTGAAATTCTGAAAGCAAGTTTCTGAAGGTACTCGTATTCATTTTCCATGAGCTTTGGCATGGTGGTTCTTCCTATGGAGATTCAGAGAAGCACAGTAAATCCAAGGAAAGGCCTCACAGGTGGTGTGTCTCAGATGCCATCCCACTTGACAGGAATTGATTGCCCAGATTCTTGGTCACAAACAGGAAGAAATCAAATGAGACAAGGTGGGATCTGGTCACCTTTCATAATCAAATCAGATATGCCACACAAAGTTTCTCCTAATAAATGAAAAATGCATGGCCTTTCTCATTCTCAGTATAAAATGTAATTCAATTTAAGAGAACTGGGTGCTAACACACACTTTTTTCCTTGGCTGCCCAGCAGCAGAGGGCTCAGGCTGACCCAGCTGTGGATAAGAGTCCCTGTAGAAATAACAATAATTGCTATTGCTTTTTTGAATTTTGAGACAGCAAACACACATTTTGTTTCCATTTGTTCTATTCAATTAAATTAAACAAAATAGCAAAATATGAATTTATGTATAATGAATGCATCATCTAGGTAGGAATTAAAAGTAGAAATATGTAAATGCTCTATGACTGTTGCATAAACTTAATTTTGTTTTAGCGATGTAAATACTATTTTTAAAATGAAAATTTCATTTAAATACTGATTGCTTAGAAAAGCCCAGGGAAAAGAAATTGCTTTGGTTCTGAACGACTATAGGAGACTAATAATGTCAGCTTAATCCATTCATTACTATTGAACCTTCTCTATTAATTTTATTAAAACATATATTTTCCAATTTTTTTCAGTTATTTTCAAGATGAAAAGAAAAAGAGAGTACTTCCACAGCATTGAGGCTGTGTAAAATAAATAAAGCTTGATTGTCCCATTCTTCTGAAGATGAATGTATAAACATATATTGGTAAATAAACACAGCTAGGAACCAATCTGTAATAAAGCTCTTTTCCTAATAGATTGCACTAAGAATTCAGGTTGTACATACCTCCCATACCCACTGACATGTAGTGAATCTGTCTGCAAAGAGGACAGCAGGGAACATGATCTCAGGCCTTGAGCATGGATAGAAAACTTTGGATTTCCAGTGTGATTCATTTCAGAAAGAATGAAGTTGTTATGGAGTCACCTTTATCAGTATAACAAATAGGTCATTGCTGTCCACTGATGAAGAATGTACAGACAAAGGACAGCAGATAGATAAAAACAAACAAGCAAGCAAACAAACAGCAAAACCAAGAAAACCCCAAACACAAAACCCAAATCAACCCAAACCCCACTGCTAACTAAAAAACCCCCGTACATATGTTTACATCCAACTTTTATAAGAAATGTGCCATATTGGCAAGCATGCTGCTGTAAACAAAAGCAGGGACTAATTTTAATTCATCTTCTCCCTCCTGGTAATTGTACGTAAGTTTTTCTATGGCCATTTGCCCCATTTTGTAAGGGGAAATGCAGCTGTCTGCATGAATTGTCTAGAACAGTTAGAGAGGATGATAATTAGGGTGCAAGGTCCTGAAACAAGCTTTCAATCCCGAATACAGGAGGTGACATGCCATACCTGTTCTTAGTTCGTTACTCTACATGAAGATTTTCCAGTCATTGCAGTATTTTGAAAACTGCCAATAATTAAAAAAAAAAAAAAATACTCCAATGGTAGATACAGTACCTTACAGAGGATAATGTTAGATTTGTGTTATTAATTAATAAAACAAAGACCAATGAAATTGAGTACAGAAGGGGTTTCTAGAGTAGTTTGTAAATCATAACAGCTGCTGCGGAAAGCCTGCAAGGCCCAGCATGCTGTGTGGGGTAAAAACCTACATTTAGCAGTCTCTCTGACACTTCCCAACTGGAAAAGACAGCCTTTGGCTTAGTGGATACAAAGAATACACTTCAAACCTGTTTGGAAGCCATAATCTGAAGGCAAAAATGGTGACTTAGATCTTGGTGTGTGGTTTTGAGGGTTTTTTTTTTTTTTGGTTGGCACTCCCTTCAGCCTAATGTTCGCTGACTGGCACTCTATTACATCACCTTAACATAGACTCTGGCACCAGCATCTGAACTTGCTAATTCTGAAAAATGTGTTGCTTTAAAAATTGCTGGGATTACAATGAAATGTGCAATAAAAATCACAAAATCTGTAAGGAAGTGAGTGGTTGGCTATTATAATCCATTACTGTATTTTCCCAGAGTACCTCTGAAAATGTGTTTGTTGTCAAACATGTAAAGGGATGTGTTGCTGACAAATGCCAGTCAAAAATTTACATCATCGATCTTGGATTTTACTGGATCAATACAGTTTGTCTTTGTTGTGTGCCGCAAGCAATTCTGTGTCAAGCTATGTTTTTGGAGCTCTTAAAATTGGCAGGGAATATGCCTTGGGAAGAAGAAAGAAAGGGACAAATGGTAAAAATATACACACACACATACATTTACACACACAAGAGTGATTCACACTGCCTACATTTGTCAAGATCAAACATATTTCTGAAAACATGTCTGATTGAAAACAGAGCATCGATCCACATTTTAAAACTATACTCTGTGCTGCAGTGAAGTTGATTCCAGTTTACAATCCAAGAGGAGAATAACGTTACCTACTGCATTCAATATTTGCAGTTCAGGGCTTTGGATATAGAAACACTGCTCCGTAATAAGCGGAGGAAAATGTGTATTGTAACCCACAGATCTTTATAAAATAGTTAACACAAATCAGGAGATCCATATGCCCGTTATCTAAAATCCTAATCAAACCTGAGACACTAATTTTCAAAGGCTCAGAAAGACCGATTGACTTTCCTACAAAACAATATTTTTCACGTGTGCCCTTAACCTCACAATCTTCCCAACAAGCATCTGGGGAAGTCCTCACGTAGCAGGGTTCAGTACTCGTTCTCACACCCTTGCTAACCTTTCAGAAAATACTGTGCACCATGCAGCAGCAAAGACAACTTCTAATTCTAATACAGCAAAGGTTCAGACATTTGTGAATTTTATACAAATGATCTGCAGCTAGATTTACATCTTTGGCCAGGATGGATTTAATTTACATAAATGACAGAAGGCGACTCAATATCAGGACACCAGGATGCATTGCCCTGAACCCACTGCTGAACATTTTTATTCTCTTCTATTTACTTGGCTTCAGTGTAGGAGATCTGTGATGTCTCTTCTCAAAAAGGGACAGAAGGAGCCTGACCTGGACATGCAAGATGAGCAGGAAGGCAAAACCTTTGCCTCTGTACCTTTTTTGCTGCAGCAAGAGGTAACTCCCACAAGAACTGTGACTTTACTCATGCCCTCTTCTCACAGGCTCTCGAGTGCTACACTCTCCCAGAAGTATGGTTCTCTCTTGCACCCACCTATGCTTTAAACCTAGTTTTCTGAGAAACTGCTAAACTGCAACAGCACGTAATCTTAATACAGCTGTTTTTTGTCTTGTAGCTTCCTTCAATTTTGTAGATTCAAATCTTGGAAATTCGAATAGATTGTGAATTTCACACATTAACAACACATCTTAGAAGCTAATTAAAACCATCTATGTTTTAAGAATACCTTTTTAATGTGTCAAATGTGCTGTCGCTTCATGCAAAGATGTGCAAAGATGTTTTCCTAATGGTAAAACTGACTCACTGTCTTGTTAAGTCAGCACCACTGTGAGTATATGTGATAGGCATATGCTGCATAAACACTTCTCACAGAGATTTCAACCCCCTTTAAATATGCTGAAAATGACAGCTCATCCGTTCTTTTCCCCACTTCCCTCCACATTAAATTGTACTTGCCTCACAAAGCAAGAGACAAATTTATAAACTTTCAATCTGGGGCAAAGACTAAGCTGCTATTTAATGTTGGAATTGAGTTCCAATTTAGAAATAAAAAGCTCTAAGGGGTGACATTCTCCTTAATGAACAGTTTACTCTTGCAGAAGACACTCACCATCTTGTATTTATGTATATAACTCATTCAAAACCAAAGCAGCAACACCTGGTTTTGGTCACTAGGCTGGTGATGCTTATAAGCAGAGCATAAAATTGTCTGGTTTGCTGCTTACTTTCCACCTAATTTCATTAAAAAAATATTACATACCTTCATATTGTGTAGCAGATTGATCCTACCATTGACATGGTAAACCTGTTTTGTCTCTTGGCAATTTTATCCCAACTTGTCTTTGATGCTTTCAATTAGTAATTTGTGATTTGTAAAGATCTATGTGAGGGTAGAACACCTTTCTTCAGAACACCTCTGAAGAAAACACGGATAAGACATCAATTTTACAGCATATCCCAATGATCAGCAAGAAGTCAGGTGCATATATCTGTCAAAACAAACGATTTACTAAAGAATATAGGCAAAAGTATGTATTTTTCTTCCTATTTCCTGTCAACCACACCTTTCAAAAAAGTGATGACAGCCACTTTCTCTGATGCAACAGACAGTTTGACATATATTTCTTTAGCCCTTATTTCATCTGAGGCCGTTACTTCTTGTTCTAGAAAACAACCTCTGATTTCAGGAAGGCCATTTCGATTACAAAACACTCCTTAATAAAGAAAAAAAAACTTTAATGAAAATATTTAAGCTGTTTAACAGTAATGTCTGCACACAACTTTGGAGAGTTATTTTCCTTTTTAATTTCAACCACCATGATTATTTGACTGGCTGGTGATATTAGCGTAGTGGTGACTCAGAACAATGAGAATATGACAAAGGTTAGGGTATAAGCCTGACCTCTAGGGTCCTGCCACGAGGTCAAAAGATAATGACAGCCACGAAGAGCTACTACTATCTCTTTCTTATTTAATTAAGCCAGAGATCTCAATCTTCTTACCCGTGCTCAAAGTTAAACCCATAATTTTCTCCCCTATTGTCAGCTATGTGCTGCAGAGTTTTCCGTAGGCAGAAATCCTGTATTGGCTACACAGTGCTTGTGAGGTCAACAGAGAACGTCTCTGCTCCTCGAGGCAGACAGCACCAAGGGTAAGTGACATCTCCAGGAGACTTTGAGTTAATTAACTGTATTGATGAGAAGTCCCAAATGCAGGATGCAGAAATGGCTTACAAGAATTTACAAGTACAGAACACGGGCAACCTACTGGGATAGTTTTAAGATTACTGGGGTTTGGAGGCGTGTGCTGGTTGAGCTGCTTAGCCCAGCTACAAGAAAAACTCAAAGGAAGGAGAAGTAACTGTTGCACAAAATGTTTTTTCTACTAAATGGAGTACCCAGATAAAACAGCCTCTGAAAATGGGGGCCATGCTCAACAAAGCTGGATCAGACAAATGTGCAATATACCCTACATGCCCCAAACACTGGAAGATTGTCCCAGTGGAACTCCTGTCTTTTAGCTTATTGGTCTATAGGTTTAGCATTTTATTTTCTTTATTTGTTTTCCTTATTGTATTTCTTTCCCTGCCACGCACACCCTGCCCCAGTATAGATGCCCTGATCAGCCTTATTAGCCCACAACCTTATCCAGTGGCTGCAAGTCTTGAAAGGCAAGACTGCCAAGCCAGACAGGTGAGAAAGACCGACCCAAAAATGAAGCATTTCACTGGACTTGGACATAATGGGCACATCTAGGGACAGGAATTCGCCTGAGGAAAGATGAGGATGAAAAGGCAAAGGTGCCATAAGAAAGGATGGCAACAAGCCACCAAACAGGGATATCACCTCTGAAATATCTTTAATGATTTAGAACACGTTCTCCAGAACAGATGTTAGGATTGAGGTAGCTCTGAATGATACAAGCAATGAATAAGTGATAAAACGTTTCGCGTTTGTGGCAGTGATCTGAAATAATAACAAAGAGATTGCTATTTTAGTCTGAGTTTTGCTTATGTCATTAAAATTTAAACATGATTAAAACGAGACAGTCTGGTTTTATAACCTGTCAGTATGACAAAGGGACTTTGACACATTTGTCTTCTGGCATATTATGGGGATTTACATTTTGCACCATACAATTATATCTGTATTAAAATGACTGAGCACACTGAACATGAAAAGAGTGATTCATAATAATGGCATTAAAAGCAATAAAGAGTTAAGGACACTGGGAAGGAAATTAAGCAGGAAGGTAAAAGAGGCTTTATATAAAGCAAAGTAGAAAGGAAAGACATATCTCTTCACTCTTGCCTCTTTATTATTAGTCTAAATAAAAAGAATGCAAATGGAAAGAGTTTCTGCCTAAAGAATCAATACAGAAATAAAAAGCCACCTAGAAATAGTTTTCAATCCCCTAATCTCATTTTGCACTAAACAGAGTGCATCCTGGGGTAGACATACATTGACGTTTGAATTCCATGTATGCCCATAATTTCTCCTGTGGGTTTGGCTTTCTTATGGGACTTTGATCTTGAAGTCGATAGAGAAAATAGAGGTGTATAAGAAATTATTTTCATCTTCTGTAAATGTTTTTGTCTTATTAGGTCACTTTAACTCCAAACAAGAAGAAAAAAAAAGAAATCTTGGAAGAATACAATGAGCTGAATTTAAATAGAAATTATAAGTTCAATCAAAACAAGTGGCACTTAATAATGATGGCCTTTTTTATTTATTTCAGTCATTATGTTGTTGTTTGTTTGTTTTGCTACAGATAACTATTAGGCAAAATACTATTTTTAATATCAGAATATCACATCTCTAAAATCAATCTTCTTAAAATGTCAAAGCTTTGGGTTTGTTTGTTTGCTTGTTTTTTTTTAGACTTTGGATTGTGTTTAAGAATCTCCCAAAACTGAACATTTTTATTTGTTTGCATAATAATAATAATTTCCTGTAAAAATGTATTGGTTGTGTGGAGATTTTTTTTCTTTTGTTAATATAAATTTTTCTCTTTCTTTTGTTAATACAAAATATTTATTTTTTAATAAAGAATGTTTGTGAAACAATAGAGTAGAGAAAAAACTGTAACAAGAGCTGAGCCAGTCCCTACACAATGCTGTCATTCAGTCAAATACTACAAAAAACAGAGCTTTGGTTCCTGTTTTGGCAAACCAGTAAAGCTGCAGCAACTGATACCTTTGTGAATCTGTCCACCTAATCCCCAACCTCAGCAAACAATTAATGCTATTAAACTTTAACTATTAAAACCTGTAGTACTATCAAATCTTTAGTTTTGTCATGTCTCTGTAAGATAATGACATAAACATTTGTGGTTTTCTGTGTTCACACCAAGCTTACTCCTAAAATCACTGTATGTTTATTAAGAAGTAAAACTAAAGCCAACATAGCTAGAAGTTAAATAAAATTATAATTACTTCTAATAATATTTGCACGGCATTTAAAGTTGATGGTTTATGATTTTTCTTTTTATAAACTCAGTACTTGAAGACAACTAACAGGATGTAATCTGAAGATGAGTCCATTGGTCAGGAAATCACAGAGCCAGCACACTGTCAGAGACACATGTTCCATAAAACATAACAAAGTGAAGGGAGCTATAAATAAAAAAATAAAGCTGTAGTCTGCAGTTAAAATCCTTGCTGCTCACAGTGCATCATTCTGTTCCTGAGTGTCTGTTGCTGGGCTAGAGTTTCTAAAATGAACATTGCAATAGCCTACACAGGCCCCAAAACACACACAAGAAAACATTGCTGAACTGCTTATTATAAGTGCTAACATATGTTTGTTATTTTCCCAACGTTTTTCTATCCTTTGAAAATATTTATCAGGATAAAATTTTGAATTGGCTCTTTGAACAGTCAATGTGCAAACGCTAAGACAGAAATGTGTGTAGTTTTTAGTGAAAACTGAAGTACTGATGAATTTTAACAGCTTCACAGTATTTATAGGCATCATTTTTACACTTACTAGGATCAGCACCACTTAAAAATTAAAATACATTAAAGCACATGCATCTAATAAGAATATTTGGAAAGCAAGCTTAATTGGTTTATAACCGTATGAATTTAAAAGTGAAAAATGAAATTCCATTTTTTTACTTAATACAGAAATTAAAAAGGAATTGTTGATATATTATATATACATAAAGCCTCAGTGTTTTATATATATAGCCAAGTATATATAAATAAATGTATAGATAAAGCTTCAGTGTTTGATGTACTCATGGCTGTCCACTAAATGCTACCTTTCTCCTCTATAAGGAGGGCAAGGTTGGATCCCTGGATGATTAGGAAAAGATAAGTAACTTCCATTAGAAATAAACCATGGAGTAGTAGACAATATGACCAAGAAACAGGGCAACCACCTCTCAGAGCACAAGAAGTGCCAGATCCATAGCCCTCCGTGGTACCCATTGGTAGAAGGCTTTCATGGAACTCTCTCCACTAACACCTTGTCGCTCCATACCAGACACCTGAGGGACATCGGGAATTTTAACGAGCACAGCTAAAAGTCCTTGGGAACGACAAAACCAGAGCCCAGCCTGACGTCTGCTGGCTCTGATCTGTGCAGCAGGTTTTGGAAAACACGCCATGCTCACCTGCTACAATAGAAAAGTTGAAACTGGCTGGGTACAAAGTGGCGCTGAACTTTCATTTCCATGGCAGCCCGCACAGGAGGTATCCGGACTATTCTCCTTGCCTGTGAAGTCCACGTGCACTCCTCTCAAGTGACAGCTGAACCAACAGATATGAAAATATTTGGCTGAGGTATTCCTGTGGCTTTAGACTACTTTCTTTGGCGCCTTTTTGTACTGGCTTTTAAATAACAGATGGCACCCACAGTAGAGTATTTGGGAATGTACACATTTGTGTTTCACAAACGTAGCAAAAAGGCCAGTTAAACCCGATTCCAGTCATTCCATTCTGCATAAATACATAGAAACAAAAGAATACTTTTTGCTTGATCACCTGAGGATCTTCAGACTCATCTACATATTGAAGAATATTAGAAAAAAATTAAAACAGCCAACACACTTGGTTTAAATAAAAAAAACACAACAAAAACTTGTATGTAGGAACTTGATGAATTTGCAATGAAAGGATTTTGTCGCCCTGGAAAAATGCAATATGTGAAAGAACTTACAGTTATTAATGTATCTTGAACAAATTTGCCAATGACCACAGAAATGAAAATCCAAAGGACAAAGTAATCAGCCACATTTCTTGTTTCTGGTAGAAATGGTAAAAATATATCAAAAATACTCAGTTAAGAGTATGTCTTGTGTTCATTATTATGTCTAAGTGCTATTCCTTAAATGGATTTTTAATTTTTTTTTTTTAATGGAGATGTCTGGGCTGACTATTTCTCTAATGTTACAAGAGAGACGTAACCTAGACTGCATAATACAACTCTTCTGGGTTACATTTGGTAGAACCCAGACATAACATGGGGTGTGGACTCTAATGCAAAGTCCAGAGCAGACACACAGTTTGGCTCACTCACCACCCTCTGCATGCCAGAAGATTTAAAAGAGTAAGAGCAGATGTAAGAGCACCTTAAGAAAACAGGAAAATGTGATAACTGTGTCTAAAGCAAGTTCTACATATTTCAGCTTACATACAAAATAAGAGCAGCTGGCAAGCCACAGTCTGGAATCAAAGCTATTTGCTTGTAGTTTGCTCGGTATTTATTGGGCAGTTCTCCGTGTCTGCATACTGGGATGCATTAGGACACCTTACTTTATCCATTATCTGAGATTCTGCTCTTTCAGAGACATCATTTGAATTATTGTGACCTTCCCAAAGCATAATACCACTTTTTTTTCTCATTTGAAGCGTTAGATTGAACATTAGATTGCTATTGCATACCTCATGGCACCCCAGTAACTATAAAAACCCTTGTATCAGTTCTGTGCAGTGTCCTCTGTCACAACCTCCTGGCTGTTCCTGGGCTATGACTGATCTTATTCTGCCTTTTAACAAGCTGCTCTCTTTACATGACTTTCGGAATATTTAGAAGCCTCTTCAACCAGGAGATGTTATAGCCTCCAGGAAAAGAGTGTAGCTCTTTTAGACCTGTCTCTGGGTGCTCTCCAGAGCTCAGAGGCAGATATGCTCCCATCCCTGGCACTTCAGGGTTGTGTTCTGCTCCATTCAGCCAGTGGATGTAACATGCCTTCATAGTGTTTCCGAACCCCTCACACTTCCCAAGCCGTATCTCAAACCCTGTTCACTGCTGAAAGAAATCAAATACTGACACCTCATTACTTCATGGATGTATTTATGAGGAAGATTCAGCTAAGAAGCCGTAGGGAACGTTAGCATCTGAGCACTACCAAATTAGTTTGGGTCTTCCCATTTTTCCAGAAACCTTACAAATTCAGCTGAAAACGCATAAGCTGTTACCCAGCTAATAGGAAATGGTGTAGTTGCTGGGAGATGAGTTTTCTGGAAGCCAGAAAAGACATTATTGTCATTAGGAAAATGGGCACTTATCCTCCCCACAGGAGTTCTAACTGTGGATATGGTCCAGTTTATAAGAGTCATGCTGTGCATGATAAAAACGTGTAAATGAAAGGATGGAAAACAGCTCTCAGGTTTTATTACTGCAAAATCAAGGATCATAAAGAGACCTCTCAAACTGGAAACTTCAAACTGGAAGGTAATTTTTCATCTATGGAAGTGTCTTATAAAGGAATTAGTAAAAACATTCCTTTTCTGCACAATATTTTTTGTGCAGTCTACTTAATATGGAAAAGCTCAAGGCTGCAGATCACTTTTGACCTTGTTGAATATATAATAAATGAATAACTCGATGGTAACTTTGCTATTTCATAGTTTACAAATATTCACAAGTCTGAGAAGACTAAGCTTTTTGCTCTCTTATATTTATTTTCACACATAATACAGAAACACCTAGAGGCCCTCTATAGAAATTGCATATATACATAATAAAGCCCTGATCCTGAAAAACTCCCAGTCTAATACAAACAGTCTAGATAAACAACATAAGAAGGCAGATAATACTATGTTGCAGATGGGAGAAGTGAAGGGTAGAAGCACCGAGGAAGCCGCCCTGCTCAGCAACCTAGTAATTTCCTTTGTGGCCCATCTGTGTCATCCCAGTTGTGGTCAAGCCATCCCCCAAAGAGCATCCTGGGACACTCAGGTATGCCAGAATATGGGACTGCTGGCACTTCAGATCAGCACTGCTGGCAGGGAGCTCCCTGTAGAGGGACAAACTGAAACCCAGCACTTTCCTTGGCCAGACAGTGGCTAATGCCACGGCTGGTCCTGGGAGCCTGATGGGCTTTCTTGGGAGAAACTAAAACCTACAAACACCTGGAGGAAGTGGTTACTCACAGCTGCTGCTCCACGTCTGTTTTCAAGAAAGAGGTGATTGATTATGCTCCCCTCAGAAAGTGATGTCTGGGAGGCAAACCTTCCCCTCTTCTGCCAAAAGGGATATGAGCACAGGTTTTCTGCACAAGTAACTAATCAAACTCAGAGATCATAGCCTGCAGCTGGGAAAAGGAGGGGACTGATTTCCATCACCCCAAAAAACACATTTCATTGTAGAGAAAACTTTTTGACCAGTGAAAGAGGGCATAAGGGCAAATACAAATCTGTAATTCAGGGTTTAGTTTCATGTCTGGGAGGATCTTGGTTTTTTATACAATGTCATTTGGTGAGTGTTTCATGTGAAAAGCAAAGGCAGAAACTGGGGATCTGTGCTTCCAGCTTTGTCCCAGCTGTACAACACAGTGCTCAAACCAGGCCACTCTAGCGTGGCTTTGAAAGTCATCAGATCAAATCTCTCAGGACCTGACAGGTTTATACAAAGAGTGTTTGCCAAGGTATCTAGGCAGGGGAAGAACTGGGCTCAAGCAGATATATACAGTACAAAATATATTAAATTCCTCAATCTGAGACGCTGTATCAATATCCGCTACCTACAAAAGCCCTGACACTTCCCTGTCAGGCAGTGGCTGAATGAAAGTTTTCAGAGCTGCAATTCAGTGCCTTCTCCGAGGTGACATGTACAAGGTCTCTCAAGACATAACCTTCTGCCTAAATTCTGCCTTTTCACTTATTTCACTAATTCTCATTCCTTAAAAAGCTGGAAATCAGCTTACTGATTTAAAACAAATGCCAGAAAGCCTCCATTAGGTGTGTAAAACGATGCGTTAGTTTTCAAACAGCCACAGTTACCACAGGGGTTCCATGGGACCTGCTCAAACCCCTTTCTGGTTGATTTGGCTTCTGAAGCCGTCGGCGTGACTGGAGCAGGATTCGGGGGCTGTGAACCTCTGTGCATGCACATTGCCTCTTTCCCTAGAGGAAGATCTCAGGCACATCCGAGGGGGCAGGGGAAAGTGCAGGAGGGACTGGATGGCCCTCGTTGCCAGGCAGTCACTCCCCAAGAAGCCACCAGAGTTGGGGCTCGAGGTTCCCTGCCATGAGAATGCCCTTGACCACCAGCAATGGGGACATGAAAGAACCCTCACCACAGGAGACAAATGGCCATGGTAGCCAGGTGAGAGAGAAGCTCAGGGGTGGCAGGCACAGGACAGGCTGCACAGCTGCCAAGGGAGGGGCATCCGCCTTGTGCAGACGACAGCACTCGTGGCACAAAACTCCACGGTTTTGGGAACAGACATAAGCCAAGGACCAAGTCTGTTGTCTTGAGAATGTGGTTGAAAAATTTATTTCTGATCTCTGCCACCCAAAGGATATGCTTAAAAAAAATAAAACAGTCAGCTTCTACCAGATTACAGTTCTTCAAAACAGTGAATTAAACTTGTCCGAGCAGGGATCCTGAATTTCACAGCCCTTGATTTCTCTAAATGGCATATGCTGTTAAAAGAGAAACCAAATGAGCAAGTGCAAAATGCCTGTCTTTATACAGTACATTATAGATATTTTCTAGCATATGCTACTGTTGTGACACTGTGCCTTGTTGTGCCAGACATCAACCAGGTCACAGCATGGAAGGAGTGAAGTTTGAGAAGAGCCTGTTCTCAGAGTCCTTAGGGGTGTAGTGAAACTCAAACTTTCCAAGCAGCAGGGAACACTCCTAACCTTTGGGCTAAACAAGGCTGGAAAGCAGATTTTTTTTCCTAATTTTGTCACAATAGGCTGTGCTAAGCATCATGTGACCCTAGAGCTGAGAGAACTACATTTCCTACAGTAATGAAACCAAGTTCTCCAGACATTACTCTTACGCATGAACAACTTTTACCTTAACCTTAAAATTTCCTTCTCTGATAATAACTGCAAACTTATATAGAAATCGTCTTAATCTTAAGGAAAGAAAATAAATTTTTAAAACCTTCAGGTATATTGTACTTACACTAGATGGAAAATTAAGCTTTCTGTCATTTTCTCCCCTTTTTTGAGAATTGGAAGCTTATTTGTCTATCTTTAAAGACTGTTGTGTGCTCTGATAAATATTTCACTATCAGACATCAAATGAAACTTAATTTTCTCCTCTATTAAATGTACTTAATATAAATGCAGATTCAATATTTTTGTGTGTGTGTAAAATTTTAATTGCTCTACTATTTAAGCAAGGTCAAATTCAAGTGGCATATGTTGAAAAACGTTAAGGATTAATATGACAGCCTGTAACAACAGAGATGGAACTGGTTTAACATTTTTTTTTATGCCACTGCCTCAGCTAGAGCAGCTAATTATTCTTCAAGTATGTCAATTTATCCTAATTCCCCACTACCACAGACCAGCACCAATGAGGACTTGCTAAAGAACTGCTGGAGTGTTCGTGCCAATTTTCATCTACAAGAGCCTCACACCGAGAGTAGCACCCACAGCGGTCAAACAATTAGCTAGATGTAAGGAGATATTATTTCTCTGCTACTGGCATTACTACAATAGCTCAAATTGCTAGAATGGTTTAAATTCTAGTAGCCATACTTCTAAAAATAGTGCCAAACAGGTAAGAATCAGAGTTAAGACAAGAAATTACTAAAGGCAACTGAAGGAACCAGATCTCCAAAAGTGAAGAAGAGGCACGTGGTAATATTGGATAATTGCCTTACAGCCTGCTTTATACTACTGGCCATTTGCAAATTACCTCATCATTTTTCTTCCACACAAAGGCTGATTGTTGCAGGTTTTCCTAAACAAGAGAATAACCACCCATTTAGCTTTTCAAAAAATGAGAATTGGCACTCATAATCCTTCCTTGACATTTTTGGAAAGTGCTTTTTGTTTGGCACCTTCTGATAGAAACCCCTGTCATACACTTGAGTAATTATATCTTATGAGATAGAAAGCTTTTTTGAAAGAGATAGTTATTTCTGAACCAGTCTCCTAAACAATTCAGTCAAATAGATTTCTAAGAGGTAAAAGCAAACTAAAAGAAAGAAAATAATATAAAAATCTGAGATTTTTGTTTATTCTTCCTAAAAGGACAAGGAAAAAACCAAACAAAAGCAAAAACAAAACCCAAAAAACCCCAATAAACCCTGGCCCACAGACTCATTTATAAGTAGAAAGAGATGCATTTTTAATGTTTGTACAGTTTGTGTGATGCATCTGTTTGTCGGGTTGTCTGCTTGCCAGAGAGATATCTAGGTGTGCTCACATTGTCTCATTTCTTCCCCGTAAATGATTACCTTCCAGCACCTCCCACTTTCTGTAGCTTTCCACATACTTGCGTGAAGAATTTGAAACAAAGAAGTGAGGTTTAGGTTGCTTTCTTTCACCCTTCTCTATAAGGCAAGAATAAATGCAGGATGTTTAAGCTATGAGGATTTGAAATGGGGAAGAAATCATTGCTTACATCCTAAGGTGCTAGCTGAGAAGATGAAGTTGACAGCAAACACCATATGAAATGTACATGTGCCCACTCCAATAGTAGGGGAAAAAAAAAAAAATGATTACAACAGTTTATTTCTGTCACAACATACAAGCTGTTAGCAAATTCAGACAATTCTTCCTGTTCAGTATCTCCAAGCCCAACCGCTTTCCTCACCACCCCTAGTGCTAAACCCTGTCATCTCACACACCAAATGTGGTACCCTGCTGGTCCCTTGGCTTCTCACAGCTACACCTTCCTCTCCTTCTGGTTTGCTGACATATGAAATGTCTTGCTGTCAGAATAACTTTCCTCACTTCTTGTTGATTTTACTCCCTTTTCCAAACCCTTTCACTGCATACCCCAGTGCCTTCCACGTCAAAGGTTTTAATTTTAGCAACTGCATTGTTTTACAGAATAGGCTGCGCACACCTGAAATAGTAACTCTGCCACTGGCACCAGGAAAACACCGTCCTTGTGAACACCAATAGCAACTACTCGTAATAAACAAGATCTGTACAGACTGTGGAGGCGGAGACACAGATTGCAGGAACAGAGAATTCTAAGGAGGCACCACAAAGACAACTGCATGCAAAAGGCTGCAAAAAGATACACACGTGCAGAACAGCTCCCTGAAATAAAGAACTGGCGTATTTGCCAAAACAGGGATTCCTCTTGTGCTATGACTTTGCATGTGATCCATGCAGCAAATATTTAAGGACAGATAGCTTGAAATCAAATTACTCATTTGGGAGGAAGAGATATTTTGTCTGAAAGCAGGTTGAGCTTGATTACAATGGATTTATGAAGAACACAACGGATGCTGTCTCCTTTTTACAAATTCAGCTTGCTCAGAAACATGTATATTTTTACTGAACAAAGATAAAAATAATGACTTCAAACACATGACAGTATCTTTCATCTTCTGTAATGGATGTCCTACGCCCTTTGGCAAATATTGGTCACACTGGTAAAAGAAGACTGTGTAGCTTAAATCTTATTTCTCAGAGGTTAAAAGGTGGCTCTATCTGAAATTTTTATACTCAGAATATATCTGTGCTATAAAGTAGAAAATGATGCTAGAATTTTCAGTGAATTTGTGCTGAAAAAAGTAACTCCTCCAAGAAATGCTATAAGCCTATTGCTATTTACCAGCATTATTGATGATCCTTTAAAAATACTTGTGAATTTTTCCAAAATAATGAAGGAATTATGCACATATTTTTTAGCCATTGCAATGAGGCATATGGGACTCAGGGAGATGTGGGGAAGGGGAAAAGCAAGAGAAACTATGAGTTTTTCTGGTATCTCATAAGGAGAGGAGAACATTTTACACGCACGGTTGGCTGTTGGTCTGGCCTAAACTGGATTTCCAAGTATTTCCCCCCAAAACACATCACATCCACTTTCACTCATGAAAAGGAGGAATTTAGGTAAAGGAACACTATTACTCTAAGACCTTTCAATGTGTCTTTGAAATACCACTGATTTCTAAAGCTGAATGAAAAATACTTTTGCAGTGTACAAAGAACACTAAGACTGAAAATATATAGGCTAGTATGTAGAAAGGCCTGGGCAGCTTCCTTCTACCCTTAGACTTCCAGGCCTGGATTTGGTCTCTTGGACGTTTTAGAGACAGATGTCCTTTCTGTTTTGTACACCTGAGCACAGCTCTCATGACTGGAGTTCTCTCTTCCAGCTCACTCCCAAGCAGTGTGTGGGAAGGCCACACATGGTTCCCAACCAGCTGGACACAGCCCCAGCACTCTGCACACTGTGTCCTTACAGCGTAGGGGATGCTTTCCTTCCTGGGAGAGTAGAGGAGTAGAATTTTTCACTTATTGAGCATGAAGAAAGAAAGGAAGAAGCCAGAACATCTGATGATGTGTTGTGTGAGGCTGCAGTTTCAGACTTGGAACTCGCTCTGCTCTCTCTCACCGCCACCATCTGCTCTTCCAGCCTCCCCATCTGCCTCCCCCGCCACTGCTGAACATTCTGTTGACTTTCTGCAAACAGTCAACATCCCTAATCTACTCTTCTCCCACCTCTCCGCTACGCAGAGTTTTCCAAGGCTCCTTGCAATATTCCTTGGTCATTAAAGTTGCTGAACTGGACTTCTCCAAAGGACCACCATCCATCCAAAACTCCTCCCGCTATCCCTGGGGACATTGGAACTCCAGCTGTCCTACCACAACCACTCAGCTCTTCCTTAAGCTAGAACTTCCCATGTTCTGCAAAATCTCAGCATGCCTGTCACCATTATTCAGCCTGGGTAATTTTCTGGCCTTCTCTTGAGTTACTTCCTATATTTAGAGATCTCCTGGTCTTTTGGTCTGTTTCTAATCCTTCTTTCAATTTTCAGCCTTGAGATCCTCATTCCACAGCTCTCTGACCCTTATCACCTGCTAGTTAGAACAGGTTTGCCTACACAACATAGACAACACTGTAAGATTTCGCTTTTGTTTTAATTTTTCAAATCAAGTTAGGCCACAAATTTTCTTTCCAAAACCATTTTTCCCCCATCTTATAACCAAGTTTGAATATTATTTTTAAACCAACAGGGATACTGCAAATACCTTAGGTATGCTATCAGTTGAAAAACTTTGAGTTATAGAACAATTTTGGTTGGAAAAGACCTTTAAGATGATCATGTCCAACAATGGAATGATCAATAACACTATGCTACTACTAGTGTTTTCTGTGAGCTGCCAAACTTTGAGTGCTGCAGCATCACAAATGTGAATGGGTCTCAGAAATATCACAAGGATATATAAAATTTCTGCCATATTCTAACTCTCCTCATATCAGTGCATTGTTCATAAGCCTTTCACAGGATAAAATACAGACACAGAAAGCTGTCACTGTCAACCATTTATCTTGAAGCCTTTTAGTTTTCTCCCCAAAATGCCTTATTTTCTTAAGAATGAGCTGCTGATTTACATTTCTGTGAATAGCTTATTCCAAGGTCTCTTTAAGTGCTATTTGTGTTACTGGGATACACCAGTTTTGATTTTACTATAAAATTACAGAGAGAATATCTCAGTTATGGGGGTCTAAGAAGAAAGGGCACATAGAGAATACAGCAAGTAAGAAACAGCAAAGGCTGGCTTCTCTTAGTGTAATTCATGTTGGCCACTGTGTGTTATGGGACAGAATTAGCCTGAAGACCACAGGGCATCTCCTGTGAAAGTGCTCCTGGATGTAAGTACAGTTGGGAAGGCAGCCCACAGTGCCTTCCATTTTTGCATTAATGAAAGAACCACCACCTCTACAGCTCAGAGACAATGAGAAGCTGTGATATTTGTTGTAAGTTTTCATTTGGTATTTAAACTATCCTGGAAACCCAGAACAAAGACATTTGAAACTGTAAACAAGGATTACAACTAAGGGAGTCAGAGAGGTGATACTCAATTGCAGGGACATGGTTTCATTATGAGCTCAAACATCTCTGTAATTGATTTGAGGATTAATATTAATTTATAAAATTTTTTTAAAAGTACAGACTATTTAAAGGCTACATCCTTTCACTTCTAAATTTCTTCTTGCCACCACTAACCTTTGATCTCTAATCTTTGATCTGTTCCTAACAGCTGAAATTTATCTCTGTGAGGTAGGGTGGGAAGAGGCTCAGTCGCCTCTTGGATTTCATTAAAGGATTATCTCCACCACAGTAAACAGGGTACTGCAGTCAATGAGGTCTCAATCCTGCCTTAAGCCAGTTGGTTTGGAAGCAACAAAAAAGAGCCACGGCAGTAAAAGAGCTTGAAACAAGTGGGGCCCTTTGCATTTTGCAACTTGTGTAGTGCGGCAGCAGCAGCATTCTGAGTGACCAAGGCAGCTGGTCAGCGCCTAACAGGGACATACATCCACCTGCTGCTGCTTAGTGGCTCCTTGGAGCACTATTCTGATGGATGGACTCACCTTCTGTATCCTCTCCCTGTACTGAGATGGTTTCTACCCGAGGAACATGCATTATTTTCAGAACCATACTGATAGAACTGATGTTTTGGACATGTTTGGCTCTAACATATTCAGGACAACACTTTCCTCCTGCAAAAAGATAACTGAAGTAAAGCTTTGGAGCTATGTGTTGGCAGTATTAACTAGTGTTCTGACTGCATGGATTTAGCAAAAAAAAACCAAACCAAACCAAAAGGCATAAGAAACAATAAGACTGTGAAAGATAGCTGATTTCTTATTAATGAAATTTAGATTATTTTTTATGGTTAGAATGCTTAAAGCTTCCTAGAAATCAGAGGAAGTGGTTTAAGAACTCTAAATATCAACAAATTGTTTATTCCCTTGCAAGTCAGACTGCTGGAGAACATATTTAACTTGCGTCATTCCCATAGTTATCCTTTGCATCAAAGAGATGATTATTTATGCAACAAGACGTAGCTGGGGAAACAGTTTTTCTGAGATAATCACACCCCTGGGACATTGCATGGCTCAGGGTTCATTACTGTCGAGAGGAAAAGCGCATTTTGTTCTGGAGTTTTAAATTCCAAACTGCAGTTTCAGCCAAGCAGCCTGTTTCAGGTGGATTAATGTGTCCCTTTAGGTAGCTCACCTCACCTGTCAATCACAGTATCTCACCCAACCTAAATAAAATTCTTAACCCCTTCTTTACCACACTGCCAAAAGGTAATACCTTTTGAAAAGGAGTTTATTATTTTAATTTTAATGACAGGAGATGAGCAGAAGATACCCAAAGGGTATGCTGGTATTAGTACAGAAGAGATTCATCTACAGGAAATGCAAAACCAATACTGAATTAACAATATGACAAGTTTGCATATGTAACTCAATTGTTTAATAGAATGAACACTGATAAGTACTTGTATTTAAAGCCAATCACCTGAATTACAAAAATAATTATGCATATTTTCTTTTGAACAAAGCATTTTTATAACTTGAAGGTACCCATCAACACCGAGCCTGAAACAGCCATTTCCAGCACACAGTCTCCTCCAAGCTGCAAGCAGAGGATGCCACTTAATTCTCAACGAAAGTGAAATGCAATGAGAAGCTCACAAGGAAAACTTTTTATGCACTACTGTGTGGTCTTAGAAGTAAGATGACAGAGGCCTGTTTAACCAATTCTCTTGAGAAACAGCTCCTCTGACTGATGGTTTTGATAAGCAGGAGCTCAAACAGAAGCATTTGCAGCCTCTTGCAATTGGAAGCATGTATCAAAATCAACAAAGAAAAAAAATGTTAAGAACCTAATGCAATACTTCAGACAGAAAAAAACCCCGTAACTTTCTTCCCTATTTGTTGAAATAGAAAGTGAAATAAATTTTATCAGCTATCTACATGGATGCTCGTTCAACCCAGAGGTAACAGATGAGAGTTCTCTATGGAAGTGACATCTAATGACTATGCACACACTTATCTTTCTCCCAGTGGGATAATTGTTTCCACTCCAGACTCTCCACACTTTCTCCTTTTTGTGTTTTACAGGCACGGCTTCCATCTGCTCCATAAGCCAAATCTCATTTTGAGCATTTTGATCAGGAATATCACTTTTCTCTGCTTCTGGAAGAAACCATTTGAAACTGTCACCTCTCTGGTCTGTCTGCTTCTGCACCATGCTTGTCCTCTGGTCCAGGGCAGCATTTTGCTTTCATAAATATCCTCATGCTTTAGATAGACATATCTTCTTTTAGTTGTTTTTTTTTTTTTTTTTTTTTTTTTTAATTTTACTTAC
>VZTE01001006.1:460717-487030 GCA_013397775.1 Eulacestoma nigropectus | reverse complement strand
TTTTTTTTTTTTTAAGTTTAGCTACTCATTCATTAACTTTGTGCTTTCGTTTCTTCTCTTATCTGTTTCCAGCTCTACCAATTTAGCTCTCTTTCTTTTTCATTTTTTTTTTTTACCTGTGCCACAAGCAATTATCAACTTTCAGATACAAGATTTGAAGGCGTCTTGTAACACCCCACTATGATGGATTTTATTCAAAAGTAAGTTATTAAAGAGGAGATATAATTTCTGAATGTTACATCTCCGGGTAAGTCAATTTTAAGCCTCTATATTCTTTTGCTACCATAATTCACATACTATTTCAAAGACACACAAGGACAAATGATCCATGGAGGCCAGCAATGGGCATGAGAATTCCAGTACGAGATTTCATCTCTTGGAGTCCAAGTGTATTAAATCTAGCACTAAAGAAACTGTCTGGTCTTAAAATAATTATCAAAGATAGAACAACAGAACGAATATCCTTAACAGCAACATGCTGTGCTCTCCATGCCTCTAGAAGCAGATTCATTTATTGCATCAATTAATGTATTTGTTGCCTTTGAAATATGTTAAGGTCTGTGGGACAAGCCATGCAACTTTGCACTAATACACTATCAAACTACCTCCTCAGATTATTAAAATACTTAATGCCCTTTAACCACCAGTTCTTTAAAAAATATTTTCCTGCAGCTTATCAAAGCAACAGGAACAGAAGTCATGGCTGGTAGAAACAGGGATAAATGTTGGTCTTCTGGCACAAAAAATGTCAGTTTGTCCACTTCCTCTTTATGAATAGTCAAACAAATGATTGATCTATAGTCTTTCCTCAAGTCAAAAAAAGAATATTCAGCTTCTATATACCAGCCCCTCAAATGGCAGGTAGCTGGACTTTACAGCCAATCCAAATGCTTTCAAATTGTCTTATATAGCTACAATTTTTCACAATACAAGGAAATAGAAAGGCAATACAGAGAAATTGTTCCAAATAAATTATTTATCAACCTAGTTCCAAAGGAGTTACAGACTTCAGGATAGCTGGCCCTTCTCATTGGGAAAAAAAAACAACACATACACAATATGTCTAAAGGGAAGACAATCCTATTGCTATTAGCATTAGACTTCAAGCTCTTCTTGAACAGGAAGAACCTATTTCATTTTATGGATTCATAAAGTAGAGCACAGAGGGGTCCAGTGTAGCGATCTTGCCTCTGTCCCTCTTTCCAATGATAGCCATGCATATATTGTGTCTCTTTTTATTGAGTATTAAAACTAAGTTGTTTATAATTAAGATACTGCTGGCAGTTTATAAGACATGAAAACGTGGAAAAAACTCATCAATAATTGATTAGGAGAATGCTTCCAGATAGAAATAAAATCAGGAGAATAAACATTGAGTGCATCTCTCTAGGTCTTTGAATGAGTGATATAGAAACATGTCTGGTTTAGCAGCCTGTACTACTTGCTGTCATCTGATTTTAAACATATTCTCTCTGTTGCCCTACAGAGTAATCAATAAATTCATTTTCTTCATCAGTGGTTGGTTTTCTCTTTTTCCCAGCTGTCATAACACAAGAACTCCGCTGAGCAGGACTACTTTGTCATTAGATTTCACCCAACTGAGCCACATAATGCTTCTTTGTGGAAAGGAAATCAAGGGGATTCTCTTTGTATGCCGATAATTTCAAACAGATAAAGTTGACAGAGGTCAGGTACTTGTTGTGCTTCTAATTTTTTTCTCTCATCTTAAAAAGAAATAATATGTATTAAGTTAATCTATTACTTCAAGGGTTCTAAAATTTAGTCTATCTGATGATGTAACAGGTAGCAGCGGCATTAAGTACTACAATTACTTTAAGCCCTCTCTCCAGAGCAAAGCATAACAAAAGATTTTGGTGGTTGATAACCTGTTTAAAGGAAAGAGCTTAAACCTGTGGAAGCCAAGCCACAGAAACAGAGGGTGTACTTCACAGTTCCTGTCAACTCCACGTGTGAGTTGCCTGAGATGGTCACTACTTACAGGATGGGCAGATTTTATTATGAAGGAAGGAAGAAAGATCCAAGAACTTTCTCCTTTCAAACAGCAGGAATACAGTCTCACCAGATTCTTGAGGCTAACCAAACTACTGCACAGAGCTCCTGGTACTGGCATGACAATAAAAGAGACCCTGTTATAAAGTAGGAGAAAACGCCCCTTTGACTTGCATATATTAACGTTGTGGTCACCAAGGTAGCTGGGTCCATGACAGGTTTAAAAATACGTAGATTATCTCCAAATGAAAATATATACACACAAACAATAATATATTCACATTTATACTTTCCAGAAGGAAAAATCTTTGAATCTAACTCCTATTTCTTGGGGCAAAATTAATTGTAGCAACCCAAAATCTGTTTTTCTAGGTCAGCAAACCTACTGCTAGCATTATGAAATTCCTAACTTGAGTTTGGGTTGTTGGGCTTTTCTATTTTTTTGAATTATGTTTTTGATATAGTAGTAATAAAAAGAAACCCATTACAACTCATTTTCAAGGGACAGTCAGAGACTAGAGCAACTACATACTCTTCTGGGATTTGTGGTTTTAATTAGGCTTGTAAGTTCTGAAAATAAATTCACAGTTACTTCCTTTTTGAGGAATGTTTATCATATAGAAACACAGATATTAGACATAGATCTGCTTGAAAGAGATGTCACATAGAAGCCCTGCTGTTTCTGTAAGCTATAGGCTGCCACAACCACACTATGGCCAAGCCCTGAAATGTTCACTTCTTGTCTTTGTGCAGGAAAATTCTTACTGAAATAAATGAGAAATGATTCCTAAGCGTTTATTAGAAAATATTACCTATTCATATTTAACATTGCTTCCTGCTTTCATATTAAGAGGAATAAAAAAATTTAAATTAATCTTTCCTGTACAACTCTTTGTTAGTAAATTGAAGTTACTCACTGGTTCTGTTGATGGGTGCAGAAATAAACAGTCTTTATAAGAGCTCAACAGCATATTTAAGTAATTAGCTGCAATGAATCAAGTCAATAATACTCTGAAAATACAAGATCTAAGTAGTAGGAATGTGTTGTGTTAAACTGGGCTATTTTCAGTGAACACATATTTAACAGAAGAGAACATATTGATTTGATATGCTTCTCAAATCACGACAGATAACATGAACAATTTGTTTAATTGCTAAATGAAGAGTAAAGCCTGCAATGTGTGGGCCAATTGTCTGATCATCTGGGAGCCATTGCTGTGTCTCATTTGGCTGGAGACTGACAGGGCTCTACCTGCTTGTTTTAGGGCATAGCAAGTGAGTCCCACAGATGAGGAAAGATACTGAAGGAAGAGCTCCTTTGACATTGAAAACATCTCCAGTTTGTTTAAGGCTGATATAAAAGCAAATCACAAAAATAAAAAACACTCCCATAGGGTGCTTTGTCTGAAAACACACTGGGCATTCAAACAAGAACAATATCACAAGAAATATGCAGGGGTGTTTTTCTTAGTTGAAAGCAGCAAGGTAAGGATCTGCATCTGATTTAACAGAGCAGGTCAATAAAAAGATAAATGAATTTAAGATACTTTGAGCATTAGAAACAACAAAACTGTCTGTGAAACTATCAGCTGCATACAGGGCAGAATGTCATCTTCCAATATGCCACTGATGGCTACAGGAAATAAATATAATTTTCAAGATTTGAATGAAAGACTCCTGGAAATGGGGCTAAATATTTTCTGGTACTCAGTGGAAAAAAGTGCAGTAGATTTGGGTGGAATGGGTTATGTAATTTATAAAAAAAACCAAAAATGGACCATTAAAGGTGCTCAGAAGCCGACTCTATCACCAACATAGAGAATTAGGTGACACTGAAGGAGTGTCAAACTTCAGGGTCACTCCAACCATTAATGGGCTTTAGATTCAACATTCCTGTATCTATAGTCTACCAATACAGAGAACTACATGTGGTTCATTTTCTCTAGACTGCTGTACCTGAGCAATGCTTTTCGTTTTATTTCATAGTCTATGATATAGTTCATAATTTTCATAACTAACCTAGCTCAATCAGTGGATATAGCTGTCAAATTACATTTAAAAAACTAGGAAAAAAGAATAAAGTCATTTATATCCTCAGGAATTGCTGGGCATTCTGTGGGTAGATTTTGTAACTTTCTGTTTGGTTTTATTCTTGTTAGTCACAGTATAGTAAAACTTTCTGGCAAGGCACAAAGAGTAGAATCCAGTCATTTTCTTTTTCCTAAAGACTGCCTTGCTCAAGTAGCAAGAAAGTAGCAGGGTATAAAAAAAAATAATCTGTAGATTGTGAAAATGATTGATGACAAGTGTGCTGAGCACAGAAACACCTTTATTCAGCAGGGTGCCACACTCAGAAATCCCCTTGCTGTTAGATAACAGCTCATGGCTGCTACAAGAAAACCCCTCCCTGCTGGGAAATTTTGAAGCCAGGCGGAAAAGTTCTGTGTCTCTCTACAGAGGAAATTTATATCTGAAATGACAGCTATGACTACACCTTTGAGATAGCTTTCAGGGAAGGAAATAGAGTGCACCTGGGTGTCAGTGCATGAAATAGCATGAGAAACGGAAAGTTATTAATACAAGGTCCTAAATACTTTAATGGGAAGAAAAAAATTAACATCCATGGATGCTTGTTTCACTTTATTAGGAGCTTTATTGCTTCAAGGATGGAGGGAAACTGCCATTACTGCATATTTCAAAGGTGGTTCTCATTGTTCAGTAAGCCCATACCCAAACAAAAAGGAAACTGCCTGCTGCTTAGTCAGATAGTTGCCATTTTCATCTTCTTCTAAATCTACAAATAAGTCCAGGATAGGAACTACAGGAGCAGCTCCTTGCCTGCAACTTGGCCTTTTGATCATGTTTCACTCTAAAAAGACATTTCCTACATGAGATTTTAACTGACATGGCAATAACTTTGGCTAAACTATATGTAAAATGTTAATTCAACAAGGAACTCTCATTTTAGCCCATTTCAGAACTTGTGTAGAGAGGAAAAAGAATGCAGTGCTGGAGAAAAAGACCTTTATAAATGTGCGTGGATAATAAAATCCATGGCCAGCTTAAAGGAAAAGATGTAAGCAAAGGAAGACAGAGATGCTAAACTGGATCATATGGAATACTTCAAAAGATACATTCCGAGGAATGTGCTCTGCCACATAAGTTTGAGAATGCACTAAATTCATCAGTTATAAAAATCTTCAGTGAATTATAAAAATCTACCAGATGGAAAAAGACTAAACAAGAAAGATCTGAGCTGCTCAAGAGCGCAATAACATCAAAGGAAAGAATTGCAGAATTTAAGTTGAAATCTTAAAATAAAACAATTTCTGAAGACAAGAAGACGCACTTTCATTCAGAATCAGACAAAAAAGTAAAGGAAACACATTACCATGCTCATAACTTCAGAGACAAAACCAAAATAAACCACCATTTATGCACACATGAAGGAAGGAAATTTTTCTCCATGCCAGATGGCCGGTAAAAGGTCTGTGTCTCTTTACATCCTAGAGACGAGATAAAATGTGTGTAGGCCTTGCAACACCTATCATGAGCAAAGTCAGACAGCACAGGGCCTGCTGCCTTGCAATGACTCAGAATGCCGTGGTGCAGCCCTGAACAGAAGCAGGTTTTTTAGCAAATCTCCTTGAACCAGTCCAAATTCTCCTGGCAAAGAGTAGAGGGGTGGGAATGGCCGTGTGTGGGCACAGCTCCGAACGCATCCCTCACACTTGGGCTGGCTGTTCATTAGTGTCATTTTCCACAGAGGGATTCTCTGGAGGTGTATCACTAACATCACTTTCACCACTGTTTGTGGGGCAGCAAAAGTTCCTCTGGAGTGGGAGCGCTGTCAGTCCTGCTGGAGCAGTACCGGGGCTCTGCCAGGCATTTGATCCAGCCTGGCAGTTTGCTGAGCACATTCACAGAGAGCAGCGCCTCAAAAGCTGAGCCCCAGCATCGCCGGCTTCGCGGCGCTTTGGTTTTGACTGGCAGTGACATCCACGGGAAAGCAGTGGGGGATGAATAGGGCTCAAGAGGAAATTTGAGCATTTCCCTTTGTGCATCTCTCAGGATCATGAGTTTCCCTACTTTACAGCAGCATGAGAGATGGCTTTTTCCCAAATGTGCATCAGATAAAAGTATAAAGGTCACTCTTTGATGCGACTTCACAACAGCAGTAGGTAACGCTGAGGACACATACGTTCCTTCTAGTTATTTCCACCAGCAGACCTGTGCTTAGCAAAAACAGCCCATTCCCTTAACCATAGGAACACCCTGGATTTGTCTCTTAGTTATACACTTTGCATAGGAAACAAAAAAACCCTCCAAGAACCATGTGGATTTCAAACCACACGATATAGAAAAAGTATAAAATAACACGCAGGCGTGCAGCCAGTGCTTGAAAATTTTTGTCTGAAAAGAAAATCCTATACAGTGCTCTACGTGAGAAATATGGATTAATTAGACTGTTTACATTCAAATGACAGCCTATTTTGAATTCAGTGTATTACCATTTTCAAATATTATAGGCAATACTAAAGAGGTTATTCACCTATATTTTTCACGTAAGATGTTTTATGTTATAAACCCTTTGAGATTGGAGCTTTTGGATGGAAAATAGCTCTTAAAACACTTCTCAGAAGATAATGGTGATATTTTTTACACATAATGACAGTGATGTTAAATGTCTGCACACTTTTGCAATCCTTTTCACAATTTCATTATCAATCTCTTATCTCTTATGGCTGTTGAATGCAGTTGCTGTTACAGCCGATACACACAACTGTGAAATCCTTCCAAGAGGGACAATCCAATCTCTGCCTTACTCTGTGGTTTGGTTGCCTGTCTGCAGCCCTGAGCGCCCTGCAGGGTCATTCTTCTGCTCCACTTACTGAGGAAAGATTTGCAGAAAAGGCGAGTCTTGCACACCAACCTGATTGTGACAGGGCTTTTACCTTTTATTTTCCATCTTCCCCGGGAGGGGAGATCCTGAACTTGAGCATTAATGGTACCACCAGGTGGCTCTACCAGAGGTATTTTTTGTAACACAATTTCCTCCACGTCTGGTAGCTCCATTAAGAATTGAAAAGCAATTTTTTATTTATATTTTGTCTTCCATTAAGCGCCAGTTCTTTCACAAGTTACAAACTCCAAGTTATCTGACATCAGACAGACCTCCTAAACATGAATGAGGACATAATTTGGCCTTTTCTTTTTAATACAATATATCTGTAACTACAGAAAGCTCAGCTTTCAGACTAGAAGCCTCAGCATCACAACGTGAATTAAGTTTGTAAGCAGGCCAGTATGCACCACAGAGAGAAACCACTGCATCGCATTGTGCCAGTGAAAAGGGAATGCCTTGGCAGAAATATATTTCAACTTTATGTATTTAGCCCAAGATGAAACTCCAAACCCAATTATTTTCTTACAGATTTACTACAGAGTTCATTCTTTGAAGCATCAAGAGCAGAATCTTGCAGAAATGACAGGTACCTTAGGTCAAGGTAAATAAATTGTTTGAATGAAAGTGGAAAGAACTGAGAGAAGCTTCAAGGCAAACCAGTTTACTTTAGAAACAATTTCTACAAGCTTAGAGATGGATTTGAGCTATTAAAACCAATGCAAAATTTTAAAGAGACAAAAATGAAAAGAGTGAGTTTTCTCTGATTATTTTTAAACCAGAATCATAAATCATGCACTACAGTCCTCAGCCACAGAAACCAACAGCACAATTCTCAAGAAAATGAAGAGGCCAGTTCTTTAGTTTGGATAATTCACTAGAAAGTCAATTAAAAAGAATGAAAATGGTGGGTACGAAGAAACTCACAGGGACAGTAATTTATGCAGTACTACCGAATATTTCCATCCCTCTTCTTATGTACAATGGGAGTTTATTGATGGCTTTTTATAGTGTCAAATTCCAGTACTTTCTTCTTCTATTTTAAGTTTCAGCCTGTTAAGATATTGAGTCTTTCATCCAGTTTTTCCACAAGATTTTGGTGGCTTTCAAATGCAAATCTGATTCAAATTAATCACAAGTCAGCATCATTTATTTTGTCAATTGATGCCCACTAGTCGATGCATTGCTGAAGAGAAAGAAACATCTGCAGGGATGAGAATCAAGACAGTATCAACTCCTCAACTGTTGTCAAGTTAGGATCGTGCATGTATTTTTTCTTATAGTTCTTTTTCCTCTGTTTTTGGCGGTATTTTTTTTCCATTTAGGTACTTAAGGAGTTACATTATACACTAACAGTTGCTAATTACTGTCAGCCATCTTGTGTTGCATGCTAGAGAAAATATCAGAAGTCATGTCTCAGTGCTCCTGTATTTTTAATGTGTAATCAATGCATCAGGACGTTTGACAGCGTGCAAACCTGAAAACACTTTGTTGGCACCTGCACAAACATTTGGCACCTGATGTTAAGAAGTTCTCTTTGACTTGCATCTTACTTAACACCAGTAAACATAGGAGGTTCAGGGTACACATTACCCATAATGCTGTGATATTTCCAACTTCCATGAGTTTCATTAAGAAGAATGGTTTAGTACAACTGCAGTTTTGCAGATAAATACTAACATAGCTGAGTGGGATTAGAGGAAAAAACGTTTGATGTAGTTTCGACACATAGAAGCAAGGAAATGCCTCAAACGCAACATCTCTGCAGCCTTATTCACAGTGTTTTAAAAGACAATGATCTCTGTAGGCCCACTGAAAAAAAATCAAGCTTTGTCTGCTTGCTCTAAGCCCTCATCCAGCCGCCTTCCTGAGAAATCCCATCTGTCTCTGATTCCTTTCTGGGGGAAGAGATGGCTTGGTCTCAGGAAGATAAATTCACCTGCTTCCTTACTTTTTGTTTTCACAGGCATCAGCTAAGGCTCCCAAATGTACAATAGACTTCACTTACACTTATTTCACTTTTCTTTCCCTGCCTGCAAGTACACTGTTCTCACAGCTCTATACAAATGGCAGTAAAAGACACCCCTGTCTGCAGCCTGAGCAGACAGACTTGTAAGCAAACAGATAACCAGAAACTGGTCTCCCAGTCTAATGAAAATTCAAGA
Source organism: Eulacestoma nigropectus (assembly GCA_013397775.1). Classification (NCBI taxonomy): domain Eukaryota; kingdom Metazoa; phylum Chordata; class Aves; order Passeriformes; genus Eulacestoma; species Eulacestoma nigropectus. The sequence continues at coordinate 477,952 of VZTE01001006.1, read as the reverse complement.
TACTGAACATGGATGGAAATGTTCCAGCTTGCTTGAGAGAGCAGAGCCCCTGAGCTTCCCAAGACCTTCACAGAACACCAAATGCAGGCAAGAACCGGTGGGAAAGCAACTGAGCACAGACGTGTGAAGCAGCCAATGTGTCAGATCAGACATTTCCCTTACCGAAAAATAAAACAGGGAGAGTGCTACAAGTAGGGATCCTGCAAGACGGATTAATCATTCTGTCTGGAACACCATTCCCAAGCAGAAGCTTTCCATGCAGCGGCCCAGCAGGGAGGAAAGCATGGCCCCCGATGGCAGCGAGCTGCAGAGGAACGTCAGAGAGTGTCCTTGCAATTACAGGCTGGCAACAGAGGGGCTGATGCGCGTGGAAACATCACCAGCACAGGTACACTAAATGGAGCTGGCCCGCAGAAGGAATCTGCTTGTTATTCAGCTCCATTATCACCTACAGAGTAACAAGTAAAATCAAATTCCATTCTGATTCATTTGGCGCTCATTCCTGTCTGGGTTTGAATACCTGAAGTGGTGTCTACACTGTTCTGTTATCTCCATCACTGCAATTTCAGACTGTTTAAACATGCTCTGAACTTTTGGTGCCATGAAGTTGTCTGCCTTAAGCCAAATTTTTGAGAGCCCTGAGTAGCTGGCAACCACTAGAAAGGCTTCAGAATGCCCAAGACATTATAAAATCACCATGACCTCTCTTTGGAAATGTAGGCTTGCTTGGAACTGTCTCCAATTTATAAAACTCACCTGAATGATGCAGTGTTAGGAGGGATTATAATTTTAATTAATAGAAAGAACACATACAGATCTAAATGGCTGGTCACCAAGCTACAGTCTGAATAGGTGTGCATTAAAAAGTTTTACTGGATATAAATTGGTTTTGATTTTTTTTTACTGTATTATCACAGATTTATATCATACTGAATACTCTGGTTTTGGAGGTACAAATCAGTAAATCTACAGTGAAAGATATAAACAGGTGAGTATGGTGAATTCCGCATCAACATATAACCAAATAGATAGGGACTAGTAAAAGTTCAACAAACTAATTTTAAACCTTCCACATAAGTTCAATGGTTTTATTTTATAGCTATTTAGTATATGATGCTTAACTTTCAGCCTTTAATAAAGTAGGTGAGAAATGACTTACAAAATTACATGAGTAAAATGCAGTTAAATATGTGAGGAAAATTATAATTGTTGAAAGGTGGTTGCAGTGCCCACAAAAGTTGACTGCAATAAATTGTTGGTGAGGCTGGAGCTGTGAGTGAGGCAAGGGCTGCCCCTGACCAAATGGGAGCTGCTCACAGTCATGTCATTTATCTGCTTGTCTGTGAGAGAGCTCCACGCTCCTGCCTGGCGCCACAGGACTCAGCAGTACAAAGCCCAGTGCCACAGCAATGCACTAAAGCCTCAGAGGGTGAGCCTTCCTGAAAATCCATATACATCAGTGAGCTGCAGTTCTGCAGGGAAATGAAGAGCCAGACAACAGCTCTGTTATCCCTGGCCCTACTACATGCCCAGAGACTCAACCAGCTGTGGGCTTGAGACATCTTACCTTTATGAACAGCAGTCAATACGGATTTAAAGTTGAACTTCTGAATTCAGCTAAATATCAGTTGAAACATTTACAGTAAATACCCTCCTTATTTCTAAAGAAGGGCTTCAAAGCTGGGCTCTCTCTGGTCTTCTGTTCATGCCCTCTAACTGCTACATCCTAAATCCTGGTATTAAGATCCTTAAACTACCTCAGGATGAAGACTTAATCGCAGACCTTACCTACCATGGACGTAGTTTTTCCCCTTTCCTGATTATTGGAGATGCAGGTTTCTGCAGAAAATGTCACCCAGTGAAACAAGGTGGAGAAGAAAACTAAACTTTGAGGAATGCTTTTCAAAATCAGAGCTTCATAAAATGTTGTACTGCATGTAAACTAATCACCATCCTTTCACTTTTCTCCCTTCCCAAGCGCAAAGCCATCCTTCCGTAAACAGTCTCCTGCTCACACTGGTCACAGGACCAACGGCATGTCAGCGAGGCTGCAGGCTTATGCATCTGGAAACAAAGATTCCTCTACTGAAAACTTTCTGCGTTCATCCATCCATAAAAAGTCTCACACACTTACTTTTCAGTTTAAAGCACGATATTCCAGATAGCATGACACCCCATAAAATAACATGGAAAGAACAACTCTACAAATGAGACCCACCAGCTCCTGCGAAATGGCCTGAACAGCTTCAGAGAAACCAACTGCTTGTGACACGAGTGTTTGCACAACACAGAGTTCTTTCTTGCTTTATTTGTATTACAGCATCCTGAGGAGAAAGACTGATCTTTGCTCATTACTGCTCTGCACCTGTCATTTACACCAGTATCAACTTCATACAGTAAAATAACAAACAGCAAAGGAGATTTTTTACAAATACACTACGCAGTATTACATTTTTAATTGTCATTACCCTATTTAAGTTCATAAACATTAAAGCAGAAGGATATCAACACTTTTATCAACACACAGACATTTGTGATGAATGTGCAAGCAACTGTAAAAAAAAAGTACTAAGCAAAAGTTGAACAATATAGTAACTGAAAGACAGCTTATTGCATTTCTTTTTTTTGAAGGTGGGGAAGCACAGTGAGGAGGCAAGGTGATCTTTTAGATTAGAAATACTTTTTTTACAAAGCCTTGATTTTAAACTTGCATGGTACCTGACATTGCAGGGAACTTGAAGTTCAATAAAGGAAAATGCATGCACATGGGAGCATTTTCTTAATTGGACTCTTGAGCTGAAAACTCGGATGTATTTCTAGTAGATGAAATGCTTCATATTAAATGTCAAGATGTATTGAAGAAGTGACACTTAAAATGAACTGAAGAAAGAAATAAAAAGGAAGAAATTTAAGACAGTGTTTATTAGCTGAAGATATTCTATGCATAGAGCAATTCACATTTTAAAACTAATTTCTGCCTATCTGTGATAATGATTGGGTGCTGGGAGCCAGGAATACAATGAAAAGCCAGTATCAAAGGGGAGAAAGAAACTTCTATGGAAATAATTTGAAAACACAACACAGCTCAGAGAAAGACTACTGTCTTCAGCAGGTCTAATTAACACCAATTGTACTCCATTTCTGGTCTATAAATACACTCTAGGGAATTTTTTTTTTTAAGTAGATCCCCAGTCGCTGCCTGGTCCAAGCAGACAACCTGCAAAGCCACATGTGTCTTTCCCCTCTTGCCCCCTGCTCCCAGCTCTCTGCCTCCCCCCACTGCAGGACCTTTGGGTCCAGCTTGGTGTCCAGCTTCAGGCCAGCTCAGTGCCCAGCCTTTCTCCTTGGCTTCCCTCCATCCTTCCATACCACTTGGTGGCTTCTGGCTCCTCTCACCCTTTGCAGAACTCTGCACTTTTACGAAGAGCCTTCATTTTCTATAGTGACCCCGGAAGGATAGGAATTCTGACTTCACTTTAACGTCTCTTTTTAAAATTTCTTCAAAAATTTCCATCTGTTCAGGGTACCATTACTCTTTTGCTCCAAATCTCTTTCACTCTTCAATTATTTCCTTTTGCTCATCACCTATTTCAATTCAGCTTCACCAGCTTTCTCTTTTCACCCTGTCAGACACTTTTCACATCCATCTTTCCCAGTCCCCCCTCCCTTTGTGAAATGATACAGTTTGTCCTATCACCTCTGACAAGCTGTCCTTTCAGTTATTGACACCACGGCACCATCACAGCCCGAGATCCCATTCTCCTCCTGCTCCTGTTCTCATGCTGCTGAAGCAGGCATGAGAAAGGGCTCAGCTTTTCTGGCTTCCTGCACCTCACATTGATTCTCCCCTCTCTCATCTCTGCCCTTTATCTTTTGGAACACCCCAGACTGACCCTTCTGCTGTCAGCCCTCGTTACCACCACAGCTGCCTCTTACCTGCCACCACACACATTCTCCACTGTTGCTAACATTTCATCTGAAAACCTAGCAATCTTTAGACATCTTTCTTGATCAGTGAACTCCCTGGTAAGTCTAGAACTGCCTTTTAAAACCTTATTAATGTCAATTTGAAAACATCCTCAAATTTCTAATTTTCTTGCGTAGCCTAAATGTCTTTAATGTTCTTCTTATATCTGCTCATCAGAACTGATGCAGCTAAATAGGTGTAGGTCCTTTTTGCCAGTCCCTGATTTATTTTTTTCTTCCTATTTTGAGTATCTTTAGCATCTGAGGAGTGAAATTTGTCTGTCTTCTTCTTCTAAACTAAGCAGTGCTCAGGAAAGTCAAGGAAAGTCAAAACTCGAACTCCTACTGTTACTAAACATAAGACTTTGATATTATTACACATTTATGCTCCTATTGCTGGAAATGAAAAAGAGCAGGAACGAGAGTAAGGATAAAGTAAGCAAGGAAATACAAGCCAAATTGTAGATTTGCACCAAGATCAAGGGTGATCTGCACCAAGATCGAGGGTGGCTTTGGAGACGGGGAACCTGCAATCCCCCTGCTTGCACTGACAGTCTTCCAGTCTTTTTATCAAGGCTGCAAGGTGCCCTAAAGTTTTTACCTACCTTTGGGTTCTGGGGACACCTCCCAGATGCCCTTCTCCCTTTTTCCTTCTCCATTCCAGTATATCACACTTCAAAGAGGAGGATTGAAACAGACAGGCTCAATGGCAGAAACATCACACCTGAGCTTCCAGACAGATCAGATTGTTTTTATATAGAAAAACGAAGTCTCAAAGTGGATTTATTTTAATAGTGCCCATCCCAAGCAGAGGGAAGTAAAACCACTGGCATGTGGGGGTTAGCAACATGCAGATCAGTGCTGTATGAGGATGTTTGGCACTATTTATACCTAACACAGGTGTATACTAATTATGTATTTGCTTGAAGGATGCCAACTATCAGATTTCCAGGGAAGCATTTATACAATGCTCTGACATAAAAAGATTCAGAAGAAAAAACTAAATTTAAGCCCACAATTCTCCTTCTTCTCTCCTGTTCATATTAATTCTCCAGCTCCGTGCTAGAAGAACAACTGGAAATCTGGATGCTCACAGGAAGTCTTTGCAGGATTTATCACTGGACCTAGCACAAGAAGATACCTACAACAGGATTTTCAGGCTCAGTGTTTCATCTTCAAGCCAAATTGAAATTCAAAAGGAATCTGCTCTCAACAGGAACTTTTACTGTCTTGAAAAACTCTTCCTTGACTACAAGCTTAAAGACAAGGTTAAGGAATGTGGAAAAGACTAGGGAAAAATGCTGGGTTTGTAAAACCAGGAGACTGACACTGACAAGAAAATAGGAGTGCTCTTATTTTCCAGGACACAGGTATCAAAGTCAGTCTGAAAATGAAAGAATTATCTCTCAAATACTAATAAGCCAGGCTCATATAGCACCTTAGTGAAATTACTTAATTTTGAGTTGAACAGCTCTTACCAGTGTCAGAGCATACTGGACTACAAAAGAGCCCTGCTCTTGGGAGAATTCCCCACAGCTGGCTACTCCAAGGCTGCCTACACAGCCACGTGGAATACAGCCCGTCCACAAGCAAGATCTGAGCTGGGATACAGCTCTGAACTCGGCTGGGGGGGCAATCCAACTCTGCTGTAGAAAGCACTCATCTATTTCTCTGACTTTATATAAATATCCTGGTTTAAAATTCCTCTTTTTCTTTTAAAGCCAATATAGTTCATAATCCCTTCCAAGAACAAATTTTTTTTTCTAAGCTACTATAAATACGGACCATTGTTTTTTATTCTAAACTTAACAATGTTTAAATCAGAAACAATTAAAAATACGATACCTGAACTTACAATTTTAATTGTAGTAACATTTCACTTCTAAGCAGATTATTTCCCAAAAGCCACCCTTGTAAGGATAAAATGTGCTTATATTCCATAATCTTAAAAAAATAAATAAAATAAAATCTGTACTTTAAGTAGAGAGTTAAGCATAATCAGTCTATACCCACGGCCAAGCCACTGTGCTTTGCCCATAATGTTATGCTCCTGTTTTTTCCAGCTCCATCAGGACCATGCTTTGTATGTGCAGCTAGCATGGGAGCTGTCATTATAATTGCATTTTTCAGAGAGACTCACAATGATTATTTGCATTTTTACTTGCAAGGCTATACAGGTAGGGGAGTCTGCCTTGGAGAGTGCACAGGAGGAGAGTCTGATCCTCCCTGGTGGAGGGAGAGCAGAGGTGAGGACAGATCTGTCTCTCTGAATGTTGGTGGCATTCTGTGGATGCCACCTGAAGCAGCCAGGGGGACCAGCAAGCCCCCCGCCGAGCTTTGCTGCCTGGCTGAGATTCAGAGGTGTGAGATAAATGCTGCCTTCAGCCAACAAAACACTGGCAATTTCAGAGGCTGAGGCTTCCTCCTGTACCATTGGCATCGTAGGGATTTCTGAACTTTGATGCGGAAACCTTGCTTGGCTGTTCCTCCAAAAGCAAAAGGCTCACAGTCCCTTTTCCTCTTCCCTTGCACATGGCTCAGAGCCTTTTGTGAGAGAAAAAACCTAATTAGCTCCTTCTGCAACACTTTATAATTGAGATCTTTTCTGAGCTGATCCTTGAGACTGCCCAATAATATCTCATTCCTATTTATCAGTAACATGTTTGCTAATGCATTACATGGCACCATTAGCATCTATATACTCTGAGATTAGTCAGTGTTTCCATTAGGGAATTATAACTCATCCTTACAATTTGATTCCAGACAGAATTGTAGCTTTCAGCCTCAGAACCCAAAGTGATTTAAATAATGGAATTGGGCTATAAAATCTGTTTAGTTTCCAGTTTATATTTTATGTTTGAAACAAAACGCAAAAATATTGAAAGATTTAAAATTGGGCTATTGCAAAGCACATTTAGGATGCAGTTTTACTGATATCAAAGACTGATGCTTTTGTGCATTTATCTTTTTAAATAATGGTATTCTTATGCTGAGCATTCTACAAATACTTTTCTCAAAATGAAATTCCACAAGAATACTTACAGTATGGGTTTGCACATCCATCTATCACTCTACAGGTAACTAATGCCATTACATGGGAGGTTGATAAAAGAATTTTTTGAACATTTAATGGCTGTGAAGTTCTGAAGAATGTACAGGGAGCTCTGATATTTTTCAGTCAACAGAACTAAACCATCACATTATATCAAAGACAGCATTTTATGTTCAGGAAACAACTTTCTACAGAAGAAAGATGGGAGAAGAAAATGAGAAAACTCATTTAATAAATGAACAGCAATCTTTGACTGAGGTTTTCCAAATTGTATGCTTAAATACTGGTTTTAAGTGCCCAGATATACATCATTCTTTCTACACGTGATGGGAAAGACATGATGCTTGGAGTCCCAGCGAGAATCCCAGATGTTTCTGCTGCTCTTTTCAGTAAATGTTGGTATCTGTGGATAAACTCTCCTTTGATTTATAATTAACTCTTATTCTATGACCTACTTAAAACAATGTGAATAACACACACCTTCCCTATTGGGTTTATTCCTTTTGTTCTGGCTTCAATCAAGTTTTCTAAAATTATTGGGTTTTTACACCAGTGAACTCAATGAACTTCATATGTGTATCACAGAATATCACAGTCTGGAAGGGCCACCAGAGGTCGTTCAGTCCAGCCTCATGTTCCAAGGAGAGCACTTAGATGAGGTTGCTCAGGGATTTGCATCCAGGCAATTGAACCCTCAAGAGTTCAATTCATCACCATCATCTCTCTGAAAGTTTCTTCCAATACCTGGTCACTCTCATACTGACAACATGTTTTTTAAATCTAATCAGAATTTCCTATCTTCATTGCCTTTTTTCCCTACCACTGAGCACTTCTGGGGAGAGCCTCTCTTTGTGTTCTCTGGGCTGTCCTGTCAGATAACTGAAAACAAAAATGTGCCCTCCCTTTGATGCTTTGAGTGGCTACCTAGAAATAGAGACAAGAAGAAGGGAATAAAAGTAGATACTTATTTGAAAGGCCTTCAAAGGTACACCCTGGGGAGCCAAAGGCTACCTCCAAGATGGATCCCAAGATGGACAATGAGTCAGAGTTCTTCACACGATTGGTTCATTTGCATATCAGCATAAATTCGCCAATTAAACCTTTAGCTAATGATGTAATTTCTTCAATTTCTCCACCTCTCTAGAGGCCCTGGTTTACACCTTTTGGGCCTAGGACAGACTAAATGTCCTTGAACAACAAGCTCAGAGAGGCTGTGTTATGTCTATCTGGCATAAGAGAGCAGCAGCCAACAGGCTACAAGAAACTTCAGAGTTACACACTAGGCAGTACAGGATTTAAAAATATAAAAGCTAGAACCTAAGGAATCACCTTAGCTTATGTTCTTAAGGCTGACCAAGGTTCTCCTCAAGCATTGCATTTTTCAGATCCCTGACTACACTGATAACCCTCAGCTGGGCTCACTCAGTTGTATCAAAGCTCTACTTGTGCTGGGCAGTCTAAAACTGGACACAAACCAATGGGACTCTCAATGGGAATCACATCCTGTATGTGGGAAAAAATCTACAGTGAATTCACCTTTCTTTTTACAGATGTACTGTATTATATTTATAATGTACTATTTTAAATCTACGCTTATATTTACCATATTTATACTATTTTTTAATAGAGGTTGTATTATGCTTTGATAAATGCAACACTTGATTAAAACAGTCAAATATTTGCTATACACCCCAAGAACACTGGCAAGCAAAATGATTGCTTTCCAAGGGGAAGTACATGTGGCACTCTTACAGCTAAATAATTTTGATTTAGCATTAGAAACTCTTATGTTTCAGCTTTAGAAAGCAGCACTAAAGAACAAACATCCACTGAACTAGTCAAGAGAAGGAAAATAAAATTAAATAGACAAAAAAAGAAGTTGCTAATGTTACAATTTGGAAAGCCACAACATTTAATTTGTTTAGATTTCCAAAAATCCATTACACTTACATTACAGAGCTAATCCTGTTATAAAATTTATTTGTGAAGTTTTACAAGGAAGGTCAGGTTCCAGGAGCCACACACAAATAACAGAATTGCAGAGACAGAAATTATTACCAGAGTACCATGACGATTATCACCGTCTGGACACAAAGATGACAATCGCATTATGCTGTGGGGATTATTCTTCAGCACAGGACAAGAAAGTCACAGGACTATTGTGACAAAGCAAAGGATGAGACACAAACATGAAAAGATGTGTTATTTCCATTTGAGAAAAGTAGGGGACAGGATGCCAAGCACTGAAATAAATTGCCTAAAGCAACACGTGAAGATACACGTGCTGAAACCAAATCTTCTGAAGCCCAGGCTTACATTTTGTGGTCATTCAAGAGCTCTGGTTTCAGTTTCTGTGCATTAATCCACCCTCTGAATGCCTTAATCCTTCCTCCACTTGATCAAATGAGAACTTGTGCTGACTTTACAGTGTAAGGGCTGCATTTATGAACTGGCAGCTCTCTCTCGCACCCACAGAACACGACAAACCCCGGTGGTGAGGGGCCCTAGGAGAGGCTGGGGCATGTGGCAAGGCTACACGAAGTGAAGGAGGACAGGGCACAGAGTTCCTGGCTCTGGGAACATGGAAAGGCTCCTTCCTGGGGCTGCACTAACAGAGAGACTGAGACCCACCCACCTCCAAACAACAAAGTGCTCCTCAGCCTCAGCTCTGTTCCCTACTGCTGCGTTCACCGCCTCTCCTTCATCCTGAGCCACCCATCCAACACCCTGATCACCACAAAACCACACCACTAGTTTGCCTTCTCTCCTAACTGTCTACCAACCCACCGCCCCCTCAACCCACTCCCTTCTCCAAAAGTGTCAAGAGTATGGTTTTGTTCCCTCCAAACATCTTTCTAAATCTCTCTAGATCTGCTGTTAACCATGCAATATGTGCACATTTATGCAAACATACGCACATGAAAGCTACAGCGTATATAACAAGCAATTGTTTGGTACAGGTAGAAAAGAAATGCTACAGAAATATTAATTTTAGCCTGTGCTATTAAAAATACCCTTCAGATATTCTATTACGGCATAACATTGTAAAAAAAAACCCCTTATCAGTCCTTTCAGTGTGTTCAAGAACTTTAAAGGTTCCTTAGCGTACCTTTCTACATCCTGAAACTGAGAACAGACAAAATAAGATCTATTATTATGGAATTACTCCTTTTTAAATATTTATAACTAGAAAGATGGAAAATTGAAAAAAAAAAAACCAAACAAAACAACCAAAGACACTGATTTCAAACAGAGTATGAAAATAAGCAGCTTCTATTTAGACTTCAATGTCATATTACAAAAGTTAGGTAGTTATAGAAGGAAGCCTGCAGACTAGCTTTGTAATCAATGAGTATAAAAGGAGAGGTAAAAAAAGTTGCAATGAACAAGAGCAGCATGATAATACCTATCAGTGCATCTGCTGTTCCCCTGCTGCATGCGCCATGTCGCCAAGCTCAGACACAAAAACCTGTAAAGTATTTAATGGGATTCCACTGGCTACAAATTTTACCCCTAATCTGGCGTGTCTTTGAAACTAAAGCTATTATTACACCTAAATCGTCAAATATTATAATTTGGGTATTGCAGTTAAGTCAAAAAATCAGCCTTCATCTACAGTTCTTGCCATGGCCTTGGTACCACACACACAATCACAACTCTTACTCATTTCAGTAGCAGCAGTGGTCGTTAAATACTGAAAGACATCATGTAATTGATTTTAAGCTGATTAAAGGGAGCATACAGCATGAGTTCATTCCTGGTTTTATCTTCTCTTTGTGTTTCCATTTAAACACAAGTGGAGAAAATATTATATTTTCTCTATCCACAGTAATAAAATATTTCTACTCTGTTTATGGAAAAATGAGTACAATGTTTGCTTTAGATACAGTGTTATTTTCACTCATAAAGGGATTTAATTTTATCAAGTGATTTGTTAAATTTTAAACCTGGAGGAGGCTGCTGCCATTCAAATACTGCATTATACAAGGCAGCATCTGTTTTTTAATGGTACATTCAATGACCTGGAACACTAGGGCGTTTCCAAGAGCTGATGCTGCTCAGGACCTGAAGCATCCGGTGGAACTGCAAACGTGCTGCGATGGGCAGAGCTGAGCAGGGCGCTGGGGAGCAAGAGGGCTGGCAAATAAAGGCACTCTGGTTTCTCCCTGTCCCCTCCCCACTCTCTGCCTTCACCGTGCCTGGCGTTTGAGGATGCAGTCCATGAGAAGAGAGGATCCCAAGTAGCTCCTTGACGCCTGGCTCCGTGCCTTTGGAATGCCATGGGCCTCCTGAGGCAGCCAGGCCACTGAGCAGTTATTGCACAATTCCAGGGATGAGCAGTAGTGCTGACTGCTCATGGCGGGTCCTGAACACCTTCCACTCACTGGAATTCCAACAGCTTTGGGCTGCTACAGCCTCCTCTCTCACATAATCCTGTGCTACAATCACCCCCTCAGGAACAGAATCCAGTGCTAGGAGAAGAAATAGCAGAATATGGCGAATAAAATGCAAGTACTTCTTTTTTTCCTCGTTAATAATGTTATATATATATAAATGTTATTTATATAAAGGAATAGCATCAATCTTGTTTCTCATTTGAGGAATACAGGTTGCCTCACCTCTGACAGGGTTAAACAGCCATCTCAGTCTTTTCAATTAACATTATGATAGCAATTACCTAAAATTACTCTGGATGCAAACAAAATAAGAATTAGACAAGAATTATCAGCAATTAACAAAGTAAAATACCATATACAAAAGTTTGAACTCTGACTATATTAGCAAAGACAGTTGCTTATCAGTGTCTATGACAGATATTTAAAGTAAATTTTACACAGTAAACCAGTAATAGATATTGCAGTTATTCGGTAAAAATTGCTTCATCAATTATATTCACAGAAGTTTGAAGCACGTGCATATGATGCATAGCAAGACATTGCTGAGGCTGAAAGCAAAACAGATTCTACAAGGAGGTTCTAGGAGAATAGGCAGATCCAAATATGCTTTTGTTCCACTTAGAAATGGAGAGATGAGACCTTTCATATTTCCAGCTAAATAATAGACAAAATGACCCTGAAAGATCCTGCTAGACAGTAGAGTCCCCTGCATTTCAGAGGCGAGGTGAGCAAACCCCCAGACCTGTTAGCTCCAGTACCATATTGCTCACACAGGCTGTTCCGTGGGACCAAATATGAACACATCAGTCGCAAAATCCACGGCAAGACCAGTTTTAAGATGTTCAGGGTTCAAGTGCCTTAAGTATTCTGAGATGCAAAAAACATACTGAATTCACTTGCTCAGAAATTGTGTCCTGAAAAACAACCCTCAAAGAACCTGACAATGAAAAGCCTTCCAGCCCTTTGTGCTGACCTAATGCCACACGTAGCACATGACACCAACACCCAGAGATTTACTGCTGCACCCTGAGGGTTTTTTGGTGACAGCTTCTTGTTTGGGTGCTCCCTACTTTTTACCTCAGTTGCCCCTTCCTCCAGAGGTAGTGAGAATTAATTACACAGTGAGAATTAATTACATACTAGCTGAAGACAGCCCAGAACACGGAAATAAGCATTAGGTAAGATTACATTAAAAATATTAGTTATAAATCATGTAGTAGTCTCTGCAGAGCTCTGAGCAGTATCGAAACATGAGGCTATTTAGAACCAGAGGAATAAAAGGGTTTGCTCAGGCAAGTTTTTGTTAATCTTCTTTTGGGCAAAACTCTTCAGTGAACCGACCGCTTAGTACATATTTGGATTTTTGTCAAGAGGGACTGGTACAACAGGCCTGTATAGGCCAGGACAGTGACTTCAGAATTTGGTATGTCCACCAGAAAATTCAAAAGACTAAGAACACCTGCGGTATTTCTAAATGACTTCCTATGTTTGGCTCTACCAGTTTACAATGAAGATAAAAGCGACAGAAGTTATTAGTTTTGTTTGCATTCAAGTTGATAAACAAAAGTTCCGTCTGTATTTGAATAAATCATATAACATGAATTATGAAATTATACAACGTTGGAATGACGAAAACCATTGATTTCTGTCTCTGCCTAAGGGCAGACAGAAAGAACAGAAAAATGTGATTTATAGTGTATTCACTAGGAATACTTCAAAAACGATGTACATTTTTCCTGTGAGAGCAGATCAATACAATAATTTTATTTTTAAGCCAAGACATGGGTATAGCTAGGACAGCCTTATCTCTTATCTGTCTAGTCTCACACATATGCAATGATATTCACATAACATCTACACCAGCAAGACACAGTTTTTGAAAATATAACACTTCGCTGAGCTCCTGGCCGCACGGGTCACATTTCTGCACTACATCTTGCACTTAGCACAAGCATCCTGGGGCTAAGTGACATTTGCCTTCTTCACTCAACAAAAGAAAATGCTACTTTACTTCAAACAATTAACAGCATGTTGTGAAGGGCTGATTGAAAAACATACATTTTCAGTTTTATACGCAATATGGAATACGATGGAAAAATACTTCTAAAAGAGTCTAAGCTCTTCCCTAGGAAGAAAATGTGCATCAAAGTCAATGAGTTGGGGGTTTTTGGTATGGTTTTTTTAATGGCTAACAAACAGGCCTGCAGGAGAGCCTGCCAGTAGGTCAGTCTGTCTGTCTGTCTGTGCCCAGTCCTGGGGAACACACCTGCCTTAGCATCACACCGATACTGCACACCACATTCAAACGGGGCACACACATCCTCCCCGGGTTTTGCAAGGCTTCAGCGGGGAAACATGAAGCATTGAGGCTAATATGGCATGAATTTGAGCTGCTCATGGTCAGTGTCTTAGGAGAGGCACGAGAGGAACCTGCCAGCTTCCCTGCTGGGCAGAAGGATATGCCTAATCTTATTGATAATGCTCTTGCAGCCGTCACAGCCTCAGGACAGGATTGAGCCAGAGTCTGCAGGGGAGGGGAATATCTTTCCTTATATCAACAAATGCAACTGAAAAGTAGAGAAGCTGTCAGATACACAAGAATTTTTCAGCTTCTGTTGGATACCAAAATCACGGACTCAGGAACGATATCATTCTTATGGACATTTATAATCTCACCTATCCTGGTCCTTTCCCCACAATCCCTTCAATGTTCCTTAGGAGATAACTTATCTGTTTTCTCTCCTGTACAAACAATTGCTTTCCCTGTAAATTTGCTTCCCTTCCCTTAAATATTCAGTTAGCAGCACCTTTTTCTCTCTCTACCACATCCACTTCAAGTCACATACAATTTGTTCTCAACTTCCATTTAGCTACGAAGCTTAATGCTACTCTTTCAGAAGAGTAGAGTGTGCCTGAAAGCTCATCCACTTTTTTCCAGGCTTCCCAGACTCCAAAAGGGAAAACAGCTGCAGAGTCTGGACATGCTTTTGCTGTTCATCCTCCTCTCCTCAGAGAAGAAACTGTTTTCATGAGGCATGGATACAGTGATGTTGCAGAGAATAAATGAAATTTTATGGTCAGGAAGTTACTAGGTAAAGGCCACACATTGTTAATCATTAACTGGCTGTTAAGGTATGTTTACCAGTTGCTAGAAATTCTTCTTTATAAATATCATGAGGGTCTTTAAATAGAATTTATAAATAGAACAAGCATTTAAACATATACATAGAGAATATGGATACTTGGTCTTTGAAGTCAAGGCTGCTTGGTGCAGACAGAGACTTTAATTGCTTGTATATAGGAAAAAAGGCAACATTTCTAAGCAAGCACTGTGATTCACCATTATTGTTAGTATCTACAGTTCCATATCCAATTTAAAAAATTGCGTATAATTTACCATTAATGGACATAGAGATACAATCCTATTTTTTGTGCCAGTTGATAAGCATCTGAACAAAATAGAAAACATACATGCTTTCATAAAATACACTGAAAAAAGCTGACTTATTTCAGCAGGATAAATACTAGATCTTATTTGTGTTTTACGTGGAATTAAATGTAAAAATAGGCCATTCTCTTTTGGAAGTTTTGAGGACAGCAGTTACAATCTTAAATATATCACACTGTTCTTAGTTCTGCAAAGTTAAACTTTAGTTCAACAAAAGAACAATCCTTACATAAGTTTTGATGTTTCCCATTTAAAATGAAAGAAAATATTTTGTGAGGTATCACATTAATACTTCTAGCAGGTATTTCATGAGTTTTGAATTTCAGACTAAAATAGGATTCAAGTAATCATAGGACTTGCTCAGAATGATTAACACAATATGGAACTCTCTCTCTGAAGAACAAAGAATATTCTACATGTACCTCTCATATCCCCACACCATTGTATTTTCTACATGGCTACATTATTACACTATATACAACTAATCATACACAATATTGTAGCACAGGAATGGTTGGAGAGCCAAGGAAGAAACTAATTCAAAGGAAAAGAAATTCTAGTCTCAGGTCAAAGAACTAGAAAGGTGTATTTGTGCAGAGTCCTGCCCTGCCACTTCCCAGGAAGGGAACAGGACGAGCCTTACTGACAGCTCCCACTGCCTTTGGGGGAAGAGCCTTTCCAGACACAGGCAGGAAGCTGCTCCCGTGGAAGAGGAGTTGCACACTTCGCTTTTCAGAATGGAATAAGCCATCAGCTCACATTGAGCTTAAGTGGCCACCCAGTCTGAGCTTCCTAGGGATTTCTCAGGGATGTGCTCAGGTGGCTGCATGCTCCAGCACAAAGGCACTGCACAGGGAGGACTCAGCTGGTTCCAATGACCAATGTGCGCCTTTTAGAATACAGTAAAAACAGCCAAAATAGCCATGGGGAAAGAGGAAACAGCTCCATGCGTTTCCTACTCTATCTTTCTCCCTTTACGATCCGAGGTTCCAGATAATCTTACCAAGTGCAGAAAGTGGAGTGAAAAGCAAATTGAATCTTTGCTATAACCATAGATGTGACTTGTCGCTATAGAGCCAGGAACAGAGAGATGCAGCAACACACAAATCCAGCAAAAAGAATGAATTATTTATTAATTTTACAATCATTTTTATATAGTCTAGTTCCATAAAGCGATTGGACAATGTTCACACACCTCCTAGGGTGATTGGTTTAGGTTCTATCACATCCACGGTAAAACATTCCTCAGTGTACCATAAACAGAACTTAGCAAAACACCAGATGTGAATATCGTCTGCATAAACTATCTTACTGTTTTCACATCCTGAGTGAGAAAGGAAAGGTTCTCAAAGAATTAGCGCAAGAAGCTGGAAAACTCATCTACTAGCAGCATTTCAGTATCCACAGTGACTGAAGTCAGCAGGACCATTCTGAAAAGGAATGAAGGTCTGCCTGTTCCAGTACAAGCATTTTATAAACGTGGATGATAGATCATTATGTATTATGGCATCTCAAAGGTAATAATAGCAATAAGAAATAATTTACAACTAGTGCCCCGTTTATGGCCTCATAATAGTAGGACTTAAATGCTGCACAGACCTTGGACTGGCCCTCAAAGAGCAAAAAGTTTTATTCTTTATGAACCTTGCATGATGGCTATTTTATCTGAAGCAGCAAGCTGGTTAAAGTATGGGAGCTGGACGTTTTCCCTCGGTGTCTCTCTTGCTGTATGACTAATGTGCCCTTTTGATTTCTATTGTATGAAAATCCACTGGGAGGTTTAGGGTAGTTTTATTGCAGAAACCTATCAGATCTTATTGGCCTTCTAGGCTGATTAGTAGCAGGTTGTTTCTCACAGCTCTCCTCTCTTCTCTCTCATTGTACCTCTCCTTGAGCTGCTCCGGTGAGGTTTACAACGCTAAATCTTGTTTCACAGGAAGATGCAGGTTGGCTTCTATAGCCTGATGTCTGTGTCACAAAGAATTACATAAGATGTCCTTAAAAGTGACAGAACTGGTTGCATTGGATCTCTCTTTTCAGTTCATAAAATTTATTGATTTTTTTCAAATACAAATATGCCATTAAATTCAGAGTCAAAAGTGTCTGGATATTACAAGCCTTCCATGGAAACAAATGTTCAGACTCCTGGATGTCTTCCAGCCACTTTCTTATGCTAGACTGGTGGAGAGCAGCCTTAGAACTGGTGATGCCTGCCAGGATCTATGCAGGATTTGTCTAAAACAGTTGTAAGGAATGTGTGTGAAAGCTGCAGGTTTAAGAGTAACCCACTCCAACCTAAATTTCAGTGAGCTTCAGAGCAGCCTGCTACTACAATGAACTTTTTTTTGCTAAACCATGCATTCTGTCAAAAA
>VZTE01001006.1:447840-460682 GCA_013397775.1 Eulacestoma nigropectus | reverse complement strand
AAAAAAAAAAAAAGAAGAATGAATTCCTCATTCCTCTGAATTCAAGTCATAGGACATGTGGGGGGATAGAATTTCACAAAACCCAAGGTCCAAAGCTCCTTGCTCTGTAGTCCAAAACTCAATCAGAAATATAACTCCTACCATGAGAAGTCCGAACGGAAATGGTCTGTTCTGGTCGTGTGCATTATTAGCTGGACAAAAATCTTAAAGATAAATCATTTGCTTAAAAAATAAAAGATATCTCACACTCCAAGAACACGGCTTAAGCTTGGCACAGCCTTTAGTGGCAAAAAAAAAAAAAAAAAAAAGGCAGAAAAGGGAACTCAAAATTTTTAACTTTTTTTTAATGGAAATTTTCTGTTTTCTTGTTCTAAAATAGTGTTTTGAGACTACATTTAGCCACAGGAATTTTAGAAAAAGATCTAAGCAAAGAATATTTCATTTCAGATCAGGCCAATTTTTCACATTATTTGAAGCATTCAAGCACCAATAAAAATTACAGACTTTTCCCACATATCTCCCAGTTACTGTGACCTGGTTTTATGCAAATGCATTGTTGTGTTGTACATTCATTCACCATTCATCTCTCACAGCCTGTCCTTCTAACAAGCTCGTGTTCAATTTGTGAAGAGAACATAAACAATTAGCACAAGCAGTAAAGTTCAGTAACACCTGAAATGTCTCCCAGCACCCCATATTAATTTAAAAGTAATAACAACGAGAATGTCAACGCATCTTAAAAAGAAGTTATTGCTGCTTTCTATGAGCAGCAGTCTATGATTCATTGGTTGGCACAAAGAAAATCTTTTGCTGAAACACTAAGCAGGTTATAAAACACCATTTGTGTGTTACTTTCACAGTGGCTTTCATCTGTCATTATAAAACCATCCAATTAGGACAACAAAAAGGAGGGCTATATTTTTTAAGTGCCGTTTCTTCCCAAATTAACTGCTTCATTTTGACATAGAACACTTTTGCTTTATAATTTTTCTGAAGCATTACATTTGATTTTTATGTCAAAGAATCGCACAACATATTTTATTTTTGTTTTAAATGGGAGCTGTGGGAAATCTGCCCTGATTTACTTGGAACCTGTATGCTTGCACTACGATAATACAGAATTTTCAAGCAAGGGCAGCATTTCAGCCTCTTATCAGCTACACCAGAAAACCACAAACAGAGCGTGGTAGGTTCATTCCGCCTGCAATTCCAAGCAGTTCGAATTCAGACTTTTTATGGACTTGTGTTAGACCAGTCATTATCTTATTAAATTTTATAAAGTACCACAAAAAAAGGAAATCTTGGTCTATAATTTTGAGGCAAACACCTGCTTTCATAGTAAAGTGCCTTTTACTTGTACATGTACACCAGGCAAGATCTTGCTTTATAATGACAGAAAGAGCAACAGTTCTCCAAATGTGCATCCAGCTTCTGGTTTGAATGATAAATGCATTCTCTGACTAAGGAGGTCAAGGCTTTTTTCATCCCAGTGATGAGCAGAGCACCACAGAACCAACCATGCCTTCTCATTCAGGAGTTGCATCGTGCATTTCAGAGATGGTGATGTGTTTGGGTGTAATATTTGTCCTTTTGCTCCAAAGTAAATTAAAAAAAATATTTTAGACATTCTCATGTTTTCCTCTCTCATGCTTTTGCCAATTCTGAAAGGTTTTTTTTCTTTATAGTGCTTCAGGACTAGCTATGAATAAACCAAGACCTCTCTCCAAGATTCCTTGGAGGTGGTCTCCTACTAGAAAGTATTTCCTGGGGCACTGACAGAACATGTACATATTTCAAATACAGAGCATGTCTAATGAGGTAAGGTGGGGTTTTGTTGTAACCACATATTTTTGGCAGAGTCCTGCTCTTCACATTGCAACAGTGGTGTTCTTTCCAGTGCTCTCATCACTTCCTCTCCTTATCTCAAGTCTCTACCTCAGTTATCAGAAAGTAGAGAATAAAACTAAAAAAAGTTAGAAAATAAGGTCCAGAATGAGGAGCACACATTCTTTTCACATGAGACAAGTAACAGAGAGTCTATTTAAGCAAAGGTACACCATAGCAACAAAACATGTGAGAACCAAATCATTCTAAAATGGCACAGCACGTCCTTGTACAGATCCCTGGACTTGATGTATAAACATGCAAAATATTTTCTGCTGTTTTCTCTGCCTAACATTTTATTCTTCTGCTCTTTCAAGTTTACAGCTGTCCTAACCACCTAGTGCATGGTATGAGACTGCCTTCTCTGGGAGAACACAGCTTAATTAGCCCCTACATGGTATTTATCCTGCTTATTTCGGTGCCAAACGTGTTTCAGTCTAAATTCTGATTTGCCTCTTTCTTGCACACACTTCAGGAAGAGTGTCTCACTTGCACAAAGCTCTTGTGCTGTCAATCTTATTCACAGCACAAGCAGTGGTAACCTGGAGATTTATTGAGTTCTCTGTGATGAAGAATTACATGCACACATTTCTTTGTTCTCGTTTTCTTTCTTTATTCCTCATTGCAGTCGTTGGGTCTACTGATTGTCCTGCAGGAGTGTTTATGCTTCAAAGTTAGAATTTTTTTGGCCAGCTGGTCCACAAGAGCTTTTTCAGGTAACAGAGCAATGCTCTAATCCTCAGGAAGTTATGACAAGCTATATTTAAAGGATTCAAGAGCCTGACTGATAGTGAATGAATTCAAATCAAAGTAGCAGCAATATCCTTTGTGCCTTCACATAATGTCTGGAACTGTATTAATAAAAGAAATAAATTTCTTAGAGAATAAAAGTTAAGTGTCGATACTGAATCCTCTGGGATTCAGGAACAAGGGTGAATTCTTTCACTAATATCACTGGATTTCTTTCAGGGAATGAATTTGCAGTGTTTCTGGACAAAATATTGCTCTCCTGTCAGGATATTATATAGATAAAATTGTAGCAGCTATCTTTTTTCCTTGCTCTAAAACTCTTCGAGCTATTTTTTTTTTTTTTTAATATATTAGCTTTCTGTATGATTTTCATTACTATTTCGAAACTAAAAGTACCTAAAAAATTTATAATGTCACAGAAGAAGCCTTATGGAAATCTGTATGCTACAGTCCAATGCCCCATCTGAGAAGGTTCAGAATAAAGTACACATAAAAGGTTTGAGGCAGTGGAATAATTTCAAAACACTTTTCAGAGTCAAAAGCAATTTAAAATGTTTATAGCACCTTTATATTTTTGTTGTGAGTGCTCCAATTTGGATATCAGTCAAGCTGAATGCTCACAGCACAGTGTAGGGCAAACTTAACTTATTTGCAAATATAACCATCAAAAAGGAAAATAAAAAGATAGGTCAGGAAGGCCAGCTGGGGGAGAATAACACCCCAAAAATAAAAACAGCTTTGGTTGCATAAAAAGCAGCAGAATTCCTACAGCCGGCTATGGATATTGAGCTGAGACAAGAAAAAGTGAGAGTTTCTTGCCATGCAAATAAACAGAAAGAAATAAAGCTATAAAATCTCAGCCATAGCTGGATATTTAATTCCAGTCAGTAATGTTCTCTTTCCAGAATGATTTCTCATGTGCACCTGTCTACACACACTTTTTTTTCATACGGCAAGATGGCTTTGGCAAAACTTTTTGAAGGGGGCTACTATTTTTTTGCAGACTGCTAAGGGGAAAGGAGGCGTCTGTCACAAACTCCCGCAGGTCCAGTTTCCCCTGCAGTCAGCAGAGCCCACGTCAGCACAGCAATTAGAGGATACACCAAGCCAGGCAGGAAGAGGAGGGCAAACCAAGCTGCTGCGTCTAAGACTTTGATACATTTACCCTCTCAGCCCATTTCCCACCCCCTACCTCCATCTGAAGTGCCCTGTTCTTCAATACCGTGACACTCTTAGCTACTGTCAGTTTTGCTCTCCAAACACGCCACCTCACCCTCCTACAGCCCCAGTCAGTCAATTTTATTGAATCTCCATGGTAAGTGGCCACCCAGCCCACTTTCCTGGTAGGTCTGCTCAGCCAAAAGTGCTCCTGTCCGTTGGAACAGTTACTAATGTGCCTCACCGGTCATTAATTTGTGTTCATACCTTTAGGCAAATAACTAAGTGGTTTAACACATAGATTTACTTGCTTGTCTGTAATTTAGCAAAAAAAAAGCACTCTCACTTGTGGCCAGCAGCAACTCTTAACCTATGCTGGTCTGATCCCCACAACAGTATCTTGGCAAATACAGCCTGGGTTTGGGGTTTTTTTGTAGGCAATATGTAACCCCTAAGCAATACTATAAAGTTAAAAACTCCAAATTATAAGAGAAGCAATCTACTCTGTAAAGCCAGTTACAAAAGAATTAGGCAACTTTAACTAACTACAGCAGTGGAAGACGGCACTGATGACATTTTCACTCATGCTGACTTCAGCACGAAGAAAACAATTCATCTTCCAGCCTGACCACGAGCATATAGAGCTCTAGCTCTTTTCCCTGAGTAAAGTTTGTTACATCAGCAACAACCTCTCACAAAAGAAAAGGAAGGAAGACGCATTAGGAGAACATTTCAGAACATGAGGACGGAGGAGTAATAAAACCAGCAAGAAAAAAACAAAGCTTCAGAAGGGGTGTTTTCCTTCTGGCTGTAGCTCCTCAACAGCCAGATCAGTTCTACCACAAAGCCTGAGCACAGAGCTCACGCATCACCTACATCCCAGATGATGGAGTCCTATTTTCGGGACTCACATCAGGCTTTCTGCTGCTACCAGGGTGAATCTCACTCCCACCAGAAGCTGCACACTCACAATCTGCACACCAGACGCGCTTCACCTTCGCACTGCGCCAACATAACCTCCCCAGGCTTTACTGGAAAACAATGGAAATGCCACGCGTCAACGTGGGGCTTATTTCTCTGTTGTACAATTCATTTCTGCAACTGTGTTTGGTTACCTAAGAAACAGTGCCTGGGTAAAATTTGACTGATTATGTTGTCAGGTTGATTGTCAGTACTGTGGGTAGAGTTTCATGGGGTATGTGCACATGTGGGATGCAAAAAAACTAAAATAAACACTTGACAATTTTAGCTCCTTTTTAGTAGTATTATGGAAAAAAAAAAAGATATGAAAACTGAGAGAAATTACACTTTTAAGAAGTTTATTAGGATCTATATTATATTTCGAGGTTAACTTAGCCAAAGGGAAAAAAAAAAGAGAATAGGCCTTCAAGCTGAAAAGAAGGGTATTTTTAGAAAAGCAATCTGTATTGGAAGGTAAATAACACAGTAACTTTACAAACTCTGCAAGATTGTAATAAGTACTGAACTTATTTTCAAATAACAGCAGCACTCATTGCTTTCATTTATCATTGCCTTACACAAAATATTGAAGCATAACAGCCTTATTTAGTAAATTTCCAGTGTTAAAATCTCTAAATGACTGATTATTTGGGCCCTGGAGATAGGCGCAATTTTACCTGCAGCACACATTATTTAGATTCAAAGAACTTGCTAAACAAAAAACAAATAGCTGGTTGAGAGATGAAAGCCTTGTTAACCACATGCAATACAGATTTTCTATGACCACTCTCCTCTCTCTCGTGGAAAGAAGCAGTCACATCAAATAGAGCTAATTCTGCAAATATGGTGGTGAGGAATATAAAAAAGAGGAAGAACAGAAAGAACATCACTTTAATTACCACAGGCCTGATAAAACAGAACATTATCAGGGTTCTGATAATATTGCAGAGATTGCTGAGAAGCATCCTTACTGAAAGGTTTCTAAGTCGGGATAGATGTGGGCACCAGAGAACAGGTTTTTGTCTGCAATCTAAACACATTTCCCTTTATTATTACCTCCCAGCACTTCTTACAAATGCTGTTTCACTCTCTTTGTTGTAGTTCTAACTACAATGGGGATTTGCTGAGCAAAGTAATGACATATGACCCCTTTTCCTCCCCTTGTGTAAGACTGCTACCACTGCATCTGAAATCTCAGAAAGGATGCTAACAGCAACACACGCTTCTGTGATAAATAATATTGATAAAATATGGCTTTGAGTAGAGGAGGAGGATTGTTTTCAAGCACTTCAGCATCAGCTTTCCTAGCATAGGTGCAGAACGTTTCGACCAAGGACAGAAGCGCACACAGTAAAACCAGAAATCTCTGGGGAACAAGTCACTGATGACTCTGTAGCAGTGGGGAAGAACAATCAGTCTTGTTCTCTTGTCCTAAGCAAGGCACACTTGCTCCTAAAATGCTCCTCTGGCTGGCAAATAGCCAGAGGTTTCTGGTGCAAGTCCCTACAAGGTCAGTTATTTTTTTCTCTCATTAAAAAATAATGTCAGAAGCACTGTAGCATGGTGGCTCGACAGCCCGATGTATCCTGCTTAGAGCTCTGGCCTTCTGCTCTAAAGCACCAGTTGGGGATCAAAACCTCAATGAATTTCCAGGTCTGCTGCACTGGAACAGAGAAGGGTCTTTGGGTTTTGATGTTATGAAGACATTTTGCTTTTGGGAAGGTAAACAGACCATATGTTTGGAGAGACGACTGACTTCTGCAGGGATTTGAAAGAGCACAGATCTATTTTGTTGATTATTTCTATAATGAGAATAGAGTGAATAAGCACATTACCAAAAATCCAATGTACTGCAAGAGTGCTCCAAATGAGAGTATAACTCTATGGTGTACAGCATTTATTGCTTGAGATGATGTATTAATGAACAAGCTACCTGAAAAGAATCTTATTTTTCAAAATACATTAACATTTCACCATTATTTCCTCTTACTCTGCAACATAATTTTTTTTGTGTGATTTTTTTTTTTTCAATTTGTCTTAGGGAAGATGGAGCTTGGGGAAGAGAGTTTGAAAAAACAAACCAAAACCAAACCTTTCCAGTTGTTCAGTGAGCCCAGTGACTTGTGCAGTCACTTGCAAAATAGGAGATAAAAAACATAAGCTCACCCTCTATAAAGAAGGAAAACGAACCTGGTTTCATGTCTCCATCTTGCAGGAGGCTTCAGAGTTTGAGACTACAGAATTGGCCTTGGGGCTGTCCTGCACAGGGCCAGGAGCTAGACTCAAACACCTTTGTGGGTGCCTCCCAACTCAGGATATTCCGTGATTCTATGGACTTTTCCTTGGTCCACCTAGGCAAGATTGAATCAATTTTATTAAGCAGAACAGAAATTTTGCAAGACTGAGTCTGTGTCTGGAAAAAAATAGGGCTTAAATCTGGTTTCTTTGTTCAGACTAGTGAAAGAAAGTTGCTCAAAGAACCAAACTCTTAGGAAAAGCACTGGGACAAAAGGGTAATACGAGGAGATGAAACTCAGCATTTATGGCTGATGAAGCCTGGAAGAAGCAAAAGATGACAAGTTATATTTTGATGTCCTCTTCTATCATAAGGTGTCCAGAGGACGCTTGCACTTAGGAAAGGGTGATTTTCTGTCTGTGAGAAGGGACTATCTGCTCCTTGGCTGCTGCTCCAGGGCAGTGCGTGGGCAGGAGGGGATCTCTGTTACAGGGCTCTGGAGTGGACTGGCAGCTAGGAAAAATCTGCCAGAGATGAAAGAGGAGTTGGGGTGCATTAAGCCCTCTGCTTATATGATTGTCACAATTAAACCCTGCATTTCTCCAAGCCTCCTCACATAAGAACGTGGATTTCACCATCTAAGACACAAACTTTTATTTATATATTTCTCTACCACCGCAGGACAGGCTGTGACCTTGGTTCCTACTGGCTGCAAATTATATTTTCAGTGCATTGAACAAACAAAAGATTCACAATGCTCTGTTAGCACAATTGGTTGCATCACTGTGTTATTCCAAATAACTTCAGAGCTACAGTGAACAGCTTCAAATAGAGCAAGGCTGCATCTTCAGAGGTGTTACCATTTTCCCCTCTGTGCTACATAAAGGTGTGCTCTTGTGCTCAGAGCCTCCAGGCAGGTGTTTGCCAGCTGTTTTGGCTCTCGAGAAGAGGGCCTTATAACCTCTCCAATAAAGACTGAAGGGGGAGCTCTGTTAAACCTCTCTCTACAATGCTGGGGACAGGTCTGTTTTCTACTGCTGTTTTATTTCTACAGCTGATGATTAAATAACCCACCGTGCAGTTGCCTTATGGCAGTCAGTGCAAAATTAAATATTTCCCCATGCAGAGTTCATTAGACATCAGTTTCCTAGTTAATTCGTTAGGCCTCTATGAATTCCCAGGGAATATTATAAAATTATAATTTTGGTCTATTCTCCTCCAACCTATTACAGAATACATTTCATTTTCCCATATCTAAAGCATAGTGAATGAAACTATTAGAGGAGAAAACACATCTGGATCTCATTTACATTTCTTTTCATGCAGATCAACACAACAGGATGAATTCAGTCCTTCAACATTCTTTATTCAGGGAAGGAAAAAATCAAAATGAAAGAAATACTAGATTGCTCCTCCTACTACATAGCACTAACGATTTTTTTCCCCGCTTTTTGCTGCTTTTAAGGCAAGAGTCCTATTTCAAATTACACAGCACCTCCTGGAGAAGGGAAAGAGCATCTGGGGGAATGAAAAAGCTGCCAACTCAAATTCACGCCTTAAAGCCCCAGACATGCCTCTTCAACACTGCCTGTGTTCAGCTGAATGAATTCAGCCTCGCAACTACTCTCCACATGAGAAGCGATAGTTTCACCTACACGCTGTAAAAAGGTCCCAGTTTAGACGTGGCAAGTTGGCTCATGGGGACAATATCAAGACCAGCCAAGTAAGAGAAGAGTTACCCTTCTGAACCCTAAGGAACACGGTCAAGTCCAGAAAAAAAAAAAAATTCTATGCACAGTAAAACACTCAATTTTTGAGTTATTTCCCATCTTCCAACAAACTTCAACCCATTTAGCAGATGTAGAGGTGGGGGAATGGGCTGAAGAAAAGCCCCTGGAGCTCTATAAAGATTCCCCCATCGTGTTCCAGGTACCTATGGGGAAGGAGCAGCTGAGAAAGGGCAGGACTTAATGAACCCATATCAGCTCTCAGGTTGCAAGGGGAGAATAAGGAGGATAAATGGTCTTTCTTTTCGGGGCCGTTAGTTATCTCCAGTAACTTTGGCACATCTAACACAACCTGTTTTATCGGGCACTATACATCCTCCTCCTCACCTCAGGGAAAAATAAAAAGAAGATAATTTGGACAAAACTGACATTAAAAGAAAAAAAAAAAATTGAGTTCAAACAGAATATATAAACTGTCATGGCAATAAAATTCTCCCCAGCAGATTTAATAAGGTGGGAAAAGGCTCCACTTGGCTTTAATGGATATAAGATCTCAAAGGAGATTTACCTGAGAGTAGCACACACCCTGCCTTGGCACAGACATTTTAGACATCTGAACAGCTTTGCAGTACATTTTTTGCAAAATAATGAGCCTCCATAAATATGGCTGAAATTAATTTTGACAGAAAATTGAAGTTATTAATTTTTCCTTACTATCAGTCTTTTTTCATTCAGATATGAGGTCCTAAAGGATTGGATTTGCTTCTCATCTCACCAGCAGTTGTGCCACCACTTGTCCCTCCTGAATTGCTCTACCATCAAGCATGAACTTGAACCTCTGATCAGCTCCCCTTTCCCAAAAGCACTCAGCATATTTTCATGAATACAGATATATTTACTGAAGTCAAAATTTCTTTTTGCCAATACTAAAGCTGGGCTTAAAACTTATCACTAATGTTACCCTGAGTGGCTTCCCTCACAACTACCAGTTTGACTATATCTTCAATGTTGATCTGGAGGTTAATACACTTCACCCTGAATATTCATGTACTCAGGTGAAGCTACACACACAGAAGCAAAAGTGTATACTAAAACATGTACATATCTACGGTTCTGTGTGCATTTATCTGTCATGCTTACTCATTCAGGTGTGTGTCTGGTAACAGATACAAAACAAAAGCCAATTCGAAAAAAGGAAATCAAAAAACATCTGAGTTTTCCAGAGTAGTGGATAAAAGAATTAATCTTTAAGGTTTACTGAGCTCTCAGGAATCGGATTTAGATTTATTCAGACAATACAGTTGCTTAGTGTTTCATTTAACTTCAGCAGTCCTCATTATAAATAAAAGTAATGTACCACATGCTAGATAAACCCAGCCTGAATCCCAGCTAGGAACTGTGAGGCACTGATGCATCTTCTGTCTTTGTGCTGAGCTCTGTGACACTGATCAGCACGGTTTGCAGCAGGATAAAACATGCAGCTGTACCCTTTCCAAATTTCCAAAGGCAAGGCTACCCAGGGGAGCAGTATCCTGGCTGTTAATGGTAGGCTTTGGTTTCCCAATTTCTACTGCCCTGTTCACACTCCCAAGTACCATTGGCTGAAGAAAATATTAGCACAGTTGACGTTGTACCATGACTGAGTGAAACCTGGAGGAAGAAAAAAGTAATTTCGTTCAAATATAAGATGCCAAATTCTTTCTGACCCCAGTGTGGATGTAGGAGACACATGAAAAATGGTGTGTAAATCCCTGTTTTTCCTCCACTTGCTTTTTCACATGTCACAAAAGGGCTCGTGCTCGAGTTGTGTGTCCTGAAAAATAGTATCAAGCGTGAAGAGGCACACCAGGCACACTTCATAATGCCCAAGAAACCCGTGGGGGTCCCATGGAACTGTGGGCTCATTCCTCATAACCTTGACAACTGACCCACTCCTGTTAACTGATACAGAAAGCTGTTTTACAGAGCAGTCCTGTAGGAAAGAGCAACAGGACCATGACATGCAAATGCAGGTTCTTGCACGCAAAGATGTGATAGCCCTAATTTCTCACTGCATGGAGAGTCCTGCCTCTCCAAAGCACATTTCAGAATCGACTGAAGCACCTCTGAAGGTAACCAAGTGCTGTGTTAATGTTTCTCTGCTCCTCCTCCTGAAACTGTTTCACACACACCTGAGATACTGACAAGAAAACATGCACTGTTTTGTCTTCAGTATCTGATCTTGATATATTTATAACAATCTCAATTAGAAGATTTTGATGGCTCGGTTATGAAATGATCTCTTTGTAGCATCCCTCAAATTTATGCACTTCATCACTCCTGACTTCTATGCCTTTTGTTCTTCTTTTGTTATGAAGGGAAAAATAACAGTGGAGTATACTGACACAAATTAGAACAGCTTATTCTCATTAACTTCTCCAAGAAAGAGAGCAGAGACTGAACAGTATCCACAGCAGCTCTCTCCAATGCTGATTTATGTTACAGAACTGCAGTTCATGAAAAATGATCATGCGGGATTGCTTGCACAGAAGCAAACATAAGCAACTAGCTGGCTGGAACCTGCTCATTTTCAGTCTTGTACTAGGAGCCAAAAAACATTTAAATTCTCACTACCATACCTTGTGCCCCTCTAAACTCTGCCTCCTCCTTCTCTTCTTGCCACAGGGACACCTCAGCTCAGTTCTTGTGTGCTTTGTGTACTGCACCAACGCTGCCAGCACAGGGTTGGTGGCTTGTTTTAGCAAGAGCACACGTGCGGTGGAAATGGCTGGGTTTACAGGTGCCTGCTGTCCCTGAAAGTGGTTCATGGGGCACAATTAAATCTCCTTCTTGGCCTGCATTTGCAGCTGCTACACGGTGGGACCCTGAAACCTGCCCAGGTCACGAACACTTCCAGTGCTCGCAGCCAAAAAAAGCCATTACTTCTCAAGGATTTGTTTCCAGGTTTCCTTGCCGCTCCCCATAAACAACTGTTGACAGGTCTCTAAAATCCATTCACACTGAATTGCTTCTCTAATTTGCATATGCAAATAGAAGCAATTCAAAGTTAAGTGTCAATTTCCATAAACATTACAATATCCGGCTTGTAAATATACACGTACACGTGAAATACGAAGCCTAATTAGACCTCAAGAGTATACATAAATAACTTTTATTGTTTTTTTTCATTTTGAACCTAAGCTTTCAGGCACTTGAACTCCAAAAACAAGGGTTTATTGGTTGCATTGTGAGATATGTTCTGCATCTGATCCTTTAACTTTGGCAGCTGCAGAATGATCCTAATTTAAACTAATTTACAGAATGAAATAATTTCTCAAGAGCTCCTTTTTTCCACAGGTCATTTTTGTTATTTGGGACTGGGTAAGAAAAATATATCAGTGCTAAATAAGTCTTCCGCTAACAATTTCAGGTCTACATGGTGATATCAAATGAATAGGGCTCATATTTTACTTCAGGGAAGTATATACTAGGTTTCTAAGCAGCAACATACCTCTGGCTTTAATAATGAGAACTTTTTGTGAATCACACACCAGCCTTTGTTATAGGTAGATAAAAATATGAAAAGAAAATAAAGAAGCATAGATCTGGTTCCACAGCATACACAATATTTCTGTGCTTATTAGCTATCATTGCAGACATTATGATTCTTACCTCAAAGTCTACATCAGATTCAACTCTAATGAAATCAAAGTTAAGAGTCATCTAAACTTTGATGAATCTCAAAGAAAGCTTATTCTCATTTTCAGAAATACTTCTCTTTTCTTCTCCCAAGGTTTTAAATGAAAACACAGAAACCTGATCACACAAATCCACCATTCTTACCATTTTAAGGAATACTCCTTTTCTTTAAACCAAGAAGAAAAAGGCACTTGCAGACACGTGAAAACAAAAGCTAGTCCATGACAGATGTGTGCAGAATTGGTCATTTACCAGCAGTTATTTAATGTTTGTATATTTTAGAAATAAAGGAGAGACAGTACAGCGGTAAAATACAGTATGAGTGTTAGAGATTATATGGGGTCTAATGCTAGAAAAACAAGGTGGTGAAGGCACACATGGAGTAGAGACTCACTGGGAGAAAGAAAGAAGGCACTGGAAGGGAAGGCAGGGAAGAAAAGAAAAAAAAA
>VZTE01001006.1:340464-447778 GCA_013397775.1 Eulacestoma nigropectus | reverse complement strand
AAAAAAAAAAAAATCTGTGTTTCTAGAAAGCCAAGGTGGTCCTTGCGGTATTTGTGAAAGAACTGCAAGTGTATTGTTATCATTAGTTTAAAGAAAGATAAAGAGGACACTGCTTCCTGTCTATGGCATTTTTCCAAAGAAACTATTGTGGATACGTTTGCAAAATCCTTAGATTTCTCATTTTAATCAGGACCCAGTAGGAAATGAGGCTAATACATTTCTTCTGGGGCATTATGCTGCCACATCCATCCACAGAGCTCTAGCGCATCCGTGTTTCACAACACATCAGAGTTCAGCTCACCTGACAGACGGCAAATATGACAAGTTTTAAAAATAGCAGCACAGCTAAACTGCAATTTTCCCCTCTAACCAGCATGTCCTAATCTCTCAGCTTTGATGTCCTCTTCATCTGGGAAACCTGACACTAAACACTGCAGGCAAATAGTTTCACCTAGGTGTAAGCGCTTCCTTTGGGACAAGGCATGAGTGGAACTGCGGTTTATCTTTCTCCCATGCCTAAGTTTAAACTTGTACTGCAGAGGGGCACCCATTCCACAGCCTGGGAGCTTTTAAAAGATAAATCTCAGTGGGGCTGACACAAAAAGCAACTAAAACATTTACAACTCCAGCTAACTCATAGTCATGGATGACTCTACCTGTCACCTGTACCTTCACCGGGGTCATGGCTTAACTGTGGGAGAGTTTGGCCATCCAGCCCTGGCTGAGTATGGCTAAGGCACCCTCTGATCACTGGGCACAGCTCCTGAGAGCTCTCTGGGGATGTTTCACTTGTAACACAGCAGCTTTCTAAACAGACCAGGGTTGATAAAACAGGGACAAGCACCACCACGACCCACAGCCTTAAAATCACTTGTTACTCTAGGCAACTATTGCAGCCATGTGGCTGGGCATGCCTCTCCTTTAAGAAAACACCAGCATAAATAAGAAGCAGCTTCTAAAAGAGACAAGATCTCAGTACTATAATTATCATCATTATAAAATATATTAAATACAACTGAAATTAAACACTAGGCTCTTAACATAGGTTTACCTGTCAGATGCAGAGACCCACTCTAGATTCAAGCACCTGTGTGGTTTGCATGTTCAAAGGTCTTGAAAACCACCTTTTTTTTCCAGAGAACTCACATAATTTTCTTCCTTTTCTATGAATTGGGAATGATAGATCCTTAGAAGCCATGTGACACCTAGGCATTTTCCAAATGCTCCCTGAAATCCATGACAGTTTTAAAACCATCTCGTCAGAGGCCAAGCTAGAAGTCTATTCATAAAGTATGAAATTTGGTTAGTCCCCGGTGAAATCTCCACTTTGAGACAGAGACAAATATTTGACTAGCTAATGGCTAATTAAGGACTAACGTGCTAATTAGTATTATAATGGATTTTTTAAGCACTTACAGAAATAATTAGACCAGGTATCAAGATGTGGAGATCATAGACATGACTTATACATTGAGGACAAAATCTGAATCAACCCTTTTTTGCAGTTACCTACATTTAACACCTTGGCATGACTGCTGTCAATGGCTCTGCTTTTTCAGAAGTCAGTTTGGAGTCATCTCTGAAAGTGGGGCAATTACTCTTTAGGTTTAAGTAATGTCATCCTGGTACATTTTAAATCCACCAGGCACTGCATTTCAACCAAGGAGAGAAGAGCTTACCTATAGAAGTACTTTGATACATCAAAAGCAAAAGTAATCAAACATAAAGGCAGAAAGATATTACAGATAAACTGCTTTTGGACGACGCATTCCAAATGATGGAATCACGTTGCCTTAAAAATTAAAAGCCTTGAATATTCGAAATTAAGGAGAGTATAACATTTATGAAAGGATTTTCAGGGTTATACCATCTTTTGGTTCAAAAATTTGGGAGTCACCTCTTTCTGGTATCCCTCTTCCACCACTTTGTGTTCTGGCCTGTAATCTCTGTACCTTTGTGGCCATGCTGAGCTACATATTGTTTACTTATGCCCAGATTATTAAGAGCTCTAAATCAAACTGTTCCCTTCATTATTTTTCTCTCAAATCATCTTCACAATTACAGTATTAATTCTTTGATATTTCCAGGTCACCGAGCAAAGCTGTAAAAATTCATTCTTGAAATCATATTATAAGGATCTTACTGGAAACATCCTCTTTTGTAATGAACATTAATGAATTAATCAGGTTTTATTTCTTTTGATGATTAGGTGGTCATTTTGCATATTCTGCCTTTTTCAAGTCTAATAAAACTCAGACCAAAGCTAAATGGTGTTCTAGAAATTCGGTTCAATGCCCTCTCTTTATTTTTTAATCTTCCTCGGAGTGTATTGTTGCAGGAGAAAGAACCATACAATATTTTGCTTGTTTGAGCATCCAACAAAAAAATCTTTTATCCCTATGTTTCTAGTTCTGTATTTGCAATTCCATGCTTTCCATCAATGAGCAGTGCAGGGCTGGCTACCATAAAACCACCAGGGTCAGTCTGCTTAAACAATGTGGACAAATTGCCTTTGCTGATGCCTCCAGGCTTACTAAAAACCATCACTAGTGGCCTGGAGAGATCCTAATTCAGCTCCTCCAAAATTCTTCAATACATCTCAATGAAAACTGCTGTTCCTAGCACTTAATGTGCAGGTTTGTTTAACATTTTCCTATGTTCATAAGAGTACTCCCAACAAGCAAAATAGAAATAATTAGAGGAACAGTAATTGTTCCTCGCCTAATAGTAAAAACACACTGCCAAGATTTTTCTTCAAAATAATCCCAGACTTTTATTGCGCCGTGACAACCATAGATTTCTCCCTGTACCGTTTGGTTTCTACTGTCAAGTTATTGTAATCACCCACTTCTGGTTTACATTCTTTCTATTTACCTCATGTGCTGTTTTATAATAGATATAATAAATCCAAATGGGAATTTTCTTTCTTAGAAATCTTGCCACTTTCTCTGTATTTATTTTACGTCTATGTGTGTAGATACTTATTGATCATACCCATCTACCCAAATCTGGGGTATAATGAGTAAAATTTTACACTTGTAGGGTCCTTTACTGCTAAGCTTGGTTTTTTAGATGTGCATAAGCCTTCTTGTTGACTTGTCCCCGTGGAATTGACATGGAATTCAGAACAGAACCATGAAACAGCTTGAAAAGATGATGGGGGAAAATGTGTTTTTCTAGGTACCGCTAAATTTCATGCTTTAAAATTAAATTAGAATATAAACTCACAGCTTTCGGCTTCCAATATATTTAGATGTACTTTCAAATATTAAGTCCAATTATAAGTAATTTGAGGCTAGATAGTCTCCTTGTTATTACTCTGATAGCTTTCTTTGTCTTTCATAACCTGTGGTGACAAGGCAGAAAAAAGCAATTTTTTATGAGCTAGTAGCAGACACTTTTTCTGTTCTAATTAAAAGTCATAATTACATTTTTGATTAACCCAGAATTAACAATAAAACAGATTAGTTATCAGCTTGCTACATTTTGTGAAACAATATCGAAGCTCAAAAAATTGTAAATTCTCTGACATTCTTAGCATAAATAGATAAAGCAAAAACATAAATGCAATTTATATTTAACAATCTCCTATTTTGACATCTTATTTGAAAAATGAGCAGAATTACCAATTCAGACAAACTTCTCTTGCTGCAGATTTTTGTTGGTTCATAAACCATGTGTTTTGCTTGCATTATTTTAAATAACTTAATTGCACAGTAAGTTGTTTTTTCTTCTCAATAGCAAAAGTCAGTTATTGAGTTTTTGAATGTCAAAAATGGAATATCTTAGAAGGGTGATTTGATGTTTTTAAAGAGAGCCAATACTCAATGCTTTTTTTTTTGTTTGTTTGTTTTTTTTGTTTTGACAGAAGATGTCACACAAAGAATAAATCCGTGACCTGACATGATGGAGGCTGTGCAGGACACAAGTCAGAAAGGGAGACTCCACCTCAATATGCTGCTGAACCATAACAACATAATCCACAGAATGCTGCCCTCTCCCCAAAACACAGATTCCCTGACTCCCCTCATGTCTGCAAAACCTTTCATAAAGAGAAACTGGGGTGTTTGGAGTACCTGGGCATGTAAATGGTTCTGTTCTTCTCCAGAAATAATGGTTACCAACCACTTCTTACACACACACAGTTCCTATCATGACAAAGAATAACATTCAGGTTGTTTTCAAAGGATGCTAATGCTTCTCTTGGGGTAAACTTGCAATTCAACAGCGAATGGTAGAGCTCGTATTCCACAGCTGTACATAGATGGAAACTTCGCAGACATGGGTGAAGACTTCCCTCAAACAGCATAATGATTTTTACCCACAAAAGCTCTTTTAGAGTTTAATGAAATCCAACAAACGATAGGAAAGAATCAAATATAACAGGGTTCAGAATGTGACAATAAGAAGGTGTCCAGGGCAATGCTGGTGCAAGTTCCTGCAATATTCCCTAAGGCAGCCACTGCCAGAAAGCTCACCACAGATTCCTCTGCAGCAGAAAACTTATCTGAGAAATTTCAGCTGTGGAAAGGTGTTTAGAGTATTTTAATAACTGAAATCACCCCTCATGCTTAGAAGTATGTACATAAACAAACAATTATAAATCACGCAAACTAAGATGGCCTTAACATATCAATTAAGCTTCAGGAGCTGAATCAAGAATGAAATCTAATTCAAACTTATAGATTGGGCTGACATCTGAAATGAGCATCTCAAATTTCTGTCACGCTCTAAGAATATCAGAACTCTTATTGAGAGAGATTTGGGGTGGGGAGATTCATTTTTACAACCTTGTGAAGTGTTAGAGTTCGAGTTGGGGAGGCTGTCAGAGACTACTGAAAAGCAATGATCTATAGGGCAAAACTTATTTTAGGGTTGGGGAAACTTGCAAGTCTCAATTCACAAAGTAAATCACTTTTGTGCAGAGGACATGAAAGACTCTGGGTTCTCGAGGTTTGACTGACAAAATTGAGCTTATCAGAGAGACCATACCTAGATGGATACTCCCACCATCTCTTTTCACCTTCCAACATCTGACTAAAACTTTCCTACAGCATGTTCTCATTTCAAATATTGTAACAGAAAGCAAAGAAAAATACCACCTTATCTCATTTAAAAAAGTTAAAAAATGTAATAGATAAATTTTCATAACTACATGCTGAGAGATTCATACATTAATTTTTAAACAAATGTTTAGAGATCCATAAACATTGACATGAACAAGCAATTTTGCACATTGACTTAATTTGAAACTTGATTCTACTTGTGCATTGGGATAAAAAAGATTAATATTAATCTGAGTTTGCTAGCAGAACTCTTAGTGTATTTGGGAGTTTAAAATAATAGTTTTAAATCTGATCAAGTAAAGGCCAGATGCACCTCTAATTACTTTAGACATCTTTTAAAATTCTATTAATGTTGTCATAAAATATAAAGTATCTATATCTAGAATTACCAAAGGACAATTAGCAGAAAATCTACATAAAGTTTAACAAGTTATAGAGAAATTATAAACTATTGAGATCACATGTGATATTTATGTGCTATAATCTTATATGCTATAATCTTGGTCTTAAAAGTGAGCTTCTAAAATCCAGTATTACAGAATGCTGCCTTAGGGTTTCCCACATTTCTTATTTCTTCATTTGAATACATCTAAAATAGTAGCTAATAGTATTTTTGTTGATATATGAGGTAGCAGTCTTGCATAACAGAAGAAATGCATATATGTGAACAAACTCAGCTTTTATTAACTACAGGCTGCTAATTCCAGACATAAGAAATGGGAAAGAGTCCTTCTTCTTCCCCCCACAAATTTCCCACCCAATTAAGAAAATACTCCAGATTTTAAATATTCCTTAGCAATTCACTGGGAAAACAGGCTGTCTTCTCCAAAATAGAAATACATACAGACAAATAGCAAAAAGTGACATTTTTCCTGTTCAGCAATCTGAAACTTAATGCAACTTAATGAAGAGAAGAGGAGATCAGAGTGGGTCTAACTTTGCTGGATCACAAAGATGAGGGCAAAGGAAAAGGTGCTTCTGAGAACCTCTAAGGCTCCCGAAAAGACAAGGTTAGTCTTATATTGGTGCAATGGATCAACAAAGGTCAAGCTGCTCCCTCTGCCCATAATTAAAAAATCAATATCTTTTTCCTATTCTGGCAGTTTCTTTAACAGTTTATATCTGACACAGCTTGTTAGCATACGTGAAAAATAAGTGAATCTGAACTAAAAGTGCACACCAATTTAAGTGGTGTGGGGACAGTTGCCCAGGCATGTCATTCTCGGAACATAAAACCTTGTGTGACAAATCACTCTGAAGAATTTTTGAAGAATTCTCTTTAAAACTCATTGCTCTTGGTAACTGAAATTTCCTAGTAAAACACACCATTTATCAAATTTTTAAAAGTGTTTGTATTTCATACATTAGATAACACAGAAAAACAACGTGGTTGCAAACTAGTTACTACAATTAACTAATAACCTCCATTTCCACAGTGAAATCTGAAGATGCACCACTCCTGCTTTGAACTAACATGAAAGGAAAATGAGTGTCATCAGTAGCTGTGCAACGTATGAGATGTGAAAAAAGTTCTGTCTGCTAAAAATCAACAATACTTTCCAAAGTATTAATCTTGCACAGTGACTCACCCTGAAAACGGTGCTACAGCTCTTCCTATGACATTAAGTCTGAGCGTTTACACCTCTAGTAACACAAAGTCTTTTAATTTTTAACTCAGATTTTTATCTCTTTGCAGCAACTCAATAGTTGCTATATTTCTCTCTATATGTAGAAAGTTGAGCTATTACAAAGGGTTTCAAAACCTACAATATCTGGCGACAGAACCTGTTCCCATGCCCAGCCCACACAACACTTGTGGGTATCACAGAAAAGTAATACTTCTCTCCACTTCATCCATGCCCATGGCACCCATATAAGCACACAAAACATTCATTTCAGTGTTCTATAACGAATCTCCAATTGCAGTTTCTAATTAGTTCACAAAAAGACCCTAAAACAAATAACAGGATCCCATACTAAACAGAGTGAGGGAAATTTCACGCAATAAAAGCACATCGAATATCCACCAAGAAGAAGTCATTGTAGCTCCAAAGTGATTCTTTTAAAAATTAGGAGAAAGCAGGGGATCTCTCAAAAATCACATACATTTAAATTGTACCCTCTTGATGAGTACACTGGCATAGCAAACTGCAGCCTAATCTCAGTTTTCCGTGAATTCCAAGGAACCCTAATTGCATTCTGCACCAGCTCGTCCAAGCTCCTGGTTCATGCACCTCAGAGCAAGCAGCCATTGCTTATTCTTGGCAAATTTCCACAGGGCCAGAGACAGCAGAGCTGTGTTGGAGTGCATCTGCACCACAGGCTTTCCAGCCTAGGTCAGCAGCAGCTGTGGGATTTTTTCATTCCGTGCTAAATAATGCAACTCTTTCCCTCTCCATCCATTCGCTCTTTCACCTTTGTTCTTTATCTACCCAAGTTTTTTGTTTGCCTAGCTTTTTCTGTGCTTTGTAATACTATGCAAGCCACCTAAAAAGTCATCGGACTTTCAAACTTAATTAAATAGTTCCCTTACAGTACACCTTTGCTGTGGAAGAAGCAAAGCTTTTACTGCATCAGCCAAGTCTTTTCAAGTAGGAGCTGTTCATACCATCTCTAGTTCATTAGGAAAATTAGTAATAGTTTGTGCAGTTGGCAAATAAATGAGGCTATTGTAACTTGCAATTATGCAGAAATAGAATGAACATTTAGAAACATAGTGTTCAAGTGAAAGAAAGCTGAAAAGTTTTGACATGTTTGCTTTACAAACATGGAGAATAAAGCTGAGGAACCAATATTTGTAGTCATTTAAGTCTTACAATATCTGGAAAGCACAAGTATTGCTCCAATAAAATAAGCAAAGGAATTTATCATCCAGAAAATGTGATTTTGAAGCCTTTGTATTCTACCAATATAATTAATGACAAAACTCTCAGAAGACAATTTTGTAAATTAAGGGTTCCTCACCTACCATTTCCTCAGCTCCCAATTACCTCCTTGTTCAATGTATTCACTTAGAGAAAATAGCAGTAGGTAGACCAAAATAAAACCATAAAGTGAGTTAATTTTCCCTAAAGTGCTGCCTGAATTCAGGTTGAACTCTTTTGTTAGGTACAGTGGGTTTTGTACTTAGAGGGTAAGTTTACATTCTGCTTTCTTTCTGAAATGCTGTTTTATTACAGTATTCTATTCATTGCTCTGTTCTCCTTATCACACTCAGGGAAATACGGTATCTATCTCACTTTATTTAAAAGTGACTTGAAAAGCACCCCAGTTTTATACACTTCTTATATGACATGTTCAGAACTGCTTTTTCTCATAGAAGACTAGAAGTTTCTGGTTGAACTGTGCTCTGCAGTGGCCCCTGATGGTTAGATTACTTGCTAATTCCTACTTTGCAGAATTTCTTAGGCTCAGTTAATTTTCCCTCAGTCCTGCTCTTCTTTTCAGTTCTCAACTCCTTCAAGTGAGCCAGAAGTTTTTTAAGCCATGGTTGGGGGTGAATTGAAAACAAAACAAAACAAAACAACAACAACAAACAACTTCAAATGTGAAAGACTAGCATATTAAATGGAGATTTTAGAATTAAAATTATTATGGAAAGTTATGGAACAAAACAATATGAGAAACTGTGGTAAAAAGGAAGTTTTTTAGTATTTTTCCATTTCATTTAAACTAGAATCTTCTTTGAAAAATTAATGGGATAAATTAAAGGCAAGTTTCAATTCCACTTATATAGTTATTGACAACAATGCTGTGATTCATAGACACAGAAATAATTACAGATTAAAAGCTTAATTAAATATAAAACATTTTCTACCTCTCACTCTGTCTTCATACATTTGCCTTTCACAACTTGATTTACAACTTGAGACAAGACAAAATCCTCCTGTCATCTTTGCTTCCATCATATCCTTCAAACCTTCTTGAAACTGGTGTTAGCAGCTGCCTTTTGTTTGCCATGGAGCTTTTTTTGCTCTAGCACAGCAGCACTGCCCAAAAGAAAACAGTAAATAAGCCCCAAAGTCCAGCAGACCATCATTAACTGCAGAATTCAAGGCTGCACTGAATCAGTATTTGAGAAGAGAAAGTACTGAGAAGACCAGAAGACCAAAGAATAAAAATACAGAATCATTCAGTATTTTAGGAAAGGACTTTTAAGATCATTGAGTCCAACCAATAACTTAACTTTGCCAAGACCATCACTAAGCCATATTCCCCTAAGCACTACATCTTTAAAATAGCAGCAAAGAAGTATTTAAAATGCATGGAGAACAATAATTACTCAGTTTAAAACTCTTTTCATTATTTAATCTTCCTTCTCATTTATGATCATGGCATAGTGGCTGCAAAATGGAAAAGCCAGTGCAGCCCTCTGCCTTCACCTTGTGAACTCAATTCTACCAGGTTTGCAGGCAGGTTTCAGCCACCAAACATGGCTGGAAAGGCTGTTCTAACATAAACACCAAAAGCAGAGAGAGATTTTTGGACTGAGTATTGCTGAAAATCCCCAGAAGAAGGAAGAAAGTTATTTCAGTACCTTCCACTTTTTTCAAACAACAAGGATTTACCACAAAAAACCAGCAATCTCAGAGATCCCAGGCTCATAGAATTGTTTGGGTTGGAAGGGATCTTAGAGATCATCCAGTTCCAACTCCCCTGCCATGGGCAGGGACACCTTCCACTAAAACAGTCAGCCTGGTCAAACACTTCTAGGAATGGGGCAGCCACAGCTTCTTTGGGCAACCTGTGCCAGTGTTTCACTATAAAAACAAGTCTTCCTTGTAGAAAATCTACCATCTTTTAGTTTAAAGCCGTTAATGACTGGATTAATAATTAAAATATTAAAAATAACCTTTAAAAGCCAAGCATTCTGTCTGACAGGATCTTAAAAAGTGAGAATAATGTGTCACACCAGGACAACTGAAAAAGCTTCATAGACTCCGTGTTTTTCAAGGAAGAATTCTAAATGAGAATCACACACTCGTTTATCTCTGCTCAACACTTCTCAGTGTGCTACAAGGCTTCTCATGGGAGATATTTGCTGATATCATAGAAGGCTTTTCTGAAGATTTCCAGCATTCTTATGAGGATTCTAAAGTTCAGCAGTGCTTTAGCAAAGTCAGTCTGTAAATTCCAAGGTTTCTGGGATAAATAAGGGCTTCTGAGGTCCGGGGAGCAGTGAAACTCATGGGAGAAACCAATAAAACTGACAGAATGCCTTATGATCTTTTTATTCCTCGCACAAATGTCTTGCCTCATTTTAGATAAGTCAGAATGGTAGCTGGCAGAACACAGGCTTAGCATAACTGCAAATCACGCGTGAATAAAGTGAGGACTAGGAGGGATGCAGTGCATGACAGCATAGTTTCTCATAAACAGAATCTCTTTAGCTTTGTAAAAGTTGCTGACTCAAACTTCAATCCAAAAATATTAACAGAAGCTTTTGTCAAACAGACATAGTGAAAGGCATCAAGTCTCATCAGAGAAAAAAAGAAGGGAAAAATCCATCTCCCCCCAGCAGTCCCCCAACTTCTTGGCTTCCAAGAGAATGCTCATTTCACCGGACAAATTAAAAACTTCCTTCAAAGTGTTCCTCTAAAGAATTTCTCACCTCAATTGAAAAAAAAAGAAAAAAAGGGTTCCTTAACATATATATAATTTTTTAAAACATACAAATAAGTAATCTAACAAATCATTACCTTAACACTACATAAGACTTCACTAAAGCCCAGTGTGCTCTGTATCCTGGCGGCCATGGTTGCCCATTTAAGCAGTTCATATAAAGACACCATTTAAATGAGAAGTTGGATATAGGATCTCCAAGAAGAGATGAGTTCTTGATCCAGTTGTTAAATACAAAATTCTGGCATTGTCCAAGGAACCGCTAACAGTAGAACAGAGACCATTAACATCTTTCTGTTGGATTCCTTAAAACAAATGGAATATGGCACCAATTCACCAACTGAAGCTTATATAGCTCCTGATACCCCAAGTAAGCCTAACACGCACTCTGTGAACTGAAAACAATACATTTATCCTCAAAATAGGTTATATTGCTGAAAAACAAAATACAACAAACATCAACAAAGCAAAATGCAGCCCTAGTTGTTACATATCTACAGTGGATAAATATTAGGAAAGCCAATGTATTTATTTTGCTTATGTAGGATTTCTTATTTCGTCACGTCAGAACACCTTTTCCAAAATGAGTTATGCTAGAATTAAGGAAAAAATTTTGAAAAAAATATTTTTGATTCTTAGATGACATCTGCATAGTCTGAAATGGGAATTCACAAGAGTTAATCTTTTAAGGAACAGTGTGCTTCAGATGAAGGCTATGAAAAATGCGAAACAACTTTATGGAGTTTATTTAAATGCAGTACTAGACTCCAAAATGAGTTTGATCTTTCTGTACCAAGATCAAATTGAAATCAGGTCTATATCATAAAGTTCTGCTGGTGCAGTGATATTAACAGATTAAAAAAAAATTCCCAAAAATCACAATCTAAAGGACATACCAATGTTTTCCACTGCATGTCCGAAGTGCATAAAGAGACAGTTTTCACAGACCACAGTGAACTCTTGAAAGCAAATAAGAGAGGCAGTATAGGGCTATAGCTGCTGCACATGTCACTTCCCTAAAATTGCTCTGAGGGGTAGCATGATGGTAGCCATCTAGTAAATATTTTATTCAGTGTCATAATTTTGGCTAAATAAAGTGAAAGTCATCTACTACTGTTAAATTCAGTCACTTCTGCAATTTCTTGGCAGTAAGAAGAGCAGATGCCCTTTTGTCATACCCAAATTAGTGTTTGCTGTGGATTTATGAAACTTGCAGCTTACTTGCCTATCAAAATAGTGACAGTACTATTCTGGACATGGGGAAAATTTGAATTTGATCTGGCCATGGGCCAAATCATAGGAGGTTCATGCTGAAACACAGTTAATGAGTAGCCAGAAGAAGTGGCCAGTAATTGGCAGCTCAGCTTCTGTTGTAACGAATGCTCATTAGGAAGACAGGCTGACTATTCGGCTTCTTCATTTATGCAGTTTTTGACCCATAATCTAAATATTCCAAACTGTTCCATTTTAAAACACAGGACAAAAAGACTGTACGATCTCACATATGGAGGTGGCAGTTCCCAAAATACTTACACATGAAGCAGCCAGTTAATACACTTTGCCATGCTTTTGATCATCGGAATTATATCTGACACTAAATAAACAGCAATGATAAATAGTGACAGGGAGGTACCAGAGAATGTATGAGCTAGAGCAAGTTTTGTCCATGCCCTAAAACACGTTGGGGAATTTTTTTTGTTCAAAAAAGGGTGTTGGGAGCAGCGTGCTCCCTCAGTGCTCCACAGGGTATAGCTGTTGGACATTGTTTGTGCCCAGGGATCAAGGAAACACGACTCAAGGCAGATGTGTGCTGTTGTGCTTACAGCAAGCCAGATGCAGTCACACCCTTCACCAGACAAGAAAATTGCTGAGTCTAATGGGCAGTTTCACAGGAACCTGTATCCACTAGCATTTGGAAAATAAAATTCAGTCAAAAAGCAACCGAAAAATGAAGATGTCATCCACTCAACAGATAACAAAATCAGACCATTTGAAAAGTGGGAGACAGGCCTCTTCTTGGTTTTAGACAAAACAAAAGATCTAACCCCACAGCTGATGGTGGTGCTGAGAACAATGATAGCAATCTCTGTAACACAATTCTGTGCCAGGACTGATTAAGTGCTGAAAATGGATTTGGAATCAGCTGGTAGTAAAGCAAAGTATGCAAGTTCCATGATCCAGAATTAAATAGCTGAAACACAGTAATTCAATTAAATTCTCAAAAACTTTCAGTGATAAACCACACACATGTATCACTTGCATAGATTACTTGCCTGTGTGGGTCCATCAACAAATGTTCTGTTGAGGAGTCCTTCCCACAGCTTTTATTCCAAAAGCATTCCTGAGACTGGTTTGGACTAGCTGCTCTCCTAAAAATTGTTTACACATGAGCTAAAGTCTAGAAGTGACCCCTGTCAGTAAACACACATTGAATTTAGAGCCCAAACGTATGCCAGGGTGCTCCATCAGCATTGTACATGCTGCATTTCATTGCTCACAGCCCAAGCTTCACCATGGTGTGAAATGTAGCTCAAAGAGCTGCAGATGGACTGTACTCAAATGTATGAATTTCTGATGCTTTCCATGAGCTGCTCAGATCTGTGGGCTGCCATCCAACAGGTTTAGCCAAGCACAAAGCATGAAAAATTGCATCAAGAGACTGTTTCTGTAGTCACTTCAGCTGAGCTGCTGAATGCCATGCTCACCACCACAGTAAAAAACCAAAACATCAGAAAGGCCTGGGATTTGTTGTGTTGAGCTACTCAGTTGCTGTGGCCCACACCACAGCCCAGCAGGGACATCAGGAAACAGAGAGGCTGAAGAACATCACACAAGACATGTC
This sequence comes from Eulacestoma nigropectus, assembly GCA_013397775.1. Classification (NCBI taxonomy): domain Eukaryota; kingdom Metazoa; phylum Chordata; class Aves; order Passeriformes; genus Eulacestoma; species Eulacestoma nigropectus. The sequence goes on along the minus strand of VZTE01001006.1, from coordinate 434,248 downwards.
ATTCTGACATCCTCCCCCACATCTTCAGATTTTTGAAATCTTGGTCAAACTGCTCATGTCAAAGTGCTTAAATTGGAGCTCTCTGAAAGCTCGTTATCCCAATTCAGTCAGAGGAAGGAGAATGGCAGTCACTCCCAAACACATGCTGGTAGTACAGGGTGACTTGTGCAAGCAAAAGCAGCCTGTGTCAGTCATCTGCTTGTGAGGCACAGCATGAGTGATCAGACATACACAATCTGTGTGGAAGGAATTGTTTTGTTGTTGTTTTTCATAAACAGCCCCAGGAATTATCAGTACTGATTTAAACAGGCATATACCAACCCAGCCCTTTTTCGGTGACACCCTCTGATCTTACTCTGCGTATAAATCCAAGCCCTACTCTTGGAAGAGCTCTTTGTTTCTATACTTTGCTGTTTAGAGGGGCAGCATAATCCCTCTGGGAAGGCATCTTTCTTTGCAAGGACAAGCTGTATCAGCACCACAAATCTTCAAGGATGGCTGCGGCAGTAATGAAGTTTGCACGGGCTCTTTGAAATTGAACAAAGTGAATAGTTGATTCAAAGCAAAATAAGCGTGTTACTGAGTACAGAATGGGTAAATAAACATAGCATAATAATTGTAGTATTATATATAACGCTAAATATCGCAATGAGAAAATGACAATAAGAAATGTGAAATAATATCTATGGCTAAAATGAAGCCATGACAACAAAGGACAAACACCTGCCACTGGTTTTGCACCAATTTACCTAAAAGAGTATCTGGATGTGTTTTTCTTATGTGCAGACCTATCAGTTATAAATACTAGTCCAATACCAATACAGAACAATCTCCCAGTAAAACACATTTTAAGCACAGATCTACCTCTGCAGACCAGTTGGCTTTTCAGACTAACATTAGTCACAAATATACTCTTTGCTTTTGTGCAACTAAACTTCTTATCCCTTGCCTGGGGACACAGAACTCAGAATATTAGGCTTCAATAACTTACTTTTAGTCATTTTTTTAAAAAAATCCAATTGCTTGCATCATCAGAAACAGAACAAACAACTCATTTTGATGGCACTCATAATACGTATTTTTTAAGAAGGAAAAAAAGCCCCAAAACGTTTACTATTGACCTTTTATATTAAAAGGGACACTGACAAATACAAACTACTTTCACCTTTACTTACCCTTGGTCAGTGTTCTAACTCTGGCAGAAGTATGAATAGATAAAAAAATAAAGCACTTCAGATATTTACATATTAAATGTAAATGTGTATGCTTACATACCTCCTCTATTTTGATCTGTACACTATATTAAACATCATACATAACCATCAAGCCAAAGGAGCAGTGGCCCTTTTGCTATATGAATGCTTTATTAGAAACACAAGTGCAGGCTCCTCCCCATTTTCCCATCGCTATCCTGTTATCAACACTTGCAGATGCCCACAGATGAGGAGATAATTTAATTAGCATACACAATTAAACCAAATGATGGTATCAGGGCCCTTATCTTCTTACTTTCATTATTAAAGGTTATTTTGTAATGATAGTCATCAATTATTTTTCACATTTTGAAGTACAGTCACAAAGTAAGAAAATATTTCCCAAAAATTACTGTAGAGGATTAAAAAGTTTGTATTTCTTATGGCTGCACGATCAAAATAAATTCACAAAAAATGTAGTCAGCAAGCACAATTGTTGAAAAGTATGACAGCAAAGACATTTGGACCACATCCTTAACAGAAACTTTTGCCAGAACAGTATCCTGCAACAAATACAGGGGGGAAAATAAAGGACATATTTTTTCATATGTCCAAGAAGGTTTTGTACCTATAACTTTTCTGTGTCTGCTTTAGGAAAATTTACCATTTAGGTATCTATTTGGATTTTAAGAGTCCTGACTGACTACCAACTGGGAGTCAAACTGTTTCCTCAAGTGTTATCATTTTAGTTTTTTTGAAAGGCCATTTCATAGCACTTTGCGTTTCAGTAGTAAGAGCACCACAAATATAACAGCTCCGTGTATTTAACACGAGAGATTTGCAAGGGGAGCCAACAAAAACAATGGAATTTATTTCTCCCAGTAATACCTACATAAAAAAATACATTCACAATTAGGGGTTTGCCATTCGTGTATGATACTAACTTTCTGCCACTGCTCATTCATTTTCAGCATTTTCTTTGTGCATGCAAGACTGCTGTGCCCTGAAGAGTTGTTGTAAACAAAGGGGGTATTTCTACCTCAGTAACTATTCAGATTTTGTACTTTTATTTAGCAATGCACATGATTTAGGAAAAAAAAAAAAAATTTCTAGGTATATTTTTTTCACCTGAAATCTTATGCTGTCACGAACAGGACCTGATTTTCTAATCAAATGATAAATAAAGCCAAAGTTCTCACTCCCCAGTGTTATTAAGACAAAAGATTCTTCCAAAATGCAGAACAGTTTTGTACTAAAACCTTCCCTTACTCTGGTATGAGCGAATCATTAATATGTGCATGCTCTTTTATTTTCTTTTAATTGATAGCTGATGATTTAAGCTTTATATACAGAAATTACGTGAAAATATGGGTTGCTTTGAAAGATAATTTTGCATGCATATCTAGAGCCATTCCTAGTATAAATTAATGTATTCGCATTTCACATTAAGACTTCTCATTTATTGAGTGTTTCTATTGTCTCAAGTTGTAGTATTTTGCTAGGGGCCAGGTATGCAAACATTAGCATATTATAAACTTTTTTTCCCATAAAAAAGCTTCCCTGTTTTAAAATCATTACGTTATTGTGATATTTAGCTGTTACTTCCTTACGAACTTCAAATATATTTCAGCCTAACAAATTCAAATCCCTGTAATAAACACTCCTTGTCTGTACCTTCCTACAAATTTTATACACATTTAATGACTTTGTCCTTTGTTGTACCTTCATAACTCTTTCCTCAAAATATATGTAAGTCATACAAAGAGAATATTAATTCAGAAGGGCTTGGCATATCATTTTGGGAATTTTCAGCCTGGATTTCTGTTATGTGCTCAATCGTATTCAAAAGTCAGGGTCCACATCAGCTGAGGTTCAGGTTATAAATGTAATGAATAAAACTGTTTTGACTATGGGTAGGAATGATTGTGAATAATCTCAAATTTATATAGTACACCATAAGTCACTGCCACCTTTTATTCATGTGAGCATGTACATGTTTATTTGTTTATGGAAAACAGTTCTTAAAATTTCTCATAATGTTGCAGCATATGCTACACAGGGAAATTGCCTCTTTGATCCGTATAAACACGCTCAAGACATCTTTAATCTAATAAAACTTTCTTCTCTATCACTTGTGGAGAGTTTTTAATTAAAAAGTTGAGTTACTAGAAAAAAAAATGAATCTGAATTAAGAAGATGTGTATATTTAAAAAACTTGGGAAAAAGAGCTTTCACAATTTTCTTCAAAATAAGCATAAATTGATAGTGTATTCTAATTATGAACACACTTGAGAATAGTTAAGCTAATGAATATTTCCCCTAACTGTTACAAATACTAACAATAATTGACTAATAAGTATTCACCGGAATAATTCATTACAGTAAATTTTAAAATAATCTTGAAAATAATATAGGGGTTTTAAAAAAGAGTATAGATGAAACCTTTTGTAGCAGTAGCAAAACCAGTCTTGAAATTCCATTCATTTAGCAAACACAACTTTTTTCTAAACAGGAATATAAGAGAACACGTATTACATTCACCATACACATAGCTTTTATTTTACTATCCTATCACTAAATCTTATATTTTGCCCATTGCAAACTGTATATTCAGCAGTCACAGAGCAGTTTTACTGAAAAACATCTGAAGTTACCAAAGGTCACTCTCAGGAGGATGTATTACGCAGTGCCTGCAAATAAGATTTCCACTTAATGTTTGCCTGCATGAATTTGATCCTAAGAACTTTAGTCACGATTCAGCAAAACCTCTAAAGAACAGGCATTATCCCCCTGCCCTTGATGGGGGCGGAGAGGTTACTGGACCCCTTTGAGTAAATCTGGTTCTTTCTTTCAGCCTGAGATGTGAGGTAATCCTGAAGGAACTGCCTCAAGTACAAGGACATGAAAAATAAGCTGGATGACTACACACGTTGTCAGAAATACCAGTAAGAACAGAAACTTTGTTGAGCTGGATGCAGCAAGATGGAGGAGCAACTAGCAGAAAATTTATTATTTCAATGTTATTTTTAAAAAATAATCAGCTTTCATTGCCTTTTAGCTTCTGGACCTGGATCTCTTGCACGCATTGGCAACACTCTCAGGTTTTTTTCTGCAACCACAGGATTCAGAAGTTCTCATTCATGAGCGGCAACTGAATCTCTCAGGTAACCATTTGAAAGTCCAGAACTTAAGAGAAATACTTGATGTCACAAGATCCATCATAACAAAAATTACAAGAGTTAGAAATAGCTATTTACTGAGGGTCATATCAGCATTCAGCCCTAATCAAATGGTATCAGATATTCAAATGCAGTACAAATCCACTTAAAGAATGTTTCTTTAATCAATGGATTGACAAGGCCCCAAGGAAGCTGCAAAAGGCAATCAGCATATGCTGGCAGGGAACTGGAAATGTAATTACAATCTAGAGAAAGGAAAATTTCACTGTGCCCTTCAAAACGATGCAAACTCTTGTCATTTACATGGTGTCCCTCCTACCGATAAAAGACATCCCCTTTCCCACATATTTTCATGTCAGCCATTTATTGCATCCACGAACTTGTAAAATTGGGAAAGAAAGGAAAATGAGTTTTGGAAAAAGGTGTGCTCGACTTGGAGTTAGGCTTCTGAGTTCACAACCCATCTCCCACAGTACTTGGGAATTTCTGCCACACAACCCGACACTCCATAAGGCACTTTTTAATTGTGCCACAGCTTTCAGTGATACAACATTAAAAAGAAGATAAAGCTTGTTCATGCTGATGAACTTTCAGTAACTCAGGTCCTCTGTATTCAAATAAAATTTTTCTCTTTTTATTCCCCATTATTGTATGGCTCATTAAAGGAATAAAACCCAGCATGACATGAAAAATCACTTTAGTTGGACAAAATGAAGTAAAACTCTATTCAGCAGCAGAAGCAGCTTAGCTTGCCTCTAAGAGAGAAGCTGAACAATAATTACATTTATTTATTACAGAACCTATTTTATGATTTTAATGTTTTCAAAAATTACTCTTCAGAACAAGAGGTAATCTTTCCTACTGAGAGGAAACCTCCTTTTTATTTATTTAAAATTTTCCTGTATACATACATTGCATAAATTTTAGGCCAACTAAAGTTTCAACTTACTTCATGTTCAAACTTTATCTAGTTAGAATAACCTGTGAACTGGAAATAGTTAAAGAACCAGCAAACAAAGCAAGCAGAGACAAGGGAGGAGGAAAAAAATTTTTACCAAGTTGCTTATATGTCTTCACCTATATTTCTGAAGTTATCTAGGCAGATTTATTGTTAGATCTTTTACTGAAAAGTCACTGAAAAACTCAGCATCAAAACTACTGATATTAAGTTTCAGGAAATAATTGAGGAAGAAAACATCAGATACTCAATATTCAGAGAGCACTGAAGATGCTTTAATAGCAAAGTATTTTATGCCAAAACTGTCTGGCTCAATAAAGCCAAAGAAACTGGCGTAAACTCGGAAAGTTGTCCGAGTTGCAAGCTTGGGGTTTATTTAGGTTGAAGGGGTTTTTTTGTTTGTTTCTGGGGGTTGGGGGGATTGGGGGGGGTGGGTTGAAGAGTGAGGAGGGTGGGGTGTTTGAGGTTTCTTTTTGTCACATGGCTCCAGGATGCAAAGTTAGAGGATAATGAGTCTTTCTCCAAAGATCAGTCACCTTTTTTCTTCAGTCACTACTAGGATGATTTCACTTTTCAGCCACTCTTCCCGCAAACACAACACGGTTGCCACTCTCTCCCTTCTCCAATATCTTTTCAGTTCTCCTGCTGCTGCATAAAAGAGTCATCTAGTTAAAACTTCAACTCCAACCTCTCCCTAAGCACCACTTAAAAAGCCAGACGTGACAGACAAGCTGTTCCTGGTCCAAGCTACCCAATTTCTGTGGAACAACCCATGAAACCTCCCTTGAGCTGAACTGAAAGAAGGTGAGGAACCCTCCTGGGGGAGGCACAGAGGAGAGCTGGGAAACCCTGATGGGTGATACTCCAAGACTTCACAGATGGCTTCTGAAGAAGGTTCAAAGGCAACTACTGATGGAAATGCCAATTATGAGCAGCTTCCCCCAAAAATAATAAGCAATAACAAGTTTTATTTGCAACAGCCAGAAAGGAAAACCCTGATTGCAAAATACCCTGGTGTTGTTCGATGAGGAATGAGATTTTTGTGTGAGTTAAGTGCTGGTGAGTGAAGAAGCATTCCATTTCCTCAATCTCCCATTTTATATAAATAAAGAATCTTGCTTAACTTTGCAGTTCTATTTTTTTCTTTAATAAAATCTTGCAAAATAATACCACCTCCCTCCCCACATACACGCACACTTTAACAGCAACAAGCAGATTTTGGAACTTGGTTCCACATTTGTTACCAGGGAAACTGCACAGACTTGGAGAGATTCACATGCAAATTATTTCCTAATCTGCTCTGTCATAAAAACACAATCTAGCACTCAACTAGCAATATGCATTAAAATGCAAAGCCCAGGATTATCAGTGAGCTCAGTCTTAATTTTGACTCTGTTTGGTTCTTATATCCACAGCTTATATCCCTGCTATGAAACTGCTGCTAAACCACTCTGATTTGGTGAAAAAAAGTCTTCTATCTACACTGTGTAATGAAGACAGCAAGGACCTTTGAGCACAGCAAAGATTCTCCTGCCTTCCGAGTCAGCCTGGGCAGTGCATCCAGCCCTCGTGTCCCTGCACTGTACAACCAGCCCTCGTGTCCCTGCACTGTACAACCAGCCCTCCTGGGCCTGGGGCTAGCACAACTTACTCAATTGGGATCTGAACCTACTGCTGCAAAGGTCACTACTCTATTAGCCTTAACGTTTGGGTTTGCTCCAATGAAAACACACACTGGCAAAGTGCAGAATACCAAGAGAAACAGAAATTAAATTCTACAAGCACAACATTAGCACTGCTATTTAGTACACTCCACTGAAGGAGAACTAGGCTTCACTCAGTTGTGGGTGAGTGCTCAGTCATTCCCACACTGCCTTAAATTAGTTAATCCATGTGCTTCCAGCACCGATGGAGCTGCACAGCCAGAGCCTGCAGCTGCTGACAGAGGCCAGAAACACCTGAAACTTTCTTGCAGCTCTGTTAGGTCCCAGCTGCAGCAGCCTTGATTCTGTCTCATGCCCAAGCATGGCAACATTCACAACTTTGTGCCCTGTCAAAGGCAGCAGAAGTATATATCTCTTATGGGAATGTGATATTTACATTAGAGGATGATAAAGGGAAGCTTATTTCCTGTCACAAAAACATTACAGAAACCTGTCTGCTCCTAACTCCTTCCGCTCACTTGAGAGAGGATGTGTTATCAGCCTAAACTCCCGGGTAAGTGATACCCCAACTTTGCTTTGATAGAAACTCAGCAGGACCTGACAATGTGCATTTAAGCATTTGATTACATCACCCATTGGTCATTAAGGAAACCACAGTTGCATCTTCCTGTTACAGCCTATTTGATTAAGTTATATGATACATCCTCCAGCATTATTCATGCCCCTGTGCACTAGCAGCTAATTTCCTTTGCTGCATGTCATCCGGTTTTTATTAATGCCTCCTCCAAAATGAACTTTTTGAGTTATATTTTTTCTCTTTTCATACCTTCTCACAGCTCAGCCTAGTTCTCACAGATGTATTTTAATTAATTTACCTAAAGAATATACCATCACTTAAGTATATTAATAAATTTTATTTCATACCTTCTTATAAGGAGGTTTAGTCTGGGTTTAACTGCTGGTTTTCCGTTTTGAGGCCGTTATTTGATTCAAAAGTACTTATTCTGAGCAAATTCAGCTCTGAACCATAAATGACTGATGCAAGTTTTACGACATGCTAATTTCCATAAGTATAACTGCTGATATTAGAACAGGAAAGATTAGCCCACAGTTTAGAGCACTGATTAAAGGTGAGTTTTGTTCCTGTAACGTGCACAGGCTGTGGAAAAACGTAACCAGTGCAGCACTTTCACTGTAACTCTGATAGTTTAAAAACATAGAACACATACAAAGATGGAAAACTGCTATTTCCAATTCAATTAATCTACTTATCACGAATTTAAATGCACCTTAAAATGCTCAAAAACTTGAAACTGTGTCTTCTATTGCCAGAATTGCAGCATGGCACCGAAAAATAGATACCTCAAAGCACAATATTTACTTTTCTTGCAGTTTTATCCGATTCCTACCACAGATGTGCTGGAGCAAGATGTGCTGTCTCCCCAGGAGACAATATATGCAGTAGCACGTTCATGGTAAAACCCACACCCTACAGGTTGAATCATGCCTGATTAGCACTTGAGAACCTAAGTGAGAGTTTTGCTCTGGAGGTGGGAGGATTATTTTGTCTCTCCCTGCTTGCAGTCTGTACTAACAATACACAAAACCACTGAGGGGTTTCCAAAAATACAGGGAGAGATAGATAACTTTTTCCATATTTGCCCTTGTCCAAACATACATGGTATTACAAAGTGCCTGCAAACTTCATGTGCTATCTGTACATGAACATTTCTCCTAAACTTTGTCTCTTTTAAGTTTAGATTTGGAGCAGACTCCCTCCACTACACTCGATAATCTGATCTCCAGATTTTTTCTTTTCACAAAAAATGGCAGAGATGAGCTGTCAGGAAACACAGAATATATGGTAAAAAATTCAAAAACTTCACAGAGAAGATGATGCATGATGTGCATTATGGTAGAAGGGAAGAGAAAAACCAAGGGGAACTCAGGAGGTTCTTGAAAAGGAACTTAATAAAAGATAAAAAATGCTTTGAAGTGATTTAAGTATTTCAGGATTATTTAAACATCGTCCTGGATGTGAGCAAGGCTCAATTTAGTCTTCCTTCCATAAATATGCACTTGCCTTTCTAACAGAGATCTTCTTAATCCCTTTTTTATCCTGTTAGTTTGGCTAATTCCAAATGTATCAAATCCATATACAAATTCTATTCCTATTTGCCAGTGAAGTTATCTTTAACATATTCTAAAACAATAATCAAATTTATATTATTGATTAAATACTATTTTTTAATGGATTTCACTAAATCCTGCAATACTGTGCTGTTTAAGAGCACTACAGAGTCTAAAAAGTAATTTGTAATACAACAATGAAGAACTACTCTGACAGAACCATGAGGGAATTCAGCCTTCAGTGATGAACACTGTCTGAACCTACGTCATCTCATTAGTGTTGAATTAATTAGGCATTATTTATTCATACGACATTAATGATTATATAGAGCCTATAATTGTCAAAGTTTCAGAAATTCTTGGTATACTTTGATGGTGGGAGGGGTTCAGCAGCCCTGTAAGAGATAATAACCCAAAGTTTGCATTCTCAGTTTAAGATTTCATTTTAATTTTTATTTTCTTCCTGAACTTTCAAGATTCATAAAAGCTTCAGCCTAATTTCTCCCCCTACAGTCATAGAACAGTTCAGTTTTGAAGTACAAAAAGCACATCCATAATTAAAGGCTTCCATTAGAATTATGCTGTATGATTCATTTTGTTCAAAACCAACAGCAGATATTATGGGGATACCATTTATTATATGATTAGTATATTGAATTCTTGGTATTTAATCTTCACACATTTAATATTCTACTTTTTATCTAGCTTTTCTAAAGAAATATTGCTTGCATGTTACAACAAAAAAAGAAGAAATAGGGGAGGAACAAGATTAATATTTTTTGGGAATGTGTGCTATTATTTTGATTTGTGAATGAATATGAATTTAAAAAAAAAAAAATCTTCAGGTACATTAGTCTGTCGGCTATACATACGCTAGACTTTATCCTAAAGAAGGAAATCAAAAGTAAAATATGAGCATTAGATAAGCTTTCAGAAAGGCTAAATTTAGAAAATGTTTGTGAATTATATTTGGCACCATGTAAAATACCCTTGCAAAATGTTTAAATGTCAGCTAACTCCTGAGAGGAATATTACTATTTAAGCATTACCGCTTAAACAAAACAGAGACAAGCAAAACCGTTTCATGCATTTGCATGTCAGCACAGAGCACCTGGAGACTTTCCTGATTTGCACTGGAAGAGATGCTTAAAACCTGCAAAGCTGTGTTTAGTAGGGGAGCAGAACCAATAGTAGCGGAGATGTATTTCAGGAAGGGGTTCATGGAACAGTCCATCACTGAAAACGAGGAAGGGAAACCCAGCAGTGCTCTTGTCTCTTAGTCCCAGCACTTCTGAAAGCGCTGCAGAAATGCAAAGTACCTGGAACACCCTACTTGTCACAGCATTACATTTCTGCTTTGACCCTTGAAGGGGTCCGTGACAAAGTAAGCTGGCCAAGTGGTATAAACTTTTAAAAAAAATCTCGCACGTCAATCACATCAGACAACCATCAGCAACAGACATTTAATTACACCTGGCAATATGGAGGTTCCAAGGATGAGCAGGAGTTTATGCTCCCAGTCATACAAAAACCCTTACTGGTTTTGCTTCCTGTAGGTTTCTTGTTTGTTTGGGATTTATTTGTTTTGTTTCATTTTCAGTTTGGTTGGTTGGTTGGGTTTGGGGCCTTTTTTAGTAGTTGGAAGAAGTGAAATGAAGAATGGATGTTATCACCTGTACAGAATTCAAGTACAAAGCAAAACTACTGACTATTATAATAATCTGTCCTGAAATACAAACAAAAATATAAAAAATAACAACCTAAAACCTGTCTTTGTTTCCCTGGCAAGTGCTGCACTCAAACACAGCACAAAACAGGAGCAGGTGAATGGAACAACAAATTTAATTATTCCTATAAACCCTCCAGGCAATGTTACATATTCTCAGAGTTACCTATCACTACATTACCATTAATCAGCAAGGTTATACACGCACACACAGAACTCTGATAACATTCCTTAATGGCTTTTCATAATGAAACAATGCATGAAAACAAGACAATGAAGCTTCTTTTTCACTGCTTTGTCTTGATTCAGAGGAAAAAGAGATAATCTTGGAAGTATTTTTCGAGTAAAGACTCTATCAAATAACTTCCATCTAATAATTTAAATATTGCATTTAGCTTTGCTTTTTTCTTTGATTGGCTTACATTCAAAAATAAGATCGTAAAAAAAATAAATTTTTTTCAAACAATAAATAAAGGATTGTCACCCAAAGCATCAAACACAATGTTGACTACTCAATAACTTGAAAACTGAGAAAAACATTAAAATTTATCTTTAGATAGATGTGTTTTCAGAGAATTAGAAGCTTTTTGAGAAAATGATTCTCAAAGTCCTAGCCAGCTTAGAGCAAAACAAAACATAGCATAATGAGTGAGCTGTAAGAGTGTGTCTTCTCAGCTTTAGAGGAGAGGAGCAGGAGAGAAGCAGCAGTGCACAGAAGGTACTGTTTGATAAGATTTATGGAGAAAGCTATGGATTTGTTTCTCAAAGTAATGATAAAATTGAAAATCTCTACTCAAGGTAGTCTGGCTGAGTTCCTGTTAGAATAATTAATTCAGCACTGTGGGGATGGAATAGTTATTGATGTGTTGAGGCACCAGGAGACTTGGACAGGCACTTTTTAATTATTTATAATCTAAGCAAATAAGTATAATTAAGTAATATGTATCTTTATGAAATTTAAATTGAATCTCAGAGGTATAGAAGATCACCTTTGCTTACAAACCAATGACTTAGATAAACTTTCAAAGATCTACTAAAGTTGTGTTGAAACCAAAAATTCCTTGGTTGTAGGAACCTGGAAAATGCTATGATAATAATCTGATCAGCATAAAATCTCAGTTTTGTCAAGAGAAAATCAGGCAAGTTCTGTGAAAAAGATGACAGAGACAAGAAAGGAGAGACATGAGAAAGTTAAAAACCTGGAGCTTGCATCATACATAAAATACATGTAATTTCCACTCCTCAAAACTTTTGGGCATATTTTAGCACCGAGTGAAGAGATGCCTTAACCCAGACTAAAGTGCTTTACACAAATGTATTTATCACTGCAGAGAAGCAGAAATGGCTCCAAGCTGAAAAAGGATGGCTGCCAATACATCATGAAAAGAAATAGCCTAAAGAATGTACACAGAAGTATGTGCACAGCCAGGCAATTTCCACCTTTTTCCAGAATGAAATATAAACTTTCACTATCCTGAGTTTGCTTCTGCAAAGGATGCAAGATTGACTTCAGGATCTTTATTTTTTTCACCTGTTTAATGATTTGGGGGTTTTTAATCTGTTCATACATCCATGCTCCTTTGGGTAATCTCAAGAGGAAGCACTACTTTTTAAAAAAATTACAACTGAAATTCTTGCATCGTATTCTGACTTCAGGGCATGAAACTTTCTAAAGATCATTAAGCACTGTGAGATCTAAAGTGAGTTGCCAAAATATTGCAAATCTTGAAGGTTTCTTCAGACACAGTTAGCTAAACAGCTTGAAACAGAGTATAGTAGAAAGTAAAGGATGATCCTTAAAGTCTAGATGCCAACCAACAATCCACGAAGATCAAAACAAAGCTCTCCTTCAGCTTCTGGAGAATTGGAATCCAGATTCTATTGGGGCAATGGAAAGAGATTTAAAATATAATACATAAAAATACTTTCTCATCTTTCTAACCATTTCTATTTTGCTGTAAGCTGCCCTCCTCCTGACGTTTCATGTATCATCATCGACAGAGAAGTTAAAGAAAAAAAGGGCCTGTGTAGATGGCTGCAATGGTGATAGTGTCTATTCTCTCAAGCCAATGCAATAGGATAACAACTAAACACTGAAATGTACCTTCCCAAGCTGTTTTGGGATGAGCTGAAGAAAAATGATCAGTAGAAAGATCAAACTGGAGGGGGAATTAAGGAAAAAAAATCACTCCTAAGACATACACAAATCAATCACATTAACAGCACTGGAGACAGTCTAATTAATGCCATTCAGGCATTCCACGTGGCATTTAGTAAGAATCCTATACAATTCACTCGTTCAACTGAAGACCACCCCGTGTAGTTCCGGCTGCCTTCCTCAGGGTGCAGGGGGTGGCCTTGTTATGACTTATCTGTCCCAGTCGCTCTGTTGCTCAGGGTAACTGGGAGAGGCTGGCGCTGCAGAGTACCCTGCACAGCCAGGGAGGGAGGGAACAATGACAAACAATTTGTAACGATAACAGCCCTAGTGGGCGAGTGCCACAAATGCTAAAAGGAGTAATGATAGCTTATAGAGAAAGAAACTGAGACCTATAACGGCGTGAAGTGAGGCATCTCCGAGAAAATAAAGGAAAATAAAATAATTTGAGAACACTGCTGGATTTATGGATGCAGGTATCTGTTTTAGAGGTGCCTCTTGCTTGCTTATTAAAAGCCTCATGCACAGATGGAACAGCCAATTTATGATATTTTCCTTGAGCAGCCCACCAACTGGGTAGAAGGAGCTTCCTACCTTGGGGGGTAAGGCAGCAATATAGGACACAGAGAAGATTCTTTCTACTGCAAGCTCTTCGAGTTGTGATAGAACACACAAGTGTGTTTCAGGGGGGTTCAGCCAATCAATACTCTGTTTTAAAGTTTCAGCAGCCTAGTGGATGACATTTCATTTTCAAGCATTTTAGCCTCACCAGAAACATTACATTTCTCTCTTAGATACCGCATTCGTGGTTACAAAAATACCACATAGTAATATTGATTTACAGGGCTAGATCTTCAAATCCTGCTCAGAACTAAAAATTAAGGGCCCACCTGTGCTGATCCTGTGGTTCCACACTGTTTAACTGATACAGCATAGGGACATGCTCTTAGCTCCAGTCCATTGGAAGTCCTGTGCAAGTGTGAATGCAGCACACAGTCAACAGCACAATTCTTTGTAACACATATCACCTCTGCTACTTTTGAGGGCCATTTTGTGTAATAAAAAGGAGGTTAAGTAATGGTTCTGAGCCATAACTGTGTCTTCTTTTTCTCTCCTTATACAAGAAACGGTGTAAAAACGCACCATCAGTCTGCCCCTTCTGAGCTTCTCCTTTTCCATTTCTATCTGTATTTTCAGTGCTTTTCTGTATTATGTGCTTTATCTTGAGATAGTTGCTGATCAAGTTTTTAAACTTTGGAAGATGTAGCAGCAGCACCACAACTAGACAAGTCCGGGATCCTCAGCAGGGCCCTCGGACTCGGCAGCCAAACGGGAGGAGCTGTCAGCTCCGCTACCTTGCTCAGATGTCACGTCAGTTCTCCTCCGGGGCAGGTGTTCCAGCAGCGGTGCCTTCGCGCCACTGTACCAGGCAAAACCTTTTAAAAAGATTCCCTTTGATGCGTAACCAAGGGAGAGCACAGGTTCCAAGTTCAGCTAAGCATGTTGTGAACATTAGCAGGTCTTAGCTCCAGAAAGCAAACACAGTGACAGCCTGTAAGTCAAGATATCCCTTTGGAAGAGTTACTGCAAGAAAAATACTGAGATGAAGAAACAGCTGGTATTGTGGACTTCCAAGTGAATATTGGAGCTCCTGAAAAGCACCACTGCCCAAAACTTTGATTGTAATAGGAAAGGTATTAACATGTGCTTTACAGTACCACTTTACCTGTCCCAGACACAAAGGAGAAATCAGAGAGAGAGGAGCATTTAATTTTCCTTCAGTAACAATAAAATACCATTGAATGGCATCTTCTACTTGCAGAATGCAGTCTGGACTTTCAGTATGGAATAAAATCCTCCAATCTTAGCACTACACCTTCCTCAGCCTTGGTACAAAAAAACCTCACATCCTACCCAGGAGGGTAACAGTGTCCTCCAGACCCAGCTCCCTAGAGAACACAGGTCAACCAGGGTGAGCAAAGTGGTCTAAGCTGTGGTTGCCAGTTAAGCCTAAATTAATCCTCTCCACAGATCAGCATCTTGCAAATGAATTAATGGGGACACTACCTGGGAGACAGTATACAGGCTTTTTTCTACCTCATTAAAGAATTCCTCCCTTAAGCAAGATATTAGTCATTCTGAAATTTGTGGGTCCTTCACTGTCAGATTGTCAAAGGGAGTTTTGAACTCAGTCTATGAAGGATTAATACATGGTTTGAAGTCCAACCAGGACTTCTTAGCTCTGTGGTTAGAACAGCAGCACAGAGCAATCACTGTAACTTTTGATTTAAATGCCTCATTTACTTCTTCCACATGAAAAGCTATTAAATAAAATTATGCTTAACTAACGACTTAACACTGAAAGAATTCTCCTTTTGCACAGAGGTTGTCTGTTGTTGTACACTGTCCCCAGAGGAACCATTTTTTACAACTGGATCTCTGTCAATACAGTCAATGTGTCAGGAAATACACAAAATAAAATAAAAACACACTATGACAAATCTAAAAAAAGAAAATATTAGCATTTTCCATTGCTCTAAAATAAAAAATGAGATCAGTATAAAGTCATTGCACATTAACTGTGGGTGAAATCAAATTTAAAATCTTATTCCTTTAGTTTTAATTGCTAAGAGAAATGAGTATTTCAAATACAGGAAGAATAAAAAACAGCCATATTATCATTAAGTGGAAACAGGGTAATAGGTGTATTGCAATGAACATTTTTACTGCGTTATTCAGATGTGTATTTTTTACATGTTCATCAATGTACCACTTCACACAGCTCATGCTCATGCTCTACAGAACCAAACGGAAGATTTTCACACAGATCACATGTACAAAACACTGATAGTCATTATTGTAAAGGTGCCCTGGACATTGAAATCAAAAGCAAGGGGAGTCATCTGCTCCTCCCTTGCCATTTTTAGCTGGTATTTGCTCAGTCCATTCTTGATCCCCTCAACCCTCCTAGGTTGTCCTGCAGCACTACACCATGCTTAGCACCAAGTTGGGATGGACACTGTGCATTTTCCTTCGTGATACCATTTTTTCCCATTCACAGCTTGTTTTATGAGCCCTAAACAGAGAAAAAAAAAAAATACTTTTTTCCTCTTTACAACAGCCTTTCACATAACTGAAAACAGTCACGCCTTCTCCTCCATGATTTTCTTCTAAAGATTATACAAACTGCAGTTCTTTCAATCACCATATTCTGTGTTGTTCTTCCTTGGCCACCAACCAATAAGCCTATATCCTTCTTGAAGGAAAATCATTGTATTTTTACACAGGATCACTTTATGCATTTTTTGCAGTCTGCAATGTTTGTACAGCCTAATAAGGTATTTACCCTTCTCTCAGCAGCCTGACACTGTTGACTCATACTCTGCTTGGAGAGCAGGAAGGGGAGTTCTGCCCCTTCACTCATGCACGGGGTACTGGGTTTACCCAGCTAATCTCATGTCAGAGGTAAATAGAGGCAGGGCAATTTCTCACAAATAGAGAAGAAATGGAAGGGAGGATTAGGGAATGATACAGAAGCAGAGCCCTGATAACTCTTGGTTTTCCAGTCAGTTAATTTCTTTCCATCTGGACTCAGCACAAACTGGAGCACCTTTATGGGACTGTGTGCACAAGTGATGGTGTTTTAGGAGGGCAGAATTCCCAAGCGAACACATCCTACTTCAGAGTCTGCCTGTACATGCAACTGTAACAGGGGAGGCAAAACCATGAATAAGCTAAACTTTTTTCAGTTTCGGGGGGGGAAGAAATCTGGTGCAAAATTTATTGGCATAAAAATTTGTATTTATGCAAATAGAAATTTTCAGAAGAGCACAAAAAGAAAAAGGTGCCCTCAAGGTGGTACCAGTTGTCAGAGGGAATTATATGATTTATAGAAGCTCTCATAGCTGGGGCAGGTGGCACAAAGATATTTATAGCCATCTCCCCAGCAGAACAGGTGTGCTTTGTGAGTAAAGTTAATTTCACACAGTTTCATTAGGCAAATTTTCACAGATAGGGTCATGATTCATCAGATCACTTCTTCTATGATTATATGCATTTAAATCCTGTACTGAATCAGGTTGCTGCATTCAAACTCAAGTCTGCAGTCAATGGCAACTCTGTCATTGTCTTCAATGAGAAAGAATTTCACATGATTTCTTCCAAGATCTATTCAAACATTGTCTCAATACACAGGCACATCTGTTCAAACTCTGGTCCCGAAAGAATAAGCATTTTCCATTTTGATACTGGCATTTTTATTCATCATGTGCAATGAGTAAATTAAATGTTAGGTACACAATTAGATGGAATTCTCTTCTATAAGCAACTGGGTTAATTTATTCTCTTCCAGGCAGTATTTATACTTCAGTCTGTCAGCAAGCAATGCATTTTTAGCAGTTTAGACCATCCAAAAGAGCTTGGAATTTGCTTTATAGCATCTCTGTGGTCAGTGACTCGCATATTATCTCTGTTACTACCTGTGCTCACACCTCTTGACACAGACTGCCTATATGACAGGAAGAGCTGCTCCAAAAGTAGATGAATCTCAAGGTAGTGGATGAATCTCAGGTCACACACAGGACGGGTGGGGATCCAAAGCATTTTGGTTCACACAATACTGTAGGCAGGCATTTTTAGGAAAAACGTGGTTCGAAAGAATAAGCACTTCATAAAACTGCTTCTTAACGAAATCTTTTTGTCCTTGCAAACTGAGTTAAAAAAACCAGACCAAATTGCCTTGATGAGACAATGCAATAACCATGTCAAAAAAATTAAAAAATGTTCTAAAGAGTTCAATAATAATAATTTCTGATTAACTTAATCTTAAAATATTCCTAATAAGATTTTTTTCTAACTTCTTATTTATGTGAAAAAGAATGGAGAAACCATCTTTTCCCCTACATTTTTCCACCTTCTCACTCATCAGAATGATCTTAAATCAGTCCTGACACTTTGTTAATCTTTGTGTGCAGAGAGCTGATATTATAAAGAACAGCTCAATATATGTGCCTTTGAAATTATTCTTACTTCTGACAGGCTGCACAAGACACTGAAACTGGAAAACTTACACATACAAGCTACTGGACTAATCTATTTCACACAAAGATAAATTTAGGTATTTTACACAGAGGTAAAAGTAGATCTGAGATACCATCACTGTAAGGCTTTACCACCATTATTTCATTACAAGAGAATTCACAAGATGAAAAAGCTGAGCTGGCTGATACGAGCCAGTCCTCTGGCAGGACACAAACTCGGAGCAGACATCCCCACACTGAATTCAGCTGTTCCAAACCCATGGGCTCTGTAAGAGCTGCTCACCCAGCACTGGTTTGTAAGACAACTTCTCTTGGTGAGATTGCATCCAAAGGCTTGTTACCTTTGGATATGGAGCTTCACTGCTGCTCTCAGGGCCCTCCCTGTTGTTTATGCACCTTTTTTGCACTCTTTCTTTTGGACCGGCTGTGCTTCGCATTTAACTCCTTAAAGCATGGTGCATAAATTTTATTACAGAATTTTCTTCTTAAGAGTACAAAGAACAACCTATGAACATGATCATGCATGTCTCAGTTTAATCAAGCCTGATGTGAGGCACCTCTCAGGCATATTCCTCACCTAGAACATTTTTTATTTTTATTCTTTTTAGGCAAATGTATTGTTGCCATTATTTAAAATTCCATCCTTTTTCTCAACCAGGAACAAGATAAATGGTTCAGCAAGCCAGCAAGTCATGGAGAGAGAATCAGCACATAAGGATTCTCAGAGATAGTGAAAGCTGGGGCTGCACTCTGACGTTAATGTCACAACAAATGGCTCGGTTTTACAGCTCAGAGTAGAGGTGGCACGTGGTTACATTTACAGCTCCAACACAAACGTATTCCACTAACAGTCTGACATTTGACAAAAAGTCAAGGGTATTGCATGGGATCCCAATCAAGTTTATGGCTACAAATTATCAAATACAAAACTTAGAGTCTCTTCAGTTGTTCAATTAAAAGAGACTTCAATTATTTCTGTGTGAATACGGTTTTTGCTAAACCAGTGTATCTCAAAAGGGTTTAGGAAGGAGTTAAATCATTTTCTTATGTAAAACAGAAGAGAAAAGTGATACAGTCATACAGCTAATAGAAGAGACATAAAAAAAATCTCTCTCTCTCTCTATATATATATATTATACATCTACCAAGATTTGGATAGCCAAGAAACCTCCTAAAATACATTGTAGATTTTTAAACTCAATAATTCCCCTGACATACAGATACTTTTGAGACTACTTCTGAAGATACTGTCAGTCTTCCTGATAAATCAAACTTCTAAAATTGAGAGGTCAGGGACAGTTCACAAGACATATCTCTGCAATATATAAAACTTGGACAAGGAAACAGCTAAGGTGGAAAAAGTTTGAGTCATTTTAAAAAAGTAAATGACTATCAAATGCATAAAAGAAGCTAAACCCTAACCAAAGGCTGCAGAAATAATACTTCCAGAGCTTTTGTTCAGTAGCCTATCTCCTTTATCCAAACGAAGGCATGAAACCAAATTGCCAAAATTTTTGGTATTGCTTAGTTTTGTCATATTTATATATAGCAAGAGCAACATAGCAGATAAAATTGTGAGCTTCTAAAATTCTTATTTCATTGCAAATTGTCTTTTACATACATGTATTCTCACTAATATTTCAGTGCTTAATCACATCTGCACGAGCAGGCGGCTGTTGCTCTTATATTGATGGCAAATTTCTACATGCAACACACATTCCAGGTGGATATAGCACGTGACAATCAGAGCACTCTGTGTTCACAGACAAGGATGGCCAAAGCGTCTTTTCACTCTGCAGTACGAGTGTACAGAGAAATTTCATCCAAAGCCTTCAGCTATTACCATCAAAGGGCAGTTTTTGGGAGTGAAAAATTGCCTTTGTCTATTGAAACCCTATTTCTCACTCACTCTGCAGACGAAGGTCAAAGTTGAAATTTATCTTGCTGCGTAATGAAGACATCGTAAAAATGTGAAGGCTTAAAAGAGAAGGAGGCGACTACAAGCGCTGTAATAGATGCCCTGTTTACTCTGCAGACTGCATTACACCATGCAAAGCCAAGCTGTGACCATGCCATTGCTGCCTACAGCAGATACTTTTGACATCTCTTGGGAAATGATACCTTCAAGTATATTATATTTATCAACAACACGGTGCCAAGACCGGCTGCTGGCCTGAAAAAGACCCTCACAGTGTTAAAGAGAAAATTGTTCTGTCACCATAAAAGGATTTGATGAAAACAACTTACAGTGCAAATCAGCCGAAGGCTTATAGACAGTCTATCCCTGTAGTTTGCTACAGGAGAAGAAGGGCAGTACTCTGGTCTCAGTGAAAATGGAACATTAACAGAAAAAAAATAAGAAAGGCAGCAGTACTCATGCGAAACTGATGGGTTAGAGTACAGACGAACAGAGCATGAAGCAAAAATGGTCAAAAAAGAATTATTCGATTTCATCAAACTTATAAGAGGTTTAAACTACCAAAGTTTTATTAGAGTGGGATGCATTTTCAAGCCATTTGTATGTATATCTTCAGGTACAGCTGATATGATGTACCTCTGTGTGTATGTTCAGTCAACACGGGAAAATTGGATGCAGATTTGTAGAAATTCAGAGGTCTTCAGTTCCACAGAGCAACCATGCACTCCAAGCCTTAGACACACCCCAGCACAACAGTTGTGAACACCCTCAAAGGCGGCTGAATGCCATTTCAGTATGAAAAATCCCCGAACAACTGGACTCAAATACGGCATATCAACTTTTTTTTTTTTGTCAAGTAGAGAAGATATGTGAAAAAAGGATAAAGGAAAAAACTCACAGCCTGAGTTTTTTCATCTCTCCCTACTGGCTTTGACGTCCCACCATTCATGCTTTGACCTCTTCCCTGATTTGCCTGCTCTATGGAGTGTTTATTTTATACAAACATACAGGTAGTCAGTCAATTCCCATAGCTGATTCTATTGACTGCAATTGCTTAGGCAGTGGGAAATTTCAGCAGTGAGCCATCCCTGAGCTAATTTTTTTGGTAGTGTTTTCATTCTATGCAAGCAAGTGCCTAATATTTGGATTGTGTTCCATCAGCAAGAGACTGTCACTAGAGCATTAACATTTCACACACACCTTTGATTTTTAAATAGGAAATAAAGTGTGTTCACACACTAATATTTGACTTTGTGGTCTTGCTTAATCTCCTTGCCTCCTTCCCCAAAATTTAAAAACAAATAAAAAAAAATCCCCTCAAAACACCAAACAACCAAAAGAAGACGAAAGAGGACACACAATTACAAGTGTGCAGGATGATTTGCGGCAGGACAAAAGAAAGGCTTGTCCAACCTGATGTGACTCACTTGACCCACTGTGTGCACATGGAACCCAGCAAGGGATTCCCACCAGCTGCCCCAGCCTACTCACAGCCTCGGCAGTTTCGTTTAGGGTTTGGCCTAAATAATAATGTGACCTCCTTCACTAAGAATCATTTTATGACAGACCCCATCTTCCTCCCAGCTTTGGAAATCAAATTCAACCCGTAATTCCCCATAGAGTCCCTCTTGTGAGAGTGGCAGGGAATTCCAGTGGCTCCCTGCCATCCCTACAGCACTGTGGCTGTTTGCAATGGTGCCTTGGCAGCCACTCTACAATTTCCCATTGGAGTTTCTCTCAGGTTAATATGCCACCTGGCCAGGTGAGTTACTGACAGCTAATATATCTGTTTGTTTTGGTGAATATACTTGCTGCATATTTACACAAACCCATTGAGTTCATCTGACCTCTACCCTGTTTGCTCGAAAGCCTGGCTCAGGTATAGAAACATCCCTGACGTCTTCAAAGAGCAATGAAAGGAATTAACTGAACGTCTCTGTTACGGCTTTCTAATTCCAGAGTCCTTCCTTACAGTTTGGTCATTAAGTGGTCCCACTTATGCCCTACCTGACTTCCTGCTTTTGATTTAAGAGCCTTTGACTAGAATCTTGAGCACCATGTGCAAGGTGCTTTGCAAGTTTTTAGTACTCCATTTCCTGTCTACATTTGACCTGCTGTGATTTATGGCCTTTCTAGTTCTCATTTGGACAAGCTTTGTACTTTTTAAACAAATGTTTTAAGCCTTCCCTTATGCTAGCTTCCTTGCAGTCACAGACCCAGGAGCTGGGGCCCTTTGATGGCCTTAGTTTGGTTTGCCTTTTCTCCTCTTTTTTTTTCTTTTATAAATGTGGTGGTTTACCTGGGCTTCTAATAAAACACTTTCCAAAACTAGAGGTTATTTTGTAGGCATCTTGCTTTTTATATAATTAGTACAGTTATTTTACTAATTGCCTTATTAAAGAATGTGTATATACAGTTCTGCTTCTTTACATTAAGTATTTGTCTACTGGATTTATTCAGCTTGCTACATAAAACAATGGTGCAACATAAAACAACTATGTTAGGAACACTGCTATGGATGGGCCTTTCTTTAATTCACCTTGACGTAGAACTTGTGTATGACATAAGTCAAAATTCAAAATGGCTTTTTTTTCCCTAAGGTCTTAACACTACAGTTTAGTCCAAAAATTTTATCTCTATACCTCATTTAGACGAAACATTGACTGTACATGTCTGTACATATCTGTGCTATTATCAACGGTGCTAAATGCACAACTTTTGATTTCACTTCATGATCCCTGATCAGTGTCATGGTCCTGAACAAGAGTTTGAAGCACATTCCTAGTTATTTTGATTTTTATCTTTCACTATTTGAGTGAGCAGAAGTCCTGTGCAAGCAAGGCCTCCACAGAGCTTCTTGCTTTTTGCAGTATTTCTAATGCTACACCTTCTGTGCTGTGACACTCCCTTGCCTGCACATATTATGCTCTCATCCTTGCAAAGCTGGTAGCCTGGCAACTCTGTACCCCATTGATCACTATCCCATTGATCATTCTCCTTCTGCCACAGCTGAGATGTGTTATCATAGCCAGCTGTCATCAGCCAGCCAGCATTTCTGCTCTCTATCAAACTTCCCAGGCTTCCAGCACTGGCACAGAAGTATTTGCTGGTTCCTCCCTTCCCCTGCTGCTCAATACTGCTCACTGAAGGCCCTTCTCAGTACTGCTGCTTTGTTTCTTCCTCCCCATTTCCTCCCCACCTGCCTTTCGGCCTTTCCAGACAAACCGCCGGCTACATCCACCCTGCAGTTTGCATCAGCAAAGGCTAGGTTTTTCCCTCTCCATGCTGATTTCCTTAATGTGCTTATCTAGAACATCTCTACCAGGAAAAAACATCTTTACCAACACAACAAAGAGTCACCAGTTCTCCCTGCACTTCCCAGTAAGCTCTGTAGGGTCTGCTACCATTGCACTTGCCAGGCAAGTCAGCCTCAGATGTCAGCTGTGCACATGAGGATCAAGTCTAGCACCACCTCCACCTCCTGTCCCTGAAATTCCCCCATGCAGCAGGAACAACCTCACAGCAAGACAACTCTAGGATACTCTAGGGAATACCTTTGACTCTCATTGCTGCAGGCCAGCCGCTCGCTGCAGGGGAGCATCCACGTTTGAGCAACACTTGGAGCCTCTCACACTGCACAGACACACAAAACCCCCCCAGGCAGGCACTGCACAGTGCTCTGGGCAGCCTCGGTCTCGCTCTCTTGCTGGGCCCTAGAGCATCAGAGGCAGAGAGCTGCTTGGGCTTTAGAGTATTTCAGATACACTTCAGTTAAGTGATATCTTCCTCACTTATAAGCTACCCTGCTAAGTAGGCAAAGCTGTAGCAAAAGCTACCCCTGTGCAGGGAGAAAAACCTCAGACCATAGATACAACCCAAAACCAAAGCAGCAAGCTGAGCCAGGGATCTCCAGGAGGTATCCTCAGCAGGGTCTCTGCTGGCCCCACACACTCAGAGGCAGGTGCCTGGTGCTCTCCTGAACCTGGAGCAGCTCCACACCCCACATGAAGGGCCCTGCACAGCCCATCCAGCCACACACTGGGAACAGCCCCCTGAGGGGCTGTCGCTCCTGTCTGCCCAGTGCACGCACGGCTTTTCCAGAAGCAAGAAGTTAGACACTCCAGCTGGAGGCTGACTTCCAGTGCTCCTGATGAGTTTAAGGATTGTTACAGCGGCTGCACAACCAGGAAATCATAAGTGTCAATACTGCAGCTCAGCTGGTGTTGCAGCTCTTTGTCGTTGTCCGTACCGAGAGCGGCGAAGAACGACACAATAAAATTCAGGAAAAAGTGGAATATTTAATTAATTATAAACCGGTTTATATAACTTGGTTCGCAAGAGTAGCACTGTACTATTGGTCCCTTGGTCAACCACCTCCTAGAATGATTGGTGGAGGCTATACAACACCCATTTCAAAATATTTTCCTCATTGTACCGTAACAGCACTTCACAACAAACTCCAGGTGCAAAGATAAAGAATTAGTTTACAAAACCG
This sequence comes from Eulacestoma nigropectus, assembly GCA_013397775.1. NCBI lineage: Eukaryota > Metazoa > Chordata > Aves > Passeriformes > Eulacestoma > Eulacestoma nigropectus. Next base: position 409,788 of record VZTE01001006.1, on the reverse strand, counting down.
TCCTCACTGTTTTCAGCTAGTCTGCGTGAGAAAGCAATGCTCTCACAGAACACTGAGAAAAGGCTGAAGGATTTCTCTGCCTCTAACTTTTCAGCATCCATAGCTCTTTACTAAACCAACACCTCTACCTTATGTTTTCAGCTGCAGTCAAGTTAAGCACTCTCCCTCAGGAGTTTAAGAGGTACCAACCAAAAGGGAGAAGGCAGCAGAGGTGTCTTATTTGCGCTGCCATAAATTTAGAGCATGGCACTGAATAGAGCACTTGGTTTGCTTTTATGCTTGAATATTTAACACAAATTTTTAGGACCAGATTCTTTTACCCAGTGCCTTCTCCTCAGGGCTTATTCAAGATTAATCATTATCTCTGCCTTTTCGCAATAGTGTGGCATTTTTTACTCACGTTTTTAATCATATGCCATAACCCACAAACTGACTTTTTATGATTATTTTATCATCTTAAAAACACTTAAAGAAATGACATGCACTACATATAAGTGAATATCATTAGCATTTACTTTCAAGTATGCCACTGACAGCAAAAGTAGCATTCTCATCTTCTCGCTTTTTTTTCTTCCAGACTCTTACTTCATACTTTGTAACTATTAGAACTTAAAAATAAACTTTAAGGCTCTGCATGCTTGCCAGTACTGCTAGTACTTGAGCTACTTTCACCACCACTCTTCCTCAATTTTGTATTTCAATCATCATTATACAGGCTTTGTTGATTCAATATCGTCTTTTATGCACTATGCTCGTAAAGCCTTATTAAAGTTTAATGAAGACATGGAATCGGATAATATTTGCATGTAAAATAAAGCTGTAGTCTAAGCAATACAAAGTATCTATAATCATCAAAACAAATCACTCAGCACAAGAGACAATAAAAACAGAATGGAAGCCAGGGAAGGAGAATTTATACAGAATCTTGTCCTAGAAATCAGCTGCCAGAGGTTCACTACACATAGTAATTTAACACAAAGCTTTGCTTATCGAGCAGAATTGCAATTTCTATTGTTTTGGAGTTTTTTTACCTTTAAACCCCCAAATATCCGTAAAAACTCAAATACAGTACGTAGTTGTCCTAATTTTTAATTATTTTTAAGAAGGCAACTGCAGAATAAATCAGTAAAGTATAATGTATGCGGGATAAGTGGCAGATGAAAGAGCTCTTTACTGAAATGCTACCCATAATATGGGGTAATAGAAAGGAAAGAATCAGTTTCAATATACCTCAAAAAATTAAAAAAGGTAATGAAAATCAAGATGAAGGTGCATAGTCTTTACTCTCGTACTATCTGCAAAAGATCTAAGCAATTTGAGATAAGTTATTCTAAGATCAAAGTTGTCCTACTTCAAGTCTCTCTGCTGGCAGAAATGATTTCACATTAGCAAATTATTTTACTGTTTTTGTAGTGATTCTCAGATGTGTTTTTATGTTCTCTGACTGCAGTAGGTGATTTCTGAAGACCAGGGAAAGATTTTGGCTGAGTCAAAGCTAGATCAGAAGTCTGCTTCACCTTAAGGAGAGGTAAAACAGCACTGGTTGTTATTAACCATTATAAACACAAATGAAGCTTCCAGTAGCCCAGGCAGAAGACAGCCACCCCCAGTGAACTGCCACTGAACTGAAGCAACGCTGCAAAATCTTATCTATTAATATTTATTTGAATTTTAAAGCACATTTGCTTTAGCTTCAATTTTGCATCCCTTTTGTGTTTGTTTTTGGCATGTTCTAGCAAATTAATTACTAGCAGAAACGCTTGCTGAAGCTGTGGATTTTCAGCAAATACTACAAAATATTTACTGAAACTGCCCTTTAAATTTACAGCTGTGGTAATAGCCAGCAGAAATCTGATTTTGGAGGTTAATTTAGACCTGTCAGTGGAGAATAAAACAGCAGGCAACTCCATCTTTAAATGCCTTCTATTAAAATCAGCAAGAACCAATTCATGAACCATAGAGACTTAATTGCATAGCTACAATAAACAATTTTGGATAATAAATACTTCAGATAGTGTAAAGAGTCCAAAATTGTACTGCAAGGGAAAGACCTTCGTGTCACTTCCAAAGTCATGCACAGGGCTTGACAACATCCCTGCTGCTGGAGTTGCTGCAGGAATGGCATCTTCTGCCAGAGCTAAGCAGGCTCTCTGCTGTTGGCAATTTCTTGTGACTCACTGCCCACCAAAATCAGAAGCTTTCATTTTGTACATTCATGGTAACACAACTGACAAAACCCACGCTAGCACGTAACCCATACCTCTCAGCATTATTCACAAGAGCTCAGCGTGCCATCCTGAAGGAAGAGGGTAAATCCACCTGTCCTTGTACAATCAGGATATAGTCTGCTTCCTAGAAACCTCCACAAGTTTTACAGAAATTCCTTCCTATCGTGGTTGGAAAGCCTGGGATTTCAACTCAGCATGTTGCAGTTGTTAACCATTTGGGTTTTTCATTTGCAGCATGTACAACAGCCTTGTTTTTCTAAGCTGGACCACTTTGGAATCTTACTGCTGGCAGGAGGCAGGGAATGTATCCCAGTGATATCCAGTGATCCCTGGGTCTGCATCAGGCCCACGTTCTCTCTCATTCTCCAACAAGAACATTGGAACTCCTTCTGGCCAACCACAAATAACCTCAACCTTTTAGCCTAGGTTAAAATGTACCTTCCCATCTCCAAAAATACATGCCATAAAGTAATTAGATAACAATAAGTATTTATTGCATGCCTGTGACAATACGTGGTAGAGAGCCACTCCAGCTGAGTGCAGTGCCTCCCTGCTTGGGGAGCTGCCTCTTTAACTTACCTCTTACCAGCAATATTAGATCCTTCAGATTCCCGTTTCTGCTGCAGCCACCAAAGGTTTTGACCTGGCAACACGGTTATTTGTCAAAGCAAGGGGCAAAGTAGTGCAGCTCTTTAGGAGAGGGTCAGGTTTGCAGAGAATCATCCTCAAATACTGTCAGGTCTAAATAAGCATTTCTCAAAAACCAGCACACCACCCCCCTTCTCAAATTAAAGAAAACTCGTACAAGTTTGCACTGGAGTATCCATGAAATGAAAGTGAGGAAATGACTTTTGAAGACTCAGTCTTTGATCAACACAAAGCAGTATGAGAAAGGGGCACTTGCAACAGATCAAGCACGGAATTATATTAATCTTCTTGAAACTGGACGACTTTGGGAATGAGCAGATAGTAAAAAACAGCAGAGCTACTCCCTCCAGAAAAACATTGAGTTGTAAGGAAACAGTTGGAAAATAAAAACATGTTTGCCTTAACTATTTCTCCAGTAAAGGTGGTCAGAAATTTGAAATATTGAAGGACATTCAGCTGAAAAGTTCAGCAAACAGAAAGGGTTTTGCCATGTCTCTATGCAGGGGCATACAACACTAAAGAAAAATCATGAAGCAAATATTGAAACTTCTTAGGACTATATATGAGATTATTTTTATATTTCAGGTTACAGCACTTCAGTTTTTGGCTTCCCTTGTCTAAAGCTGTTTTACAAGTCTAAATAAAAATTTATATTTTTATCAAGATGGTTACACAAGCAAGAAATTAAACTCTCTTCAACTTTGGAAAATAAGCCTCAGAGGAACTCTTCAAAATCTTATGAATTTCTGTCTACCAGAAGATTGTGACAAACAACGCTTCAAACAGAGTAACTAAAAAAGTGATAAAGAGTTCAAAAAACCCAACCATACTTCAGGAAGACGTCTTCCACATTTTCAGTTTTTGAATATTAAACAATGTAGCTACACATTTCCACCAAAAAAAAAATGCACTTGCATTGGTGTTTAAACACATGAGAAAACATTTTAGACTTATCATTGTGAGTCCATTTTTATCAGGAACAAAACTGAAAACACCACACAGAAGGGAGTCAAGACTGGATGCAAAGGTTAGGAGTGGAAGGGCAGATTTTAGCAGGATGAAGACCAGCAGCTTTAATCCTTCTCCAGTGCTGGTGCCCTGTCCACACACACTTCCCCAGGATGTTCTGCATGGACCCTGGGCCATCTTTGTTCCCCCTCAACCTGCCACGAGTTCTCACCTGCCACCCTGGGCAGTCATGCCAGGGACTCCAGAGCAAACTGGCCTGGCCAAGAGCTTCCTCCCCGTAAGTGGCGTCTGCATCCCATGAGTGCAGAGAATTCTACTGGGTTGCTGAGATACAGCATTCACTTTCGGATATAAAACCCAGACTAGCTTGTTTGTAACCGTAGTGTTGCTATTCTCTTGCATTCCCAAATGGATGTGGGAAAATTGTGGTACACTTTTAAGATTTCGTATCATTTTACTTAGTCCTACTACATATATTTCATAGCTTTTCCAGGACTGGGGTTGAGGACAGAGGTCACGACAGAATTTTTGAGAAATTAAAAGGATAAAACACATTCAGTCTGAATGAGTTAATGTGCTTCATATCTCATTTAGTTATTGATCTATTTTGTCCTTTGGATAGCAGAAATTTTAAAAGACTTTCTGAGCAACATATGACCAGAAATAGCAAATAAAGTTATGTTCTACACCGTTTATTTCTAATTTCTTGTTTAAGAGTATCACATTACTGAAGAAATTAAGACTGATCCAGCTGAGGTAAGATTAGATATCAAGAGAATCCCGAGCTGTTAATAGTGACTATAAGCTTTCTTTAATTACCAACTACCCAGGTAATACAATAGAAGTACTTGATAATAGGAGTTAAGCAGTTGTTGCTATTCTGTTTTGACTGGAATTCTTTTCCAGGGATAGCTTCTGCTTGAAATGAATGGCCCAATTACCCAAGATTTAAGAAGCAGGGTTCTGTCCACCACTTTACTTGAATGGCAAGATTAGAAGTATAGAGAAGAAACCTTCTGGTCATTATTAAAGAGTTCTGAACTATAGCTGTCTGTAGTCACATAGATTACAAATATTTCTTTTTCTGTTTCATAGAGTTTGCTGGTCCTCCAATAAATTAATAAACTTAGCAGTAATTGAAAGCAGTTATACCCTTGACATGAATATTTTTCATTTTTTTTACTAAATTCCCCAAAACAGGTCTATTAACCATCACTCAAGAGCATTTTGAGGTTTTGTTTTCAAGAGTGACAAACATTTTAAATACTAGTCTGATAAACATTTCAAAATTTTGTTTTAATTCTGCATTCTATAAAAAACTTTTGTGGAAACATTATTGAATATGTTAAAGATTTAACTCTCTATAATGAGTGGTGGTGGATATACCATTGGACATTAGAAATAACACCTGACTCAACAATTTACAGATAATCTATAAACAAAACTATAAGAATAGAGAATTTGGTAATGTCTCCTGTTCACCTTGCCCTTCTAATTTCCCAACTCAAAGTAAACATTAGCTGGATAAATACACACAATGCTTTAGTAAATAGTTTTGCTCAAGTAGTTGTGTTTTGATTTCAAAACTCCTTTAAAGCTATGTCATGAAAATAATCAAAAAACCCCAGCAACACCACAAGAAAAAGAAGACATAAAGGAGGACCTGCAATTATTGAATAAGGACCTGAAGGAATGGCTTGTTCTCTAAGCATGCATGACAACACTAAAAGCTGCCACGGACATTTACTTCAAATTGAATGTACGCTCAGCTCTTTCCAACTGTGAAAGAGATCTTGTTTACAAGATCGAGGATGTTGATAAAGAGATGGCACAATCAGTCATGGAAAACAGTTATAAAGCTTAAGGTTTGGAAAAAACAGGACTTGTTCTTCCATTTTTGCAAAACAGCAAAACTGAGCTCAAATCATGAAAGTAAAGTTGTGGCGACAAATGAAATCAGAATGCTAAATCACAGAAAATCAATGTAGGAATTACAATATAAAGACAAATAACTCCCAGCTTACTGAATATTTAAAGTGAACATCTTCAAGTATTGACATATTTCTTAAAAATGGCTAACTTGTCACAGCATTTTCTTGGAGACATATGGAAAACTGTACTCGCTTTTTTCCGGCTAAAATTAAAGTACTTGGTCCAGTAGGGGAGCACAAAGAATCACTGTGCAGCCCACATGGAAAGAGTGACTGTCTGGGCAAGATACTCCATGAAAAGATATGAAGTGAATTAATTACTCCCTGGAACAAGCCTTGCAAGGAGATGCAGTCACGTGCACACAAGGAAGATGGAGAAAAATACAAATAATCTCAAATATATTTCCACTATTCCTTACTAACAGAAAAAGTATCAACATTTCTTGAAATCGGTCGGGACATCAGGGCCTGGAGGATACCAACCCCTCTGAATGGAGGCTTGACTTCGAAGAGTTGGAGATAGTAGTTATCAGTATTGAGTACCAACCGCCCAACCCTATGACAGTGGCAAATCTTGGGTACAATTTCCCTCAAGTGAGTGTACAACTTCCTTTTCAGAGTTTCTCGAGTTCCATTTAATCCTCACCATCTAATAAAAAAAAAATAATAATAACTGGGGACATGGGAGTAGGCCTGTAACATACAGTAGTGTTTGGCCAAGAGGTTGTTCCCCTGGAGAGAGATAAATGTCTTTTTCCTTAACAAGGACTGAAGATCATTCTTAGATAGAAATAATACTGTCAAAGAAAAAGCCAAAGCCAATTACTACACCAATTAATGTCCATTATGCTCAGTGGTGTTTAAGAATGTCCATAAGATTCAGCTACAGGAATTCTTCAAAATAAAGCAAACAAAAATCCCAAAACCAACAAACAACAGCAAAAATTGAACTTAAAAAAAAAAAGCAAAAAAACCTCCACCCAACCAATGAAAAATTGTTCAGATAAACACAGCTAGAAATAAAAAAAATCTCTGAATATTTTTATTCACTTTTTTAAAAAATACTTTTCTGCAAACCAAACATATAGAGGAAAAATTTCTACAAATAAAAAAAAGCTGATTATTGCTAACCACAATATTCACAAAATTCTTAGTCTGCACTCTGGTATATGCATGTGCAAATATTTATAAAGTAAAACAACTCACAGTAAATGTGGAAAAAATGTGGCAGGATATTGGGTGAGGTGCCTATTTCCTTTAGAATGTATTTCCATGCAGACAGACATTATAATTGAAGCTTCAGCTGTGCAAGATTTAGGAAAAACTGCTGCAAATAAACCAGAATTTTCCTATTTTTTATTCCATTTTTAATACTTAATAGTCAAACATAGGTCACAGGTACCTTCCCAAATCTATCTTAATTTCCCTGAATGTAGTCAGGTATGATCTCAGAGGACACATAAAACTGAGAAAAGGGAAACTCTGTATTCTGCAATGGAAAACTGTGTATGTCAGCAAACGCCAGGGCGAAGTTACAATATCATGACCATACAAGATTAATAGAACAAAATTCAACATTGAGATTAAAACTCTCTACTTTGTAAAACAAAAATATCTTCTACTTCCTGCTTACAATTTTTGTCACTTTTCCTTCCTCTTCAAATATCCACAAAATCAAAAACCATAGGTGAAGATAATCCATTACCATTGGAGAGAAACACAGCTTTAGCACACAGAACCCCTTCAATTCTCAGGTTTTTTTGGGGGGTTTTATTTTTGTTTGGGGGGAGGGTTGTTGTTTGTTTAAAAAAAAAATTCTTTCCAAGTGGATTCACACTTGCATTGAAAGTACTTTCTACACCACTTGTCTGGTTTGTCTTACACAGATATTACAGTATAATGTTTTGTAGGAAGACCTCCACCACAATTATCAAACCTTGTAAGTCTCCCAAGTTCAGCTGCTTCTCCTCAGAGAATTTCTAGAGCCTGAAGAACAATACTTTAAAATATAACACGATACTGTTATTATAGAATTTACTTCTGCCTCTCAGCTGATATCCCCCCATTCCAACAGAACTGCAAACCAAATAACAACAACAGGGAGCAATGCACTGCACCTGCTGAAGCTCTTAATGCGAATAATAGTGTTCATTTTTGTGCTATTATTCATCACAATCAGAGCACATCTTTTTTCCCTGTGGTTAGATATACAGAGTCACAAAAAAATTATATCTCAGTGGTGGAGAAAAGATATCAGAGACAAGTGTATCAACTTACAGATCTTACCTATGAGATTATACCTCTGTTGTGAATACAAAAGAGAACTACCAAGAAGTAGTAAGGAAACAAAATACCCCACTAGAAGATAGAAATTATGGAAAATTCTGGGTTTTTTCAACTGGAAAAAGGATCCTCACATTGTCTGACCGTGTGGTCACCACAGCTGTCTAAGCCACATCAATATCAGAGTGAGACACTTCTCCAAAGCTGATTCAAAACACAAATTACAGCACACTTATTTTCTCTTCACAGCTTAGGCTGACTACTAAAGTGCTGTTTATGCGTGGAATAAGCTATTGGTGCTCTAAATTAAACTGCAGGTTCTCCCTTCTCTTTACTGACTGACTGCATCCAAGACCTAGAGACACTAAGGCTCCCTGCTATTCCATTTTTTTCTTGGCCACAGCATGGGTAAAACCTTCATCTACTAAAGAAAAGTCTTTCCAATGATTCATTTTTCATTTGCTTTAATAGGAACATATACATAAAAATAATAATAAAAGAGGGCAACAAAATAAAATACTACAAAGATGATGCAATTATCACCTTGGGAATAGGAGAAGGAATGAGCCAGACATGACAGATGTGAGCTGCATCAGTTAGTGTCTAGCTGCCAGGCTCCTGGATACTGAAATGGTGAAAGAAGCCTAACAGAATATGACTGGAAAGGTAATGGAAAGAAGACACAAACCTCTGATTGATGGTTAGCTGTAGTACTAAACTCAGACTTCAGAAAGGATGAAGGATATTTAATTCTTCATTAAAATGGTGCTGAAAGAATGGTGTCAAACTCAATTCACAGTTAGTATTTTAGCTAATTACAGTCACACATTTAAAATTACTACAACTGTGGGGAAAAAATTGAAATTAAATTTGTGTAGGGAAGCATAGCAGTTAAACAGTGATTATCAAGGAAAATTATGTGGCTTCTGGGAAGTACTGAAAGCACTGATCCCAAATAACTTACCATTCATGGGTAAAAGATTATGCACATTTTATAGTTCCATGGAGTATTACTTTGTCTTCAGTGAGAGGAGAAGAACGTCTCTCAGCATCCCAGAGCAAAGCCCACACGTCCTGCTCCAAGCAGCAGATTACTGGGAGTGAACGCAACAGAAGCTTGAGCCTGTTCTGCAGCAGACTATGCTTTTATGCAAAACTATTCAGAGTGACTCTTACAACCTCTATTGAGACAAGTGAAATCTCCTTTTCCCGTTCTGCTGGCAGTGGCTGTGTCTGCACAGGCAGACAGTGCAGCGCAGGAGGAGCAGAGCTGTGGAGAAAAACACGCGGTGCTGAGGACTCAATTCTGACATGACATGCATTTTTAAAGATTTTACTTCAAGTTCTCCACTCCATACAGCTGGCTGGACGATCGCTGGGGTCAGATGCACAAGACAGACTCATGGAATAGTTTTCCTACTTTAAGCCTATTTGCATTTAAATCCAGGTCCAGGTGAGAGGTTCCTCTCACTTTGCTTCCGTTCACCCTGCAAATGGCCATGGGATATAAAGAGTGGATGTGTATCAAGTCAAACTCATCAAACATTCAGTCCAGGAGGGTATCTGATAAGCCCCAAACACCAACAGCTATTCAAGGACAGGATTATGAGAGCTATAAAAGAAAAGATGAAATCAAGACAAATAAGAACTGAACTGCAACAGGCAGTGTCTCTGGATGAAAAGCTGTTTCTGCAGATCACATCCACTCTGATGTTTGAAGCAATGTTATGCAACATGCGAGAAAGACAGCCCGTGGCAAACAATGTCGACATGATGAGCAGCTTAAAAAAAACCAAAAAAGACCCTTTTTTTAGTTAATAATTTCTGGGGTAGAAACCAGACATTTTTTCAGCTGCACTGTTTAATTGCAGAACCAACTTGATGGCAAAGGTTTTCAAGGGAAAATATAATTAGCACTGATTCAAAAGGCAAATAACTTCTGTTTCCCTCCCACCAAGTAGGCAATAGCTTTAAAGCTATATTTAGGCTTTAATAAAGCCATTTCCCAATCTGAATTTTATAGCAAAAAAACCCACCAGTGTTTAAGTTAGGGAATTATGTTTTCTTGATCACAAGCTGGAAATCTGATTGAATCTAACAAGCCCCTGCTAATTGTTGTGCAATTTTCTTTTCACAGTGGACAGTCCCATTCTTCCAGTTCTTTCCTGACTTCCATCTTTTCCAAATCTATAATAAATTTGTGAGAGGAGAGACATCACCTTCCCATCAGGCCAATGGCACCTGTGAGTTTTTAAGGAATCTTTCTACTATTAACTTTCTACTCCCATGTCTAGTCCTGTTCTCACTTTCAAATTAATAGGAATAAACCCAATCAAAGGCAGCTCCCCTTTTTTTTTCAGCAAAAGCTGTATTAGTAATTCATATTTTAGTGTCTAAAACCTAATCATATTGGACAAAACAGCTTCATATCCTCTGCCCCAAAGTTTAATATCCTTATCAATGATCTAGACAAAGGAATCGTTGAGCATTTGAGACTGCATCTTGAGTAGAAGGTCCCTCATTTCAAAAAGACACTGAGGTGCTGGAGTGAGCCCAGAGAAGGGCAACAGAGCAGGTGAAGGGTTTGGGGTGCAAATCTGATCAGAAGGAAGCACGAGAGTCTCCGTGCCTGGAGGTATTTAAAAGATGTGCAGGGACGTACGTAAAAGATGCATAGATGTGGCCCTCAAACATGGTTTAATGGTGGACTTGGCAGTGTCAGCTTAACGGTTGAACTTGAGGATCATAAAGGTCTTCTCCAATCTAAATGATTCAGTGTTTGTATGAGCATCACCAAGTAAGCAAGTAAGGGAGCCAAAGGTCTCCCTTAGGTGAAACAACAATGCTGGAATTACTATCAGCTGCAATTTGAAGGTTGTATTCAGATTTCCAAGCCAAAGTGATGACACAATCACTGACTGTTTAGAAGCAAGTCTTTCTGAAAATATAGTCTCACAGGATAATTGAAGTTATTGACTTACTGGGAAAAGTGAGTCCTTCAGGAGAACACGCATTTTCATTTTTTCAGTAAAATGCAGGAACAGAAACACTTTTGTTCTATTTGCTGTTATTTCAGCTGGTTTTTTATTTGGGACTTTTTGGTTTGGTTTTTTTTCTTGCTTTAATTCAAATATCACTGATTAATTCTTGGCAGACAGTGCAAGTACATTTTTAGTGACATTCTGAATTACTTAAGTGAAAATTTCAAACATCTATAATTCAGAAACCTCAATTCCCTAGACATCCATTTCAACATCAAAATATTTACCCTATGTTACTTTAAAATAACTTTCAAACTTCATTTTCATCATTAATCTATTTTTTCTTTAAAGAATGATTGCACAAAAGCCATTTTTTAATGAACTTTGTAACTAGGAGCTCATGGAAAGGCTTCTGAGATTATGCAGAGTCTTTGGGAACCTGGAAGTTCTTGCTTTCAAGATAAATGTACTGGTTTTAGAAAAACAAGATTCTACAGTTGTCTGTCCCCTGGCACCCTGTAACTATAACTGGACTAAGCAAATTAGGTTTGACCACCACTGAGCAAAGATGTGCATCTTTTAATTAGATAGCATGGGGATGATGGCTGCTGTCCTTGTGGGTAGAGCACAGTCATGGTGCCATTCAGCCTTTAGAATATTGAACAGTGCTTTGAAACGGAAAAGGGCCTAAAAATCACCCCCCAGTTAGAAAAGGCATTTTATCCTAAACATTTCTGTAGTGTTTAAGGGACTCCACAGTGAAAATGAATAATCATCTGAAAGAGAAGAACCAGTGGACTCATCAAAATGCAAATAACAAATGGGAGGAAAGTACAAAATAAGGCAGTTCTGTTTCCACATTTCCTGAAACTGTACCAGATGGCCCAGTGCTTGCCTTTCATTAACTAGTGTGCTGGGATAAAGCTGTGTTAATTAAATCACTAAACTACCACTAATTCTCTGTTATTTACTAATTCAACAAATTTAATTTTTTTTTTTTTGTTTCGTTCAATACAGCAAATTCTAATTAAGTCTTGTAAAGTTGAAAGGATCAATAATTAAATAAAATAGATGAATAATGATAGGTGGTTGTCTGTTATAGCATTAGCCATAAAATACAAGTTCAAGGCACAAACTAGCTCACACAGAAGGACTATTTCGCACTAAAGAGACCCTGTGGAACAAAATATTGAAGGAAGAACTTTCTAATATACCTGCTAGAGCACTACAAATGCTGCCAACGTGCTAATCGAGATGCAGACTGCTTGGCACTGAGCTGTGCAGCTTTTCCCTGAGATAACCTTAGACCAGGACTGCGTTTGCAGAACCTGGCTTTGGGGCCACCAAGGTACAGAGCTTCAGCTCCCCTGTACCAGCCAGAGGTAAATACACAGTGCTCCAAGCTGGGAAGAGTAGATCTTGTCTCTGCTCAGGTTCCCCTCACCTCAGTGTCCAAGTCTAGTCTGAAAAGCAGCTCGAGTGCCCAGTTATCCTTTCCTTCCATGTGACCTTTTGGGAAAAAAAGCCATTTGAGTGCACCAGAACAAGCCACCAGCTATCCTAATTACTTCTAGCAGGACTGGCAATTCAAGGACTTATTTGAATGTTTCCCTCCATTTTGCCCTCTGCATACAACAAGCAGTCCTGGGGGATTTGTTAGGAGCTGCTCCTTTACTCAACCATAGTCAGTTAAGAAGTTCTTTCTTTTTTAAGATGCTAAAATTTGAGAGCCAGGAGAATAATAAATAAACAAACCTGTTGATTCCCATGCAAGGACTCAGGCAGCTTTCTGGGTCCCTGCTGGGGAGGTACAGCAGCACTAGGACACAGTCCCAGCCCAGCAGGCATAAAAAACCCTGAAGCCTAACGAGCGAGGAGCAGGAAGAAGAGGATTGCTTCTATTCCAGAAGGGCTAGGTCATATTGCTTAAAGAGTAACACAGCATAGCTCAGGGTCCATGTTTATCCAACATACTAGAATTCTTCAAACAAACAAAAACCTTCCTGCAGCTAGAGTGCCAGCCAACTTCATAGCAAAAGTAAACTCCTCAAAAAATATTTGCGAAATCACAAGAAATACTGGGGATTTCTTTTGTCATTCTAGGCATGTTTTTGAAGGAGGAGAGTTGTGCAGAAAACTGGCACTTCAAGGAAAAAAATAAAAACCTAGTATCAAAACAATTATAATGAATATAACTGACACTTACTGTTTGCATTCTAGCTCCATCCATACCCTTTTCTTATTCTACTCTATAAGGGGAAACCTCCTTCCACTAAAATGTCTTTAAGACTGTCTAAATACATGAAACCAGCGCAAATTTACCCCCAGTACAGGGGAATCTTCCGTCAGGAGACAGAAAACATTGTTAAGCAAGGAATCCTGCTCAAAAACCTATTTTCCTAAAAGACAGGGCTGTATTGGATACTGTTGAGTGGACAGTGGAAATAGCAGCCAGGGTTAATTACCAATGTTTCTCTAGAGAAGAAAGATTATCAGCAGCACAGAGAACGGATAACTACTTCCTTTGGTAACAGCTGTGGCACTAATATTCTTAGAAGGTTGGCAAACAACTGTCCATCAAATATTCCTGCCAAATGCTCGCCTGTGTGTATGTCAGGTGTAACTAACATGTCCAGCTTTTAATTCTTCCCATATTTGTATTTATGATTCTCAATTAAGTAGTGTCTTGAAACACACCCCTGTGAATTAAGCCAGTGCCAAAGAACTGGAAGCTACTCTTGTTCTCTTGCACCATAATAACAAATTAATATTTGATTCATAAGAAATGGTGAGATTCTAGAGGTATTTTGCTCATATCTGTAAGTGGAACTTTTCTTAATATAGTATACATGTATAGGTGACATTAACACCATTTTTCTGCTGAATCATTGGTGAGAACAAAAGCAAGAGCAAGCATCTAACTCACACAAAAGGATGATTGCTTTGGACAGCTTCTCATGTGGCTGGTTCAAGAATCTGAGCTTGGAGGAACCTGTGTGGCCCAGAGCCTGCTCAGGCAGATGAACAGACTGCTGAACTGTCCAGCCCTTGGATAAAGCATGTGGCATTTCTTCCTCCATCCTTCTGAGATCCTGCTGCGAAAGCACACTCCAGGTATAGGCTGAGCCATGACTCACGGCTGAAACACTCATTAAATCTCTAATGCCACCCCCCTTTTGCCTTAGAGGGCAACACATAAGCCTATCCTTCTCTCTCAACCCTGACCCAGTCCAGTCTCTAGATCATGCTCCTGTCCCCAGCAGTACCAAGGCTGAGTGGGTCAGTCTGGGTCACTGTTGGCAAAACTCACAGAACTACCTAAAAGTTACTTTTTGGCTGGATGCTGTGCTGATAAAAACATTGCAGAGCATCCATGCTCAGAGTTGATGCATAAATCTCTTTTTAACGCACAGATATTTTCAGAATGATTAAGAGGCAAATACACCACAAAACAGGAACCCTGACAGCTTTTATTTTGGATTTAACTGTGATAAATAAAAGTTGTAGCCAATTTCAGTTATATTAACTTGTGCCTCTTAGTTTTGTTTTGTTGTTTTTTTTTGTTTTTTTTTTTTCATATTTACCTAATTAAGCATAAAGTCTTCATCAGAAATTTTTGTTCGGTTGGGTTTTTTTTATTCATTCCTTTTTAGAAAGGATTGTTTAGCAAATGCATACAGGCAAAGCAAGAAGTTCAGTGGTCAAACTCCAGTCACAGTTGGGATAGCTCTTGTTTTAAGAGAACACAGCTGACAGAGTAGACTATGTACAGGTAACACATGCATGCAGACATGTACACAGAAGCAGAAAAGCTTAACTGAAGCCTGCATTCAACTCAGAGCACCCAAAGTAAGAGCAGTTTAAATGTGCTACTTTTCCATCAGCCAACACACAATGGCGAAGCAGGGCTGATTCCGTCGCTTTCTGACTGGTGACATTTTTGTTCAGAGTTTCCTCTGGGAAAATGACTAGCCTGGATATGCTTCTCTCTTGGGAAGAAATCATGGAAGGAGGTAGATCTATAATTATACTTTTTTCTAATTGTTTATGATGCTCAAGTGGAACTGTACCACTTTGGTTCATAGTCTTCAAGGGATTGTGCTCTACTGAATATCGAATAGCAAGTCTAAAATATTCCTCTCCTGTTCCAGGGCCTCAGCAGACAAGCTTAAAAAGGCTCAAAACACCATTTTCAAAACAGGGTTTCTTTGTAAGTTGGTGGATAGGTTTTTTTCACCCGTTTATCTTTGAGATTTTCTTTGTGTAAGAAAAAAGAGGAGTATATTTGATGTATTTATTTCTTACTACTGTTCTGGAATTGAGAATATCGAGAAGCTAAGCTTGAGGGATTGGAGAATATTTGCACCAAGTTTTGTCTGAGAGAAAAAGCATTTGTTCTTGTACAAAAAAAAATAGATAAAGTCAAAAACACTTCAGAAGGACGGCAACAGGCATTTGGAAAAGCACTTTACATTTCTTGTAGAAGATACGTGGAAGAGGGGAATGAAAAATTAAATAAATGTTACTGTTATTGACATGCCCTGATAGAAGGAAAAACAAGCCAGAGATACAATGAAATCAATCAAAAATAAATCAATTACTGAGAAAATAATTGTATTGAACTGGCATAGTATGCACTCAAGGTGCCATAATACAAAGTTTAACACGTTCCCAGATAAATTAAATGGTCATCACGTATCATAAATTTGGGTTTTTTAATCTTTAATGTATTTGCAATTCTTTTAAATCTGAATCCTTCAAATTTACAATAACTTGTCTGGAGACATTATACTATCTGTTGCTACACCAGTTAATTGATTACCATATATTATCAGGTATTAAATTTGATCTGTGCAGAACTACAGAATTCTGTTCTTCCTTTGAAACACATGTGTAACACTTTTTCCACGATTCTCAATAGTAATCCTCATGAGCAAAAATTGCATTTGAACCCTGAATTGCCTGGTTTTTTATTTCTTGATCTTAGACACAGCATTTCAACTTGTTCATCTCCAGAGAACAGGTAAACAAATTAAAGGCCACAATTTAAATGTCCAAACCCTCCAGTTTATCAGGGTCTGTAAAGCAATAATGAATAAATCTGCCTTAATCACAAAGTAGTCCACTCTTACTTAGCTTGGCATTTCCTGCTTTTTGCTATGAGCTTTTCAAAAGGAATAATTATGCTTTTATACTGCTATCAGAAAACTGGCAATATGCAAAACCTCCCTGTATGCACCGGAGCCCAGGAATTTCACAGGCACAAAGCGCTGTGGGTACCCAAACTGTCCTTGTATTCCACATCTCTTTCAGAAATGTAAGTTTCAATTAAAACTAAGGGTTTTTGTAGCCTGTAACAATCTGGTTTATTAATCTTTGACCCTATATACCCAAGTTGTCACTTGCTAAGTAAGCTGCCTGCAGTACCATTCTAATCAGATTTTTAATGCATATGGTGGCTATTGACTCCTTTTGCAGTCTCAGAGAGCTGCTCTGATTTCTTTTTCCAAACAATGAAGTGCAATTTTAAACTTTACTTTTGTAAAGCTCATTTGTAGTCCAGAAATAACATGTTATATTCATTAAAACATCCAAAATTTTTCACAGTAAATTTTACATTATGTACTATTTCAACTCACTAAGCAGCAAAAGTAAAAATTCAAATCTAAGGGCTGAACCCACTCTTGCTACCTTTTGCTTATTCAGTCACAATTCTTATCCATAAATTATCTCCTACCTTCAAATATTAAAATGAATGTACACAACCTTCTCTTACATGTCTTTCTTCTCCAGTTCATCAATACCCACTGGTGCTATTTACAGACCAAGGAAGAAACTAAATCCATACCCACCCTCCAGTAATGCTGCCACAACAAAGCAGATTCTAAGAGCACTGTGCACAGTAAATTAAGATGTTTCTTTTGAGGAGATTCATTCTAAAGATGGATCCCACACAAACACAAAAAATAGATACCTCAGGATATGCGACACACAATGTAAAGTTTACTTTTTACAAATTTTCCATTTCCTAAGTCTGTCAGATTTGCTACTGAAAATCTACCTTCCTTGAGAAATTGTATGTTCATAAAAATTAAGAAACTTCCCAGACTACTAAAACCACATTCATTGTGGAAAGACTGGAACTGGCAGTTGATCCAAAATTTTACCTGCTCTCCTCATCTCTAATTTCTTATAAGAATTACAGAAGATATTTGGGTTTGCCAAAATTTCATACAATAAAACACAATAAAAAATTAATTATATTTTCAGAGGGAGATCAAACAATTTTGAGCTAAAAGCACAGTTCTGCAAACAACACCAAAAACTAACAGTAGATGTTAGAGGATAAATTAGTTATTTTTTTTCTTTTGAAGAAAAATATGATAGGACAGAAATTTAAAAGTCTAATGCAAGTCTAAATCCAAAACTCTAACCTAAACAATTTTATTACCGTTTCTAATTAGACTATCCCCTCATGAACCTACTGGCAGAAAGAATTTTTAATTCCAAAATGCTGATTTTAAGAAAAAAAATTGTTTATATTTCTTCTTCACAGGTGGAGTCCACCACCGAAGTGCACTGCTAGCTGTTTATAAACAGCTTTTGTTAAAAACAAGCTAGTGCTGCAAATATTTTAATCGCAGGTTGTAAAAGCAGAGAGAAAAAGCAAGTTTTGTGGTGAACAAAGCAGCCTGTCACGCTATTGTGCCCTGAGGGCGAACAGAATGCTAGATGCTTTATCAAATAAAATAAAAACAGCTTGTACCTTTTTTACCTTAATTGGCTCATGATTGAACTTTAATAAACCCACAAACTCTCTTTAAAAGTTGCCTTCCAATTTTTAAGCTTTACTTCTTTATTTAGAATTTCCTTAGTTAAATGAATTGCAGAACCAACCCAGTGCAGTGGCAGGCTTTTATTGCCATTCAGTTCTTTATTCTATTTCTAAGCATTTCAAGCCAGCATGCACATTCTTGCTCAAAATATTTTGTTATAATTTTCTTCATGCTTCTTATTTATCTTTTCAACTAGCTCTTAGGTATGTTTCTATTTTCACAGCTTGCTCATCCACAGGTGTATTATTTAAACATCCTCTAAGACAAGTGTAACTATTTTGAACAAAATACAGAAGGAAAACAAGAAACCAGTGCAAAGCACACATTTAAAAACACCCTTGCTCCAAAATTGCCTGTTTCTTGTCAGCAGCTGGCACATTTAGACAACCAAAGATACCCAGTACATAATCTTCTAAAGCTACATCAGTTGAAATGCCTAATTTCTCTTTAGCTTCAAATTCATCCATTACGAGGAAAAAAAAAAAATTCCTCTATCTGCCTCCTCACTAAGTCAATTTCCTGAACTAAACAGGTGGGAAATGAACATACAGGTAGTCAAAACAGAACAAGTAACAGAAATTAACTTCCACGTGAACTCTAGAAAAGCAATAAGCTTATTCAGCATGGTCACAATTAGTGAAAGGGCTGAGGAAAGAAGAGGTTTTCCAAAAAAATCACATCTTTCTGAAAGATGATATCGTAGCACCTGTGGATAACAAAAGTTACATTTGATCTCTACAGATATATTGCAGTAATGCTATTGAATCTTGTCTTCAACTCAATGTACAGAGAAACTTTACGGCACTTCCAATTCAATCCTAACACTGTTGACAAGGCCAACCAACACAATTACAGTGTCTTTAAATTTAAACTATTAGAAATAATTTATCCAGTGAAAGATCAGGTAAAACTGCATATCCTGTGTAGAGAAATGTATTCTAGACTACACTCAAATTGCATGCTTATTACCACAGTATTTTTCTCTTTTGTTTTGCAGAATTTCAGAAGAGTCACAGGAAAGATTATGGAAGAGTCTGGGAACTGCTTTCCTCAAGCCTCAAAAGATTCAGCATTTTACCCTTTTTTTGCACCAGGTAATATTTGTCTGGCTTCCGAGCAGCTTCACTACTATCCATTTTATGAGGCACTTGACAGTTGTGTGAATTATCCTTTTATTTTTACAGTTTGGGTACGTACTTAGCAAAATGAGATGCCATTCGGTTTATAACACCACAATATACTCAGTCTGCAGATTGTAACTCTTACTATTGATTTCAATGAACAAGGAAAACAGGTTTGCTTGGAGGCCCAGGACTTGGTATTTCCTCATCTCAAATTTCTTACAAGCCAACCAGAAGGCCAATTGTTTTTTAAAAATAAGTGTGATGGTCTGAATTTGAAATCCAGCCTCAGAAATTCTCAAGTCTCTGTGATGGGATATGTGGCTACTGCAGAATTAAATCCAGCAAGTTCATACAGTCCTGGATTATTTTAAGATAGAAATAATGGGAGAATAAAAGATCTTAGTTATGTTGTTTGTTGAACAGTCCTTTAAAATTAGGTAAGATTGGCACCATATGAGTTAATAGGAATGTTTCCTACCCATTTGAGTGCTGATTTTCCTGTTCAGAATATGAAGCCATTGTTTTCCTATGGCTTAATATTGGGAGAAAGATATGCACTTCTTGATCTATGTAATTTTTCTTACGCATCTTCTTTATACTTCGAAGAAAAAAAAAGACATTTTCTGAAGGTAGCATTTAATGTCAGTAATCAGCAACCACTGATGTTTCCAAGACTAGCAATTCAAACTCTTCTGAAATAAACAAAACAGCTGTTACAGAAACACTTAAAGAGCTTTTCCTCTAATTTTAAACCAATGCAAGCCCTACATTGGTGTGAGTTTGGATCATCACGGTGTGAGCGTATTCATCTGCACTCCACAATTATGCATCAGACAACCAAGGCAAATATATAACAAGTCAAATAAACTGACAAAAATATTAATCACAAAAATAAAACAACTGCTTTTCAAAAAAAAATTAAAAATGGTCTGCACCTTCATAGATTTGTTTTTGCTCTGAAATACATGCAATGACAACACTCCCTTCTAAACTCATTGTAGTCAACAAAGGAACTGTTAATTTATCACAGTGACCACTGAGGAATCGTCTGTTGGTTAATCCCAACCTTATAGTAGTGAGTTCATAAAGAAAACTCATCCGAAATAATTTTTAAATAATGGTCGCAACGCAACTGGCCATACATTCACTTATGCTTATTCTTCATTCTATATTTGATCCCTCAGTGTTATTTGAATTTCCCTGTTAATCCTCAACTGAATAGTGGCTGAAGGATTTGATGTGCAAAGTTTGAAGAATCAGTCTATAAGGTGATATAATTTATTAATTTCTGCATTTTTGGCTTATAAGTGCTATATGGGGAAATTTTTTTCTGCATAAAACGTTTCTGCGCTCATTCTCTCCAATGAAGTTTATGTCATCTTGTTCATAAAATGACTCATATCAAAAAGCTTGCTGGCATTAGTTAATTTTTCTTCCATTAAAATTGCTTCCAAACTTCATTAGAGTGATATTTGTTGTGCACATCAACAGCAAATTATTTTAATAATTCAGTTAAGATTTCGCATTGTCTGTTTAAATTCTTCAATACTTCCTCAATATTAAAGAAAAAAAAGATTCAATGCTGTCATTTCTCTGTCTATCCCAGAATGGTTGGCACTCGAATGCTTAGTCAGCCCAGAGACAGATTTACTGAGTTCAGCTAAACTGGAGACTATTAAATCCCCAAACATTAATCCTCTTTATTCAGCAAGAGGTTTAGAATGAAACATAAATAACTCTGGTTCAAAAAATTGCCTATGGAGTCCAAGTATAACAGGGCACATAGAAGATCATTAGACTAATTATTTAAAAGGCAAAAATAAAAGAAAAGTTAAATGGTGAAGGCTTTATCTGCCTGGGCCACTGCACAGCACAGAAGCACAGAATGATAAGGTGAAGAAAGATATCCAATGGTTTCTGTATTAAGCTCCAGCTAGAGCAGACTACCAGGGATTCTGCCCAGTGGATATTCTGCAAGGATGGATATTCCACCACCTCTCTGGGGACCCTGTTCCAGTTTTAATCACCCTTGAGATTAAAAAAAGTTTTAGTGTATTCTGGTGGGATTTCCTATTTTTTTGGTGAATGGAAGTTGCCTGTAAGGCTCTGGCTCAGTTTTCTCTCGATCTTCTAATGTTTGTCTTTCTTAGTCTCAGGAAACTGCTCCAATCTCCAAACATTCCAAAGACCACAGTGGCCTTCCAAGAACATTATCCACCTCTCAGCACTCTCAAATGGCTGTAACTCAGCCTTACCATTTCTGCATCTCTTGGTAAACCACTTGGCTCTCCTCTGGACAGCAGGCACAGCTGCATTCCCCAAAGAATCTGTGTCCATCCATGGCAGCACTGCAGCCAGGCAAGCCATAGCTCCAGATTTTTGTGATCAGAGCTCTGCAACTGTGCACAGATACCCAACTCCTTTTGTTTGCTCCTCTCATTGCATACATTTGTGTGCAGACATTTGAGATGACCTCCTGCCACCACGGCTTTCTCAAGGGAAGCTCCACGAGCTCCTCTCTCTTGCTGTCTCCCAACTAAGTCTCTTCTCCTATCATGCCAGTGGCATGACTGATTTTATTCTGACCTCTAAGTCAGGATGTTTGTTTCCCTTCTCTTTCCAAGATGTATGAGGCTTCTAAATTAATGAGTTGTGTGAGGTACTTTGGAGGAGGGTGCTAAAGAAACAGAAGGTCAGAGATATTTCATTTGAAAATGCCTACTTAATCTTAATATTGGACTATATTTCCACCGCCCTAAAGTATTCCTAACACACTGTATTTCCAGACTGAAACAACAGAGTTCTTGCTCACGTGTCAATGCAAAAATATTGCAGAACTAATTCATTAGTTCGAGAAAGAATATGCCAGTATATTTAAGCTATTCAAGAGTTATCAAAACCAAAAAAAAAAGATAGGTTCATTAACTTGCAAAACCATGAGAAAAAGGAAGCATATCCTTGACTCACAGAGTCAAACAAGTCAAGTTACACTTGACCTGTAGTGATTTATAGCTACACACGTATAGAGGAAAAAGAAATAATCTGAGAAAGAAGGAAAGTGGTTTAGCGAACGGAACGATTTTAGTGATTGCTGATAAATCTCTCTCTGAAACTGATAGGAAACCTGTTCAGGATCACTGAAGTCAGTGGAGCTATGCTGATACATCCCTCAGAAAGGTCAGGTTTTCCCACTGTCATCCACCCTTCACCAAGATGCTTCTTCCTTTTGCCATCATGCCTGGAAATGATTCTGTTCCCTTAATTACTTATCTGAACTTGGCAAGAATAATTTAAAGAGCTTGTTTAACAACGGAACCCATAGTCTCCAATATTTATGAACAGAACCAGAGCAGAGTCTTATTTTGTCTGATCAATAACAGTTTGAAACAATTAGAGCTCAATGAACCACAGCACCACACACCTTACAAATTGTAGCCTGGCAAAGCCTTAAGATCATGTTTAATGTATTTTAACCATATATTTAACATATGTATTCTGTTAGCCTTTAAGTCTCTGGAACAGCACAGTAAAAAACAAATGCGAAAAAAGCTCATTGACCAAAAGCACATTGTTACCGCTCTATCCTAATGGTAATATCCCACAGAGAAATCCTTTTTCTGAACATCACTATTCAAATTATAAATGCTATAAAGATAAAGCAGTGAGAACTGATGTTACCAAAAAACCAGAAAAATCCATTTGAAACTGAAGGATCTTAGGCAGCTGAAAGTTTCACAGCTAAGATCAAATTTAACTTGTCAAAATGCAAGTTTATTGCTGCTAGTAAGGACTATTGACAGTCACCTGAAGTTTGGAAACTGAAAGTGTCCTCCTTGAAGCGGGTTATCAGTTACTCTATTGTATTTGTTCCAAAACACAATATATTATTGGATTACATTGCTGCATTTCCCTTCCAGCTCTCTAGGGGAAAAACAAGGCCCTTTTAAAATGGGGATGAAAGTGACAGTGAAGAGCTGCTACAAGAATATTTTGCTAAGTGACATCCCTGATATTTACTAGAGTAGTGTGCAACTTTGTTATGCAACCACAGCTTTAATGAGATGTGACCAAGGCCTGGGAGCATTTGGTTACGAATACATATTAGCAAAGTTTCAAGGCAGAATGATTCTTATATCCTATTTTATACTCCTAGTAGTTCTTGATAGTAGAAATGAAGTTGAATGGTCTTATAGCTTTGGCTTCTAACTTGAAAGATTTAAGAATAGGAGTTGAACTAAATATAATAGAAGCTCATAAAAATACAACATAATACTTCATAGGACTATACACAGAACTTTACCTATGGCCCACTTGCCTAAAATTTAAATTGGGTTTGTGTCATGCATTCATAAGCCAAAATAATGTAATTTATCCATTTGGTAAATCCAGTAAAAACAAAGTTATTTTTAGAAACATGATTTTTGAATGCTCTTCTTCATCCAGCTCCTAAACCCCTTTCCAACTGGCTGTTTGGATAGGAGCTTCCATTCCCTAATTTCTAGGTGACAGTCTTTTTTTTTCCCTCTCTTCCCCTATTGAACTCTGAGTATGTTTCACAGATGGTACGGTATTACCATTGTTTGAAAAGGAATTTGCTGCTCATGAGAGCCAACAGACCAGAAACCAAATCTTCAACCATAGGATGGAGCAACTTGGCAATGGTTGTACTGCTGTCTGTGCCAATTGTCTTTTCAAGCCTGTTCAGGGTTTATGAATTGTTTTCTATCTGTTCTGAGGTTTTCTGGATGCTGTACTCCGTGGCTTTATTCCACAGGAGGAACCTATTAACTTCAAAGATATGTCAAGTGAGCTATCCTACAGAAACTAGTGAAAATGCCTGTGCATCTGAAAATTCACATATTGAAATCCTTTATTTCATCTTCTGAGATTCGTAGTAAGACACCAAGTTGCAGCAAATAGATTTTTTTTCTTATCCCAGCATTTCTGCCAAACTGGGACACTAGCTCCATTTGCACAGGAAACACCAAGTCATTGACATCTACTTTTCTCCAACATATCTGAGTCTAAAAAGCTACTTCTGGGGGATTCTAGGTCAAAAGCTTCCTCTATTACTCAGCTGTTGTTTCCTGTTATGCAACTGCTACTTTCAGAATATATCAACCCTAGAAATAACTCCTCTGCAACCAAGCTGTCATGTCTTCCTTCCATCTAATCACTGGTTCCCCATTTTTATCCCATTAGGATTTGGGGAATATAATCAAATTTCCAAAACCAAATGGGATTAATATTCAGTCTCCCTTCTCTTTCAGTAGGCATATTATCAAGGGATGGGGGGGCAGCAGATTATGCCAGAAAGGTGCACATTTGTTAGAACTGGACGTTTACAAGCCATTGCTAGTCATAGTGCAAGAACATGAAGCTCTGACTTGCCCCAGTAAAGGGCTAGTTTGGAGCAGCCTGGTGAGAGTGACTTGCTGAACCACAAACATTTGCTTCTAGCTCATTTTTTTTTGAGAGAAGCATAAACTCAACACCAAATACCTGCTTCACTATAACTTTCACTCTTTTTACTCAGCATAAGCTCCCCTACATCCTTTGTTTTCCACAATATTTTTAAGATGTCTCACATCCATTTCTCCTACATCTACCATGACAATTTTCAGATGTCACTTTTGCTGTCACATCATCACGCAATCCTTCTGCTTACGTTTTCAAAGAAAAATAAGGTTTGATCCAGGCTGTCCTTAAGACAAGCTGCAAGAATTTTCTTCCCTGTCTTATTTGTGACTATCACATAATAGCTATGCACAGCAGGATGCAGTGTCGCTGAAAAACAGGTATAAAAATAAATTATTGCTCCTCCTTAACAAAGCTACTTAGAGAAATCTCAGGCTTGAATTCCGAGGTCTGAGATTTTGTCTCTTTTGATTCTATTTCTGTTACTGCTAACAGTCTATTTTATGAAAATTCATGGTGTTAAAGAACAAAAGCAACTGGTCAAACAGACAAAAATCCTCTGATGGCTTGAGTAGTAATTCAAGAAGTCTGCTTTTCATGTAGTTTGAAATAAGGAACTTGGTCACTGGCCGTGCAGAGCCAGGTAGAGAGGCTGCAGCCAGACAGCTGCTTATTTTCCAGCACTGGGTAAAAAAGCAAACAGCTGGAGAGCTGGTTGAAGCCTATTGCTTCCCAAAGCAAAGTACCTCCATGGAAAAAAAAAAAAAGAGCCTAAAAAGGAAAACAGGGACTCCCCCAAGGCAATGAGTGGTTGAGTAACCTGGGCATGTTTGACAGGAAAAGACTATTTTCACAGATGGAGATGACAGTGAAAGGTGAAATCTCAATGGGGCTGAACCCAAAGCAAAGATCAGGAAAAAGAAGAACTGATCAGGTATCAGACAAAACCCCGAGTATTCACTAGCCCTTGATGAGCACATGGAAGTCAGACAAGTGGCCAGCGAGCTCACACATCCAGAAATGTAACACATCATAAGGCATTAGAAGTGCAGTAGGAGGTAGCGAAGCCACCCATGCAGCAGTTGCTCAGAAACTGTACATTACAGGACACAAAAAGAGTGCTGTATGCTAAGAAATGGAAACAAGCTTCTACCACAACATCTAATGGATGAATAAAAATATGACAACAAATGGCACAACTCGGAAACCTTTCACATTAAGAGAGGCATTGTCATCTGGAGGCAGCGTGATCAGGCACAAAAAACAAACTAGCCAGGCTCTGGCTACCTTTTTTTTTTTTTTTTAAATAGCACAACCTAAATCAGAGAATTGCATCTATCATGCCTGATTAAAAAAAATACAGCCTGTGATGCATAAAAGCAAGACAATGATATCATCTACAGTCTGAAGGAGTCTTTCAAGCCACTCCTTGTGTGCAAGAAATTTGTGAGACTGTTGGAAGCAGAACAAGCACAGCTACCAAATGAAATGGCTGTAGCTGTAATTACAGCAGCTATATTCACTAAAGACAGGAGAAAAAGAAATTTAAAAGAGAGTGGGAAAAAAATCACAGTAAGTTATAATACCATTATTAAAGCAGGAATCTTACTAATGACAATTCCAAACACTTTTTTTTTTATTAGCAGTTAATAGAACAGTGCTTTGGTCAGACACGTTCTCCAGGACATTGCGCTTTGATCACTTTTTAGGGGTGTGCTGATCTGTGGCACTGATAGCAAGATCAGTGAAAAGCCTTTTTAATAATGATAATGGCAGTGAAAAGCAGCTTCATTTACTTTATCCCACATGAATCTCCATTACTGTGAGCAACCTAAGCCATGACAATACTGGTGCTAAGCAGCCAAGCAAAAGCATGAGCCATTTTCTAACAAACCTATTAAGAAAGGAAAATTAATAAGATCGCATCTCAGCACCGTGGTACTCACTCTTTTCATGCAGCTATACAATATATACATATCAGTTTCTGCACGCTTGTGTTAGTAAAGAAGCTGCAGGTTCAACCTGGATACCCTTATCTCTGCTCACATCTGCAGTGCTGCTCTTCTTCTCCTGCTGTTTTCTCTTAAAAGATGCCAAGAAAACAGCATTTAAGTCTTTTGTCTTCTCTTTTGCAAATCCTGTGCTATTATCAGTTCCTGAGCAGAGAGAGTTTCCTGCCAGGCACCATGCCCAAAGTCTTGGCAGTCAGAAAGGTTTTAACTCGTTCCAGGACAGATCTGAGCACTTTGCAATGCACAGAAATGAGACTGGTCACAGACTCAAACAACTTGAGAAGTTTAGAACTTACTGAAATAAATATCAAGCTGTCATTTTCAATAGCCTCTTCTACTGATTTTCTCTCTCATCTTATAAATCCTTTATTCTCATAGCACTGTCTGAGCAATTTGACTTTGCCTTTGGTTGTCAAACGTCTCTGGGTAACTGAAGGGCCGGTCATCCCCTCGCACACAACCTCGGGCAGCACAAGCAAGGCTTGGATGCCTCACCACGCCATCCTTTCCAGGGGCCCCACCCCCTGCCCGCAGCCCTGTGTCAGCTTTTGTGCTGTGACAGAGCACAGCCTTGTCATTGCCAGCCCACCCCAGCAATGACTCACTGGAGCGCCCGGTGCCCCATCCCTTCCAATTAAACCGAGCCGTGCCGGGCACCCTCTGATAATTCAGCCATAATTTAAACTAAGGCTGAATTAGCATATACTGTGAAATAGGCGTTTAGCTAAGGCTCCAATGGTTTTCCAAAAAAAAAATAAAACAAACATACAATGTCGATTCAGATTAAAATGGTGTAAATAGAAGTTAATGAATATTATTACTTGAGTTATTAGAACTTTCTGCTTGAAAAAATTTAATCTAATATTCCCATTTTTAGTATTGCCAACAGCACTGGGGCATGCAGTTCAATAGTTCAAAGTTACCAGCTTTATAATTGCTTTCTACAGACCTTAAAAAAGGCATTTAAGTCTCAGGATGTAACTGAATGGAATGAATTACCCATAGTCACTTCAAATGCAAGGAAAAAAGTTATTACTATGCTTAGGTATTTACATACCTTTTCCTTTGAGAAACATGAGGAAAAACTAAAAAGCGTGATAAACAAATGAGACAAAATTCTGTAATCAAAGAATTAGGAATACTTGGGCATTTCCAGCTCAACCAGTATTTTTAAATAAGAGACATTAAGTTGAAATTTTAAGTGCGATCACAGTTTTTCTTCAAGACGCAATATTATAAAGACTGAATTGCACTTTACTCTTATCCATGCTTTGTGTACTCACTAGAATATAAGTTGGATTCATCCCTTAATGCAGCTCACTCAGGACAAAAGGCATTGCTAGCATGCTATCTTCAGGTTACGTGATATTATAGTGTGTTGACAAATCTGTTTTAACATCACCAGTTCATGCTGCATGCGGAGACCGTGCCATTGGAAAGAAGAATTATTTTGTCCTGGTACTGACAGCTGCCTTATTGACAATACCATCAGATTTACCATTTCAGTGGCAGCAATACCTGAGTGGCCATCTGTAAGAAGGCCACCTTGTTTTCTGAACCACTGTAATGATTACTTAAGTTTTAAATACTTAAAAATACAATTAAAACAACAGATACAAATATCAGTTGTGTGAGGAAAAGCCTCTAGGAAACTAGCCTAAGAAATACTATTTCAAATATCATACCTGGTTTTCCAGCCTGAATTACTCACCATTTTACACTTGGATAGATTAAAGAATCAGAGGAATAGTTATAACTCAAATATGTAGCAGCAGACAGACACAGATTACTGTGACAATCAGTCCAAGTTATTTCAAAGGCCTTGTTTCAGGCAGAGTAATTTGGCCCCCAAACCGAAAGGTTTTTTGAGATTTATAGAATTCCTAGGAGATAAGAAATGAAATATCATCCTTGTCCTAATACTGCTTTGGATGTTCTTACTTCACTCACGTCTACACTGAAAGTTCCATTTATAAAAGGAAAACCCCATGATTTTCGCTGAGGCTATTACTGAGATAATTGCCTCATAATTCTGTGTTCAAATGCCATGATCAATGGCTCTGCAAACTTTTACAAAGGAGGAGAAATCGCTCCAGATAGCAAGACTTTCTTTCCTGCATCTGCCATAAGAAAAACCCCAAAACCAAACCCTGAATTGAAAGTTTCTGCAATTCGTAAAGTTCTGAAGTGGAATAGGGACCACAGACTGAGGTTCCCATGGAGCTCCAGGTTTGCATATTCTATAGCAGAAAAGAACAAGACTCAGTGTGGCCCCAAGAACTGTTTGCTTTTCAAATTCAGTGTGCTTCGCTGCAGAAGTGTTAAGCCCAGCTAAGCTTAAACTAAGTGTTTAACCTGCAAGCTTTTCTCACTGTACAGAGCAACAAAACTTGCAACGGCTTCAATGGGCACTTGAACCAAAGAACCCTTTTGAAATTATCTTTGATGAAAAGCTCAGATTTTTTTGAAGTTAACTCTAAGATCTGAAAGAAAATAACATTTAGGAGGCATATAACTTCTTTTTGTGGTTTTGAAGGCTCACTAGCAGAGATCAACAGGATCAACACTTACAGATTGTGAGAAAATGCTTTAAGGGCTTTGTTTATAGTGAAATACCCAAGTATTACTTCTTTCTTTTTAGACCATTGTGCATCATGAAAGGAGAACTTGTACATCTGCCTTTCAGTCAAGAGACTTGAGATCAGAAAAGTCCAAGAAAATCTTTTTGTTTGGGTACATTTCTGACATCAGCAGGTGAAATCTTGCCTGAACGCATTGAAATCCGGACAACTGATACAAGCGTAGAACTTAATTAGACGCTCAGTATTCACTGACTGCTCAGTTTGAATGGCAAAGCCTTCCAGGGACTGGTTTTTCATTTCACTAACACCAGTGCAAAACTCCAGTATGTTCTGTGATTCTCTTGAGTATGGCCAGTGCACACAGGCTGGTCATATCCATGGAATGGTTCTGTTTCAGGAATATGTATGTGCCCACCATACTTAGAAACTTTTAAACATCTTCTGCCAATTGTACGCAGAAAAATAATGAAATACGCTTTGTAAAAGCTAAGAAAAATCTACTTATAAAAAACGTATTATAGTTTATGTAATCTAATACAGAATTTTTACCTTTTTTTCCTTTTCATTACAAGGCTACTGCAGAGCAATTTTGGCCAACTTACAGATATTTTAACAGATTATTTAAACGTGTGATGGAAGCATGGGAACATAGATTACCATTTAATATGCTAAAACATTCCTGCACCAGAGAATTACTAAGAGGACGATGATGAAAGATGCATTTGATTCCAACAGATTGAACCCTATCACCTGGAGGAAGGCTGTGGGCTGCCCAAACTGCACAGAAAGTGCTGTTCCACAGGTTTTGTACAGACAAATGCTCCTACACGTGGAAGTTTCCAGTGCAGAAGCAAACTCCAGAACCGCCAAGGGATGAGGCACTGCTGCAAACACCAGCCCAGGCTCCTGTATCCTAACAGCTGGATTAATGTTAGGGGGAGAAAATTCCCCTATGTCACATAGCACAGCATCACTGTCATAAAAGCCTAAGGCTAAGCTTCCTGAGGGAGAGAGCTCAAAAGTGAATAGACTGGAAAATAATGTAATCCTAAATAAGCTTCCTGTGCCTCGTGTACAGACACAACAGAAGCTCTTTTAAGGAGAAGTACTGAAGGGTTTTGGGGTTTGGTTCGGTTTTTGTTTGGGGCTTTCCATGGTTTTTTTGTTGTTGCCTTTTTTTTGCAGTTAACAACGGAGAAAAATATGAAAAGTCTTGTACTTTCCTAAAATTAAGAGAAAGAAATATAAAAAGGGGAGCAAAAGTTAACAGGAGCTCAAAAGCAGTAAAATAAATCTACAGTCAAATACAGATTCTTTTGGTTTTCTGTATTCTAATAAGGAATTTCTCACAAATTCTTTTCAGAGCAATCTCAGAAAGGATTGACATTCACACTGGACTTCCATGTTATCCTCTTTTTCTCCAAGTAGTCTGCAGAATAAAAAAAAAATACAGATATGACCAGTTTAAGTCAGCTCAAGGGACAAAGTCCAGTGAGGAGGCACAGAAAGCTTGGGCTCATCATCATTTGAATCTGAAAACCCAGGAAATACACAACTGACCACCCCTTCCAAAATAACTAGGATTTATTGCCTTTTCAACCTAATTCCGTATTTTGTGCCTTTTCCCTTGTTACACAAATTCTCATCACAGTCACCATGCTAAAGGACTGAACTTTTCCCAAGAAACTCCATTTCAGAAACATAAAAAGTCTACAAGAGACTCAGACAGCCTGGCAAGTTTGAATTTCATCTCTGGCAAGATAACATCTACAATAACATAAAATAACTGAGCAAATTCATAAACACAGTTTATTATGAAAGCGCAGGATGGTTTCTGTTAGGGGGAACCCTGCTAATCCTGCAAACTCTATAGCAATGTCTGACAACATGTGAGTGAAGGGATACCATGAACACAGCACAGCTGCATTCTCAAAATTTTAAGTTATTAAAAGAGTCAAGTTACACTAGACTGGAGGAAACAGCCATTTCTGGACTGAGTGTTAATCCAAGGAAAAAAACCCAAATAATAGGGTTTAACCACTGCTGTACAGGGTGAGGCCAAGTCAGAGACATTCCCTAGGTACTGGTCTCTGTCAACATCTTCATCCATGACCTAAAAAAGGAAACTGGAAGAAGATTCCAAGCCTTCCCAAACCATATACAGCAGCTAAACAGGAATAATTCCAGAAACAACCCCCACAGAGGTGAAAAAGAAGACAAAAAGATGACAAAGAAGCTTCAGTGGAAATAATGTGCATTCCTTTTCCTAGGCACCATAACATCATTCTGCAGTTGCCCACTGCAACTAAAGAAAATTCCATTTTTGAAAATAAATTTTAGTTATCAACATGAGTTTACAACACAGCTTAGATATCCTGAGAGGTTTTTTTTAATAGTAGCTCTTTCACAGAAGAAAAAAACACCACAATGAGTCCCTCTACTTGAATTTCAACAAAATAAAAACTAAAGTAAAAAATAGACATTAGAAGACAGTGACAAATCAAGCTTTTAATTTAACAAAATACCCATAAATACTTCTCACATTAAAATAAGCCTTGCAAGTGTGTTAACTTTAATGACTACTGAAGAAAAAACAAAACAATTGGACCAAATTATCCTATAAATTCAACTTTATGGTACTTTGTCTGAGGACACTCTGATCTAAGCAGAGAAATAACACACTGCTAAAATCTCTGAGGAAAATGAACAAGCAACCTTTGTTAAAATGGCATTGTCCCCGTACTTCTCCAAGAGATTTAATTTGTAGTGGAAAATCTGTATTGTAAACTGGGCACTAGGTCCCTTTGATACTTTTTATTCTTTTCAAAAACACTGTAGTCTACTTTTGGTGGTTGTAGACGCACATAGATACACTTTCAGAGGTGAGCTCAAAGGCAGGAAAAAATAGTTATGAAAGGAAATCAACAAAATTCTGCACATTTTAAATGCAGGTACAGAACGTAAAAACGAACCAGTTCGTGCCTCAGAGTGGTTTGTGGGCCTTACAGAACAAAAGCAGTGCTGAACTGTAGGTGCCATTCAGTGCAGGTAAGAGGGATGTTGCAGAACAAATGCTTTTTAGCACATTAGGGTGTTAAAAAAAAACCAACCACTGTGTGTAAACTGCATGATTTCTAAAGGCTATTCAGAACCTAGGATAACACTAAAATCTACATTGGAATGAAGAAGGCACTGACAAAGACAAATCTTAATGCTCAGCAATACTTCAAGACCGTGTGTCAGTATTTAACTGTATGAGATGCTTGACCACACCCACGCCGCACTGCAGGCACTCCAGTGTGAGCCACCCTGCTTCCCAGACCACTCAGCTCTAGGAGAAACTTCCCTCTTCTGGCAACTAAACACCCGCTGCAGGTTAGACCACCCTGATCTCGTCCTTGCTTACAAAGAAGCTGCCAAGGAGCATCCCCAGACCTGGGAGCCAGAAGAAACACCTGGGACACGGATTAGAGGCAGCCAGTGTGTGGCATAACAGCACAGCGCATTCCACTTACCCAAGTGACATCACTTAGGCAAACTTACACACCTGGAACAAGCCTGGCTGCAACTTCACAGTAGTTTAACTCTTCTGTATTTGTTCAGAGGTCAGTTTGGTGGGTTTTGGTTTTGAGGAAAGGAGGAAACAAGCTGAAAGCCCGACAGAGCTCACTACAAAAATCTGAAATTGACCTGCAGGATGAGTTGCACATCTACAAGAGATGAAGTTTTTATTAATGTCTTGACTAAATATACACTTTTTATTTCTCTATTTGATTCCATATAAATGACAGGAGTGAGGTGATGGAACCAATGATGAGCAATGACCCCAGAACAAAAATAAGTACTTGCCATCATTCAGGTTAAGAGAAGACGGCAAAGAGTACATTTACTCTACTCATTCTAAGAATAGAAGCTCATAATCTATCTTAACTGCGAGATACTTTAATGGCCTGTAGAATATATCTAACCACACAGAACAGAAGCCTTAAAGGAAATGAAATTCTCAGGGAAAAATATGATCTAATTAAAGCGTCTACAAACACATTTCAGAAATGGGAAAGAATATTTAATTTTGTCAGCAACATCTGCAAAATGTTCTAATATGAGATATCTATAACCCTTCTGACTTCCAGATTTTCAGAGTATGTCAGAATGTTTTACAAAACACATTAATTGGTATAGCATTAGTTTGAAGCAGTGCACACCATTTCACTGGAAAAAGGCTGTCAAGAAACAGTGGCTGGTTTTATTTCACATCACTGTCCCTGAACTCTGCCTCAAACACCTCTGTCTTATCCCAATGGTACTAATAGTTGTAATTATAAAGATAGCATAAATTGTGAAGATGTTATAAGGTATACAGATATCAGATTTCCAAATGAAATTTCGGCAGCTTTACTTTCAGCAGCAGTCTCTTGCATTTGTGATTTGTTCTACATTGTTTTTTTTTTTTTCTCCTTCAGTGAAAGATGTTTCTTTTGCTTGAGACTTTCCCTGTTATTTCATATTCTTTTTCCTGAGAGCTTAAAGAAAACACTAAGCTATAAGTATACATGTAGTTGAAACTTCTCCCTTTTTCATTATTAATTGCTGTAACTCTGGACAAAAACAGGGGTAGCAAGAGAGATGACAAAAACATACAGCTCCATATTGGCAACGTGAAACAGGGAAAGAAGTTTTATTGCCCAGTGCAGATCCACACCAAGCACATTCTGAAAAATGGGAGCGCTTTAGCTACAAGCAAAACTTTGGCAAGATCATTTTCTCCAAACCTTCATTCTGGAAACATGCAAAATGCAAGTTTCATCACCTTTGTTTAGTTTTCCGGTGTCCAACAGCAATTCAGGACACTGTTTTGCCAGTTCTCCCTGGGGGACGCAGGATCTGGGTGGACTACCATGCTTCATGCAGATACAGTCAACCATTCCTAGAGAAGCAAATGGAAAATGTCCCGAGAGGTTAAGGGAACACCGAATCCATGGCCACCTGCTTAGAGCAATCCATAACATCCTTTGGGGAGCCAAACAGATGGGTCAAAATCCTGACACAAAGCCCTTCAGGCAACTCTTTTGCAAACCCTCTACCATCATATGGTAGGATTTTAGAGTAAAGCATTGTTTTGTGCTCAGGGTATAGCAGGATTTATCATTACAGGACTGTTATTAATTTCTTCAGCAAATTTTCATTTGCTAGCAGCCCACCTTCACTTAGACATTTACTCCACTAATTACCTTCTCTTCATCTGCCTGTAATTCAAGATATTTTGCATTGGTTCATTCTCATACTCTGTATCTCTATATCTTCTTGTTTCCAAATGCTTAGATGCTACCTAATCAAACAGTTCTCACTGTGGAAGTTAATCTCTTTTTTTGCCCTGGCTATTTGAAAAAAATTATGATTTCTGAAGCTACCAACAAAGCTGCATATGTCAGTCCTAAATCATTGTGAAATCCATCAGCTTAATCTAGAACAATTCAAAGAACAGACCACAAAATTTGAACTGACACTGTGTCTGAGAACAGTGGCTCAAAACTAAACTATGATGGAAACATCCATAAGATTAGTTTATATGAGGCTTTTTTCATTCCCATAAGCAAAAGAGGCCAGAAAGGCAGATCCAAAGTGCATTCCTGGTTAGTCATAAACAGAGATCAGAGCAGAAAAAAAACCTGTGGAGGAAAATTCATTCCCACAGATGGGATCTTCTCCAGTTTGCAAGTGAGGAACACTAAGACATTTGATAAACAGAAGTGTTTTCAGAGCTGTCAGCCTGGTATCCTCTATGATCATTACATCAACTGCCATTTCACATCCAAAAGAAAAAAAATAAAAAGAAATCACCTGGAATTAATAGAAATAAAATGTAAATTTATCCTGCTTCCTGCAAGGTGACCACTTGTCACACAGCCCATTGAGATTCCCTACAGGCCTGAAAATAAACTTCCCAAGCCTGAAAGTAAACTTTAGCTGTATGTAAGGCTGAGAGCTTAACGTGTGAGCATCTGTTCCCGCAGTTATTCCATTTGCAGCGCACTGTCATTTCCAAACTGCAGTACAGGTGTCCTATGCCACCAGTCTTAACCAGAAGCTTCCTATGTATAGAAATATTTTCTTCCTCCTGTTACTTTTAATTGCATCATGTGGAATTACACTGAATAAAATATTGATTTCTAAGATTTATGTAGCTTAAGCAATAATGCAGTTGGTAACACCTCTTACTATATTTTCTCTCATCCTCTGTGGCAATTTTCTAAGCTTAAATATGTTAGCTCCTGGCATATGGCATGTTAATCCTCATGTTGTGGGAGTAATGCTCTCAATTTATCTACCAATAGTTGGCAGTGTTCACTCAATTCTCTACAGCGTGACAGCAATTCCAGAGGATAGCCAAAAGTGGCACACTGTCTGGGCCAGGGTTACATGCTAAGCTTCAATGTTTTATCTGGGCGCACAAAGCCATTCCATGAAAATTAATTTTTAGTTAAAAAGCTGGAAGGATATAAAATTTCCATTCTGCTTCCTTATTTTTGTAATGGTTTAGACTTAAGACATTATCTTGTATTCAGCTCAAGAACACCTCAGTACTCCTGGTAGTGTCCTTTTTTTTAATATTTTCCCTTTTTTCTTTACTATTCTTCCTAATTTAGATTCCCATTAATATCATACGTCCTAAATATTAGAAAGGTAGCAGTGACAATCTAGACTATTTGCCTTACTCTACTCTGATTTTAGTGGGGTTGCCCTGACAGAAGCCTGTGGAGAACCTCCGACTTCAATATTGACATAATTGAAGGCTTTATTATCCTAGTTTGTGTAATTTTAAACAAACAGCTTTTCTTTCATTCTTAATCCATGAAGAAAATATACAGATATTTTCAAGAGCAAAGATCAGTTAACACTAGTCGATCTTGAAAAAAAGTCGGCCCTCAGTCTTCCCTGTTAGCAGATGGCTTTGTGAGCCAGTTACGAGCTTCAGTTCACATCTTCCTTCCTTCAGTGCTTTGCAGAAATATATCCATCTATATATTTGTGCTTCTATATATATCAATACATATTTCTATAATTTTTTTGCATTTCATTCTTCTTCTCTAAATATATAATTCCATATTTCTCTCTACTTGCTAATTTTACTTTGACAAGCCTTGACAGATGACAAGAAATCTTCTCTTGTGGCTTTCCCACATTCCTTTGGGCCTGATTGCATATCCACAAACAAAGCTGTCAGTGAAGCCACCTGCTTACTGACAAAGCAATGTGTAAAAAATAAAGCTACGTGGTTTTTCAAATTGCATCCAAAGAACAACAGACGATCCAGAGCCGTGAACCAGGACTTGCTTCAAATCAGAGACGTGCTAACTTTGTTACCAAAAGTGTGGACTATCACTAAACAAGTTTTTTTTCTTTCCTCAAAACTAGAGACAGGGAAAAGGAAAGAGAAGATGTCTCCATTCTAACCACTCTGCAAAATTCTTTCCCACAAAAAAAATAAAATGCTCCAGATTAACATCTACTGCGTGAGCACAAGAAGTTAAATCAGATGAGATGGCTCTGGTCCCACCACAAGGATAAATGCACAGGAAACACCACCAAAATATGATGGTTAGTACTAATTAGTAAAACCCAAACAATGGTGCAGGCTGGGGACCGACTGGCTGTGAGACCAAAGGGCTGCGGATACCTTAATATAAAAATACACAAGGAAAAGGACTGTTTGCATTTATATAGTCATACTACACCTATTCTACAATATTTCCCACATACTCTTACGTTTCCTTATCTTTTAACATTAGGATAGAAATACTTGGGTGAATATATTTCCTTTCATTTCCTTACATAAACCCAATGCATTTCACTTTTATGACATACATTGAAGTTGAAAGTAGTGTGAGGACATCTCCATTCCCCATTCCTTTTCCACTGTCTTCTAGACACACACATTTTTATTAACGTGACAGCTTTATATTGGCCACCATTTCCAAAAGAGTCAGAAGAAATACTCTGATTGTAGGTCAAACTAAAACAACCTCCTGACTGCTCTGTTTTGGACCAGGGCAGCAGCTGAAGGCTGAAGCAAAATGTGTTTCTGCATATCATTTGGAGTATGAAATGCAGACAAGTGCCCAATTTTATCCCCAGACATTTCCTAATAAGTGAGTCCTTTAACTGTCCCTTCTTGCTCTGCTTTGCTCAATATGCAACCCATCAAGACCAGACATGAATGTATTTTTACAGACAGTCTAGCCTGTCTCTGAGCTTCAGGGCAGGCATCTCTGCAATCCCTGCTTCCCAAACATCCAGAGAGGGGCACCTCTGGCTTCTAGCCCCTAGCCAGGATGGCTTTCCTTGCACTGGAAAACAAAGGAAGGAGTTGAAAACCAGCACATTTACATTTAGTTCTAAGATGGCACAGGGAGTGATGCCTGTACTTCTGCAGTGGAGATGCCTGCTGCCTGTATTGTTCTCTGTCAACCGGTGTTTTAATAATGACAATTGCACCCATGAAATTTGGAAGGCTTACAAAACAGAATTTCATTTGTCCCTGATATTACCCTAAATTAGAACATTTTCTCCTGAAAGCATGCCTCTAGCAATGCATACTTTTAAGATACACAAGCAAAGCTCTCTAGCATTCTTACCTGATCAAATAAGAGCTTTTCTTTTCATGTTATATCATCACAAGCTAACTCCCAAATACTCTTCTCCAGAACTGTAACTAAACTGGCAATTCATTTCAAAGCTTATGATGTATAGCAAAGGAAAAACCTGAAGTGGTATAATTTTTATAGTCAAGAGCATAAGCTATTTTAAACATCTGTAAAGATCCATCACAAGGGATCATGGGAACAGTAAATGAGCCATATGGTACCTATAAAAAAACATTAAGGGTTTGACACCATAAATTACTAGCAATGACAATGAGCCTTTACCTATTACAGTTTGCACTAAAGTTTAATTGTAGCTATAAGGAGATGTATTGTTTGAAAAGCAAGGAAGAGCGTGAAGTAGACACAGGACTGGTAAGCTGTTTATATTTGATTTTGTAGACTTTTTTCAACACTATTTCATTAGAAAAAACATTAAAACTTCTTTTAGTTTGTCATATAAATTTGTTTGTATAGACTCTTTGCAGACATATAGCCAAGAATTTACATAAAGCTTTTTTTGTTTCTGCTCTCCATTATACAGTGCCACAGAGAAATTTAAAGAAAACCAAAAATATTGACATTACAATCTCAAGGTGATCTTACCTAGAAGAGTCACATCTATAATACACCAAATCTAAATTAGTTACTTGACACATGCAAATGGTGTCCCTTCACAGAGTCCTAATGAATGAGGGATGACTTCCAGGAATCTGGTCCGTAGCCACATTCAGGAAATAAACCCGTTAGAATTTTAAAACGTTGTTTCAGTTAGGAAAAATAGAAAAATGGAACAGCTCATTCAAACATAAAATACCCACGAAAATATTTCTGCTCAGTAACTTATAATAGTGTTCCTGTTACAATTCAGTATTCCATCAACTTGGATTTGACAAAGCAAAAACCTCGCAGTCAAAACCAGGAGCTTTTTTTCTCTTAAGACAGAGGGAGTGAATTTGGGTTCAATAATCATTGGACAGGCACAGAGGGACGTACATTTTTCCCATAGTTCTGTCTCTGAAGGCATTTGGTAGCAAATGAGTCCTTCAAATTGGACTCATCATTACTCAGAGTTTTACAAGACAAGTATTGCACTGAGCTAATTGTGCATAGCCACCCAGCTTTACCTTTAAGCACAAGCTCTCTCACTCCTTCCTTGGGATTTTAATAGATTTGCCGTCTCTAAACAAGAGCTGCACAAATGAGCAATTACATTAAAGATATATAAGAAAAAGCCTGAAGTTTGGTCGTAGCCTTGTACTGCAGGTAAACAGAGTTAACAGGTCTGACTAGAGACACCACAGGGGACTGAGCAGACTCGGAGCACACACATGATCAAGAGAGAGGAGTCAGTGGAGGTGCCTGAGCACTTCCCCTGGGCACCCTTGAGTGCTGCAGATGGGCGGCAAAAGCCAAGGGACACCATGCCCTGAGCTATGGACAGAGCTGCATCATCAGCATCGGATGTTCACACAAAACAGTGGAGTTCTACGCGCCAAGGCAGGGCCAGAATTTACATCTTTCTTACCTAAAGATATACTTGCTTCAGCCTAAGACCCAGTTAATTTCTCACTAAAAACCACCTTGCCTCTCTGAGAGGGACCTGCCCACTCTGATATTTCTACAGCTTTTTCTGCTTCCTCAAGATTAGCTGGCATTTATGAAGCCCTCAAGAAGACAACAATACGCAATTACATGGAGTATAAATGTCTGAGTAGCCAAAGGAAAAAAAAATCCTCACCTTCATTAGGACCTACACAACAGATGTCAACACATCTCCACCTCATTCAATTCAGATCCTGGTTACCCCACTTCATGTGTTTTACCCCAGAAGCAAGTTAGCTCTCATATCTCTGCAAAATCTAAAATCACCTGCATCTGAAATGTTAACCAGATGTGATGTTTTTCCTTACACTCTAAGCTATTATGGCACTGGGGTTCTCATTCCCTACTGAATCTGCACCACCT
The DNA here is from genome assembly GCA_013397775.1 of Eulacestoma nigropectus. NCBI lineage: Eukaryota > Metazoa > Chordata > Aves > Passeriformes > Eulacestoma > Eulacestoma nigropectus. The sequence continues at coordinate 370,166 of VZTE01001006.1, read as the reverse complement.
TCACAAGAAGCATATGCTTCAGCACCCTCTGAAACCTCTGGGAGTTGTATCGGTTCACAACACATGAAATTCAGTCAGGTGAGTACAAGGCATGTAACAAGTTCATAAAGGACTCCAAAGACAAAAAGCCAAAAAGCCACATTTAGTCTGAAGCTGAGCAATAGATTTGACAGTGCAGATTTAGGGCAAGTGTGCCAACACCATCTTATGCCCCCCAACTGCATCTTGAAAAGCTCCTCCCTTTTGTGGTGGAGTAGACTACCAATTAAAGGGAAAAGCTTAATCTCTACAAGATATTTGAGCACACTGACTATCTACCTAACTCTTGTTCAATTACCTTCAGCTTTTGAAGATGGAAATACTGCATCTGTCTCAAGACTTTGCAAACTTTGTTTTTATATAATGACCCTCATTAATCACTAGGTCATCTTAGCTGTTAATGGAAGGTAGGTTATTCTCTAAACTGTGGATATTGGTTTTTTTTCATCCCCATCCTCAGTTATTTGAAGAATATGAACTGTTTTAAACACATTTGAGCCCAAAGTTTTGCAGTCTTCTACATATCGCTGCAAAGTGACTTTTTTCCATACAAAGAAGACAAACACGATGTCGCTTGACACACAACAAAAAAATGGTGCAGCTTTGACAGCTCAGTAAAAGACTCTTCTTCAGTTTTAAAGGAAAAAATGGCTAGCAGAAAAAATAAGTTTTAGTGACAATGTTGAAGAGTCAAGAGATCAGGGTCTGAATGAATATTTACATCTTGGACATTAAAGACATTTATCCGTGATATGAATTTTTAAAGGACTGAGCACTTTTCTGTGTACTATCATAATACTTTCATTTCAGATAAAATTACCCTTGACCCTTTAAACCCCATATAAATAGTACTTAAAAACATTCTTCAGCCTGCTTTATAGCACAGCGCATTGTTGCAGTGAGTGAGCTGTGTTCTATATGTTTGCAGGTGTACTGCACCCATCTTATCCCTTGTAATAACTGAGGGGATTCCAGGAATGTCACCAAACTCACTGAGCTCTGCAGTATCTCTGGCATCAGTCATCTACAAGTTGCTGTAAAGATGGTAAAAAGACCTTGCAGACGTAAATTCCAGTTCAGAAGTCACAAAGGAGGATGAGAACAAACAAAACCCACACAGTGAGCTGACTCACCCTCACCGTGGCGTTAAAGAAGAGGTGCTTCCTGGTACATTCCAAAGGACAACACCTACTGTATCAGAGGTTAAAAGCAAGTACATGGATTGACTTTCTCCTCTAACATGATGCATCACGTACTTTAGACCATCTGGTGCAAAAGAACTCTTACTTATCACACAGTTTAAATGCATGGAAGAGGCACAACCGCTGAATTGTTGTTAGAGGTATAAATAACTAGCATGTTATCTTTCCTTATGCAAGACTACTCTAATCTGTACACTCAAGTCCATCACACTCTGCTGTCCTCAAAATATGGTGTTCCATTCCCTAAAGAGAAATTTCCCCTCAGAATTCAAGGTTGGTTATTCAGCATATTTTCTATATCTGGGAGATCTGTTATCTGTGTGACCAATATGAAACTCACTGTTAACAGACTCCTGTTCCTTCTTTCTCATTTGGAAAGGGAAAAGATGTGGGGAAGCATGGAAATCTCATACAAGGACTCAGACTAACCCCAGGGCTACTCCACTTCTGGGAAGGAAAGGATCTCACTTGAAGGCAAAGAACATCTGTTCTTCAGCAGCCACCATCTTCTGCAGATACAAAGTCGTGAAGGAGAGAGCACTGTTACCATCCACTCTACCCACACCCCACCACCAGAGAGAATTTGAGCAGTCTTTGATGCAGAGAAGTGCTGCAAACCTGCTTGTTACCTCTCTTGACCCACTGGTGGTTATTACCTCAGCCACTCTTTGTGGTTCCCTCAAAGCCAGAGGCAGTAAGATTCAATTGATTCTCTTTCACTTCCACACATACAAATAAACTGAGACAGAATCTTCACAAACTCTGGTCTTGACCATGCAGAAATGAAGCAAATTCCAGGGGCCTTAAGGTGGAAAAATTGACCAACATCATGAAATTCAAGGATGAATGCCATGTCCTTCCCTTGGGTGAGACTAACCACAACAACAGTACAGACTAAGGAAAGACCGGCTGGAGAACAGTTCTACTGAAAAGGAAAGGATTGGAGGGGCATGGTGGACAGCAAAATGCACACATAGACGGCATGTCCTGGCAGCAGTAAAGGCTGACACCACCCTGGGCTGTGTCCACAGAAGCACAGCCAGTTGTTCAAGGGAAGCAATTATTCTTCTTTGCTCTAGTCAGACTGTGTGTACTTGCTGCAGCCAGTATTGGACCCTCCAGAACTAGCAAATTAATGATATCAATAAAGTAAAAATAGTCAGTTCATAAAAACACGTGTCCTTTGGAAAAAATAAAAAAGAAAAACAATGAGGCAACTTGGCTTGCTGGATTTGGAAAAAAAAAAAAGCAAGCTTTGTGAGGAACCTAACAGTAGCTCTCCAGTAACTAGAGGACTGTCAGGAAAATAAAGTCTGTGACAGTGCACAACAGGAAAATGAGAGACAGCAGGCACTAATTGAAAAAATTATTCCGACTGTACAAGGGGAAAAGAGCCACCACAAAAATAATTAAGCAGAGAAGCAAGGGCCCAAAGAGGTTGTGCAACCTCCATCCTCAGCAGCTTTCAAAACCCAACTGGACAAAGCTCGGATGATTCTCATAGATGATCTACTTTGAGCAGGATGTTGGCAAGGTCCCTTCCAGCCAGAATGATTCTGTGACTTTCGTCCCTGCTGGCTCTTCAGCTAGAAGCTTACAAAGCCACTGTGACGTCTCAGGTCACCAGTTTCCTTGTTATTCAGTAACATTGAGCTCTATGAGATGCAAAATGTAGTATTATTCCAGTTGGACATTCCCTTTTTTAATTAGCTTTCTGACAATAGGCAAATTTCTGCAGAAAACGTTAGCACTAAAGATTTGTTACTGAAAAATAAGAAATATAGTCAAATATTAAAAGTGTCCAAGTCTGAGTTTTCGGCATTAAATTTAAATCTTAAAATCTCTTCAAAGAATTTAAAATGTATACATGTTTTAAAGTTTCACGTGCAAGGGACATTGACTAGCTCTCAGCAAGTTTTTTTAATCTACTTACCTAGTGCAATTTGCCACAGCATTCAACCTAAAACATGAAAATATCCTGTTCCTCCCAGGCTGAGCAGTAGCCTGGCCACTACTAAAAAAAATCATCAGCAGTATTCCTCTCTTGTCACAGACCCAGGTGTCATTGCCCAGGAAAGTAGATTTCTGTTCTTCCTTTGCCAACTTTGACCCTTGGAAAAAGAGTATTTCATTGCCTTATTTGTAAAATTGGAAGTTATACAGAGCAACACCAGAAATATTTCATCTTTTGCCAACAGACATGTTAATAAAGAGATAATCCTCCCATGTTTATACCAAAGCTGAGGCAATCCACAGCACTAATGCAAAATCCCTCACTCATCTTCTTCCATTTATGCTCTGTTAATCATATAACATTATTACAAACAATACAGTAAACTAATTACTGTTCAGTCACTTTTTTCTTCCACACTATAAACTAAATTACTTACTCACAGACACATTCTCTCTAAGCAGATGATCTGTTTGTTTGTTCTCTTTCCTTCCAGGCTGTTTAATGCTACTTCAATTTGCAGACACCAAAACCTTAGGGATGCCTTCCCACCTAACTGGGGTGAGGGTTCTTGGGGCTGTGTTGTTTTCTGGGTTTGGGTTGGAGTTTGGTTTTTTTGTTTGATTTGTTTGAGGCATTTGTTTGGTTTTGGTTTGTGATTGTGTTTGTTTGGCATGTTTTTTTTTGTGGAGGGTGAGGAGGAAGGATGGGGCAGCAGTGGGAAGAAGGAGTACATGTAAAATGGCTTTAAGGAATTTTCTCCTTGGTTGTCAGAGGCACTTTCAAATGCTGTATGTAAAGCATTCTACAAAACCTGGAAAAGTCCGTCTGATTCATTACCCTGTAGCCTTGTGAGATTAAACTGGTGCAGTAGTAGTTCAGTAACAGCAAGCACAAAGCGAACAGCACTTGTTACTTCCTCACATTCTTTACAAATACCTTTGGGCACGTCGACATTCTGCTGAACTATAGCAGCTAAAGTACCATGAACCCTGTATGTTTGAGGCCTAGTGTGAAGAGGGAGGTTTTAGACTATGAAAACAGAAAGACTTTCAAGGAAAGATTTTAAAACAATCCTCTATAGAAAAATGAGAAAATTGAATCAACACAAGCAACTGAAACAGACAGCAGGGCACAACCATGCTAGTATTTTTTGGTTTGGATTACTAAATACTGAGTTCACAATATTAGAATAAATACTGAATATATTTCAAGATATTATTGTGTTGGAGAAGATACATATACTCACCATATTCAATGCTATTTATGACAGCAAATCAGAATTTGTTCTGAAAACAGTTCTATTCTGAAACTGAACCTGAAGACATGTATTCATGCATTATTCTTCTCCTGTTTGACAGGAAAGTACTAAAGGCATTAATATATGAATCAGTGTGCCCCTATCATTCTTCATAACTTGATACCAAATCTTGCCATCCATTTTTGAGAACAATAAAAAGCTTTTTCACTTGGAAGGTAAGAAATGTGGTATGGAATCCATTTCAAGCTGCTAAGGTAATTTAAAACAATCCATGTTTTGAAATGGAAGTGTTTTACATAAATAAAAAATTCTCTTGGTTCTATAAAGAGTATTCTAAGTCTACTCTGTTGATTTATAAAAAAAACCCACAAACACAACTATATGTTGTATTTGCATATAAAACTCATGTTTTGATGAAACACTACAGACACTCGCCAAAGAGACCAAGAGAAACTTTAAAGACAGCAACAAAGTTAATTCACCTCAGATAGGATTCATTTACTCCAGCAAAACCCAACAGGACTTAAAAACCCCTCAAAATCTAGGCAAGAAAGCCCTCAATATTGAATTGTGGATCACAAGAAAGACAAGTAGGAAGCACAAAAATCTATGACAGGACTTCTCTGGTGTTTCCAGCATATTTCTCTCTTTTGGGATATCCTAATCCAACTTCCATACGAAAGTCATATGGCCAGCCCTTAAAATAATTTGCACTTCACAACTAACTCTGTATTGTTTAGTTAGGGATAAACTGCTTTCCAGCTTTCAGCTTGCTCAGAAGTACCAAGACAGCACTTTGCCATTTCTTTGTGCCAAATAAGTACTACATGTCAGTTCACATTAGATTTTACACCAATTGAGAAAAGTACATTGCTCACTTTGGAAGCACAAAAGGCTTATCTCTTTCTACTACCAGTGATTTACTCATTCCCTCACCTTAAAAATGAGGCTGAGCTTTGAGTTATGTTTTCTACATCTCAGTATTCACCCCTTGTTTTTGTCCTAAGCCTGTGGAAGAAATGGCCTTTTGTGAATGCCTCTTAGGAGCTCTGCTTTTCAAAACCCAAGAGTACTTGTCCTACTGTGGTCATGTTCTGGTGTTCGAAAAGTACTGTTCTATCTGCCATGTGCACAAGGGAAACTGCTTATTAAAGAATCAAGGTGCTTTCTAATAGCAATAAACTAGAACAAAATTACTGTTTTGTTTCAAACATATGCTCCAAATACCATACAGTCCACCTTGGCGAGCATTTCAAGAAGTCATTGAAGATCTCAGTTTTAAATACTTTTGTACCAAATATGTGGCCCTGAATAATCAAATGAAATCCAATTTCCTTTAAGATGATACACACAAAAACAGCTCAAAAGGCATAGAAATCATCCACAAAGAACTTGTCTCTAGACAAGTGAAAGCAGCAAGTCTCCTATCGCTTTCAATGCAAAGCCCTTTCTGATTCAAATTTTCTTTATTAAGCTCTCATTGTTATTCTACTTATTTCTATTTTTTCCACCAGCAGACTGCATTGCAATATTTGTATACATATGTGAAACATATTAAGTTGTATTAACTTTAACTGGGATAAATTAATGGAATTGTGCTCAGTCAATAAGCTTTCCCTGGCAATTGTCACAGGACACACCACTAGACTCAAAAGCACAAGAGACTCTTTACCACATAACAGACACGTCCAACAGGTCACGTTTAAACTGCTCAAGGATTGCTTTCCACTGGCTTTCTTGCTTTCCTTCCATTTTACTTTAGTTGCTGCCCACTCAGTTCATTAAGAACATATTTATACTAATGAGTGATTACTCAATTTTCATTTTCTCACTCAACATAAGCACCATAATATCGCCATATGATATTTTATTCAAATAAAAATTTTGTTTGAGTTTTTTAATCAGTGCAGCAAGGGTCTCCCATATCACATTCCTTCCTCACTTTCTGCTAGATACCAAGACAGCAACATTAAAAATAAATCTAATTAAAACTGAAAATGCGAGCCATAGGCAGTTTATGGCAAGCACAGAATTGATATTTTTTTTGCTACTGTGATTAATTCCAAGAATTGAGCTCTATTTTTTTTACTTTTTCTTCCAGAAGATATCAAGCCAAAATAAAAACAAACTTGCATGTTTATTCATGTTGCAACTCTTAAGAGCTCCATTTCATTTTGTTACTTTAGCAATGTAGCACTCTATCCTACTAGGGGAAATAACCATAAGGGTTTTGTTTGGTTTCTGCTTTATGTTAATACTCAATCATAAATGCCACATATAGGCTTGAAGTTTAAAATTATGTTGATTTTGGAAAGTAGTCATCACCTCTCTATATTTGGGCCTGATGATTCTTTCCCAAAATGCTAAGTTGCTGTTTCAGGCAGAAAAAATGTTTGAAAAAAGTTGGGTACTCTGACAGCCAGGCCATTAGCAGCAAAAAAAAAAAATTACAAATCCTACAGAAGCATCACATTTTAGTGTGTAAAACATCAGCTTTCAGTGCTGCCTAGAGTTATGAATCCCTGAAACCTTAAATAATTCTCTGTCCTATTCCTGAAGTCGAGAAGAGCTGATCTACTCTCAAAACAGCCCTAAAATACAGAGCCCAGTGGCAAGGTTCTCTCAAACTCCCTCACTCCATCAGTCTGGCAGAGTCCACCCTTACAAGCCTTCAGGGCATGCTGCAGGGTTTATCTATTTATTCAGGCTTTTGCCTGAGGGAGGGCTGCAGAAGCAAAGGGAAGGCTGGCAAGTTCTCTTTATTTGCAACGAGGTCATTTTTATGTATTAATTTATGTACATGTGCCTAGAGATTATGACAGGCATATTTCATACAACAGCAAACAACTTCAGCCATAACCTAATTAACTTTGACTAAATAAGAAAAGAATTCTCCAGGTCTCCATTATAGATAAATTCCTGTAAAAGTTCATCATGATCACAGATGCTACAAAATAAGAGTTGGTCTGCTCTAAAAGTAAAAGGGGAAAAAATGTGCCTTTTCACACACTAAGGGATACACATGAAAATCAAAATCCACTTAAGTTGCATGTAAGTTGTGATACTATCGAAGCCTTTCCTTCAATGTCCTTTGAATTACTGTTCAGCAACAAAAGAAAATTTTTTCTGCCCTCTCAGTACAAATCTGGGCATATTTTGCAAGTGTTCAAAAGTTTTAGAAATATTGTAGTTCACTAGACTTGGAAAAAAATAAAAGGAGCTTCTAAGAATAAAAATCCCCTGAAAAGGAGCACAAAGTGGTACATTCATGGTGTTTTACTGAAATAATGCAATCAATACAAGAAATCAACTGGAAAGTGAAACTGATTGCTGAATACTTTCTGACAAATCTAAAGAGACTTTCCTGCAGGTGTTGGTTGGACCTATTCTCTGAAGAAATAAGAGAAGCATATAAGATTGGCAAGCTGAGGGTACAGCTTAGATATAACATTGTTTTAAAGGGGAAAAAAAAGCCCACCATGTTCAGGTGACACATCAGTTCTAGAAATGGATTTGAAAAAATGCAATGAGTCTTATGGCACCTGCTGTTGTGATTAAATTATTTAGACTTTAGTTTTTATGTTACTTAGCAATGAAAAGTATCAGTAAACAATATGTTGCTTCAGTGACAAACTCACCCTAAGCTGGGACAAGACATGTCCTAGACCAATGTATTAAGCTACAACAGCACTCAGCAGAGGCAATAAAAGGCTCCACAAAGAGTTTGAGAGAGGCCAAGAGAAGCTTTAACCCTATGAAGTGTCTGTTCTACGTTTGCAGTTCATCAGGAGCTGTTAAAAAGAATCACTGCGGTTTGGGTGGATGGATAGATCAGTTTAGGAATTGCTTTGCATGGATGGAGATGCAAAGTGACAGGAACACAACTGAGGATCCTACCAAAATCTATAAAGTGAGCAAGCACCAAGGGCTTATAAAAAGGTTAAGAGAATTTGGAGTTGTAAAAGGAGGGCTCACATGGCGTTTAGAGACTTATTCAAACAGAAGAAGTCATCTACAACTGATGTTCTTACCAAAGGGAATGCATGGCAGGGTCACAGTTCTGTTGGAGAAATGAGATGGAGTACATATGAAAATCAGAGCATTCCAAGTAAGAAATCACATACGCCTCAGTGATGAGCAAGTTCCAAATACCTTCGAGAAACATTCATGGCAAGTAAACAAAACAGCATGCACTAAGAACATGACAAGTAGGGCAGACAGCAGGAATAGAACTCACTTTACAAGGAGAGAAGTAGATACTGCATTGTCACAAACAAATGTAAGGTGAAAGTGGATCATATGCTCAGCAGGTCACACTTGAAAGTTTTCTCTTCCAATATCTAAATTACAATGTCATTCCTAATGAACCATCTTCTTTTACAGAGGGTATTGTAAATATCATGGGATCTTTAATTAGCAAATGAAAGTTTTTAAGCTCTACTAATCTGTGGGTGGCTGCCAAATTTGTAGTTTATGCCATAAAATCAAACATATGTTTTATATAACATGCAACCCATTCAGTAATTTTCACTAGTTCCAGGCATCCACTTCCCTTGATACACGCAGTGCATTCAGAAGCAGCAGAGTAATAAGAACTGGGAGCTGGAAGATTTAGAGTGAAAACTTGTGGGGATTTTCCCATTTGTCACCCTTGGGCTCTGGTAGCGACTTATGGAGAATGTCATGTTTCTCTACAGATTGTAAAATGAAGTTCTTAAGCACAATTTGAACCTCAGGATGAAGAGTACAAAACTGACTTGAAATTTCAAACCTATCTTTTACCTCCATGGCAATATAAAGCTGCACAACCTGCCCTGTGCCCGATTCCCGGTGCAAGCAGGGAAACATGTGGATTAAAGCTGCATTTCTGGCTTGGCTACAAGTCCTGTGGAAATGCCACATAGTATTTCCTTACCTGAGCAATCACCCATCAGAGCTAGGGTCAGCTGCTCTGTTTGTAGTGTAGTGATTCTGAGGAGAAGGACAAGGTTAACGGTGCAAACTCAAACTTTCAAAATAAATACAAAAGCTTGCCACGGCAATTTCAAAGTACATGAATTTTTCTTTTTGACAAATGAAAACTATTTTTTAACACTAAGACTTAATAATGTTCGTTTAAAATGTTAAAGTTTTGTTTAACAATAATTGAAATGCAAAACCCCCAGGAGTATCACTTGCATTGATAAAATATTTTTTTCAGACAGCAATTGGAAAGTACACCTGTTCTTGCATGCAACTGGTGAAGTTCCTAAAAACAAAGCTGGTTGGAGAAGAGTTGTTTATTGTGAAAACTCTCCTGCTTCACTTCAAACACCCTTCACTTTATCCAGGGAAGTCACTAAATCACAAAGACTTGAACCATGAGTATCTAATATCATGAGGCTGGGGGTTTTGACCATCACACAATTTATTTACCCAGAACTTCTGATACAGTTGTCATGATTACTGAAATGTTAAAAGTGATTATGTTATCCAGCTAACACATTTGGAATGGAAAGAAAGGAAAAAGCTGTTTTTACCAAGGTTTAAGAACATAAAGTCCTTAAACCACTTGTTTATCATGAAACCACTCTGTCTTTTTTGGGGATGGATACCAAACGTAACAGATGGTCTGCCAAAACCCTATCACGTTTTCTTCAATTATTTGTGAAAGACTGCAGAGGGGGAGGAAAGAACTAAGATGATACATGAAAATCTAAAAGGAACACAAAGCCAGGTACTAAACAATAGAAAGAGTGATAGGCTGAAGAAAATAGACATTCATGCACAAGTTCCACTGAAACTGCTCCAGGACATTTCACTTCAACAGAAATGAAGAAAGTTCTGAGTCAAACAAGCATGATGCCAAAAAAGATGGTTTCATTGTTAATTCAGCATACTTAATTTTTTCAACACTCCAGAGGCACATACAGCTGATTTTGCATAGTATTTCCATAGAATTACTAATTTAATATTATGAGAACATATGTAAAAGGTAAAGATACACCCCTACATGTAACAATTAACTCTGATTGCAAAAGGGCAAACTTGTAATGTGAAAGGAGACCAGATGACCTTTTAAACAGAAGGCAAAGCCCAGCAGGCAGTGGTGTGCTTTTTGATTCTCCCAAGCCCTTAAGAATGCTTTTTCATGGGCCAAGGTGTTTAAAAGACGTGTATATACGGTACTTAAGAGACCTAGATTAGTGATGGGCCTTTTAGGTTAAAGATTGTGCTCAACCTTTTCCAACCTAAATGATTCTATACAGGAGAACGTGTGCAACAGGCTTACCAAACCCTCATGTGTTGCCATGTCTCTTATGAATTTGCCACCAGCACTCCATCAAAACACAAATGACAACACTGCAGTATTAAGTCAAGCATTCAAATATTAAAGATAAAGGAAATAGATTAGAAAAAATATGGCAGAGATTTATAAAAACATGTTTGCACATGATTTTCTGATGTTTTTTTTTTTTCCTGAGCTAAAAGTGTTTGACCTCAGAGCTGCAGAAATTTAGGGCATTTGAAATGAGATAATTTCATTACGTAATCTGATTTCCTGTGTATTACCAACCACTGCGCTTTCACTTAGCTACCTCTCCCTCACTAGACCCAGTAAGTAACATTTATCAAGATTATCTTCCTCAAGATGCCAGTACTTCTCGTGAAGACACAGCAAAACCAGAAAGACAACCAATTACTTTTGACAATATGTTCCAAAGATTATTCTCTCACTTATGGATAAAGTCCAAACACTGATTTTCAGTTTCTTGTCACTGTCCATCAGCAAACGCTCTTCTTACAAAATTCTTCAATACTGTGTGCTTTCCTTGTCAGAATACACTGGAAAAACAGTTATGATTTTTCATATACAAAATAAGCTATATACGCAAAAAGATAACTATGTTAGATAAATAGATAATAGGTAAACTACAAAAGTTATTCTGAGAAAAAATTATGTTCAAGTAACATGTAATTTTTGTGAAATTCACACTATCACCATGGATTTGCAGTCTTATGGGAACCAGAGAGGAAAGCTAAATACTTTTAATCATACTTCAGTATAAGCTATTAAAGAAACTGAGTCCCCAAATTTACTGTGGTAAACAGAAGGCAAGAATTAATTTTTTGTCTCCTCCCCTACCTTTATATACATATCCACTATGCTGAACAATTCTTTTCATACACAAAGGAGATAATAAATTACATGACCAAAAAATAAGGTTACTAAAAAGAACTGTAGTGTTTAGTACCAGATTTCTCTGGTAACTAAATTATGTTCTTGGAGGTTTTAGAATTTATTCTATAGATAGTGGAGTCCGTCCTGAAGCCTTAATGCCCTGTTTTGAAATACCTAGATCTTGCATTTTAGGGTAAAGCATGCCTGAAACCTGAAGTTCACTTTAATAATTCACCCTCCAGGGGTGAAGGGTTATATACATTAACACATCTCAGAAGTTACTACAAGGAGGTGCATTCCTGCAGCATATCATGTGGCTCATACAAATGAAGCTTTCACTTTTACTGGTGAAAAAGGTAGTTTAAAACCAGGCTACAACATGGAGACCTCCCTCACACTATGTGCTCCATCAGTCCCAAAAAACCTCACCCTAAACTAATCGCATCTTTCAAGTCCTGAAACAAATGTTTAACATCCATGGAAGGCTTGAGAGCCACCTTCCCTCTTCCCCACACACATCTCTTGCTTTGCTCTGACACATTACACCCATCACTCCAACACTCCTCACTGTCTGAGGTGATCCATAGTGGTGTGAGTGCTCCAGGAGCACACATCAATTGCCACCATCCCTAGACACCTCAAAACCTAGTGATCAGTTTTGTGTCCACTAACTCTGTTGCAACCTCTCCAGATCAGACTTTCCCCTAGAAGAGACGTGAAGACAACTTGAGCTTTACTGATATTTTTTGATAAGAATAAAGTGGATGAAGTTGCAGTAGATGTAGAGTTCCCTACAAATGATTCTGGAAAGCACTGGTACAAGGCGCTGTGGGAATTAGAGACTGATGAAAATTATTTAAGCCATCACATGATGTATGAATAATCCAAACTCCACACCTCTTGAACAGCGAGAGAAAGGTGATAACTTCAGCTTTTACCAACACACGCATGTGGGGCATGAGCTCAGAGATCTTGGGAGCTGTCATGAAATGTTTCATCCTGCTCATTTGCCTGACAGTGAAATCTCTCTGACCATTAACAAGTAATTCTTTTGCAAGAGCCAGGAACAGTTCAGCTCAGCAACCATCTAATTTCTTAATAAAGAAAAGTAAGTCAAGGTTACCTGTGAAGAGGATGAAGCCAGTGTCTCTGCAATTTACAATTGTCACTCTTATAAAATCGGTCTTTTCAGTGTCTAGCTCAAAACAAATACCTTTTCTCACACGTGTCATTGTAGATAACTGCATTCAATCCTATTTTTGAGTCTTTATTGTAGGAGGTAAATAAAATAGCATCTGCACTTTGGTTATTTTTTACTTGTATATGTGAAGAGATAACTGCAAAGAGAGTTAATACTCAGGTTTATGTTAATCATGTCTATGTCTAATACTCTACAAAAGGGAGCATTCAGCATTTTTCACTCCATTTCAGAATAAAAGTAAACAAGAGCCGTGTAACATCAGGATTCTTCACAGCTGCCCTGTTTTATTTGTGTATGTGCACTATTCTTGACTGTCTAGCATTATGGAGGCTGTGCCTACTTTATAAACAGTATGAAATTCAGTAATTTCAAAGAAAATTTAACTATAACAGCAGCACAAGCCATTATGTTCCAGCAATCCATCATTTTTAGAGAAAAAAAATGTATTTTCTTCACAATGAGCAATTTATGGATTCAGAGAGTACATCTGGGATTTCTGTTTGAAGTCTATTATTTCCCAAAAAATAGTTCTAGAAAGAGTAAGGCTAGATAAATATTAGAAGGGATTGACATTTTGTGTAGATTATTTTTAAGATCTGAAAATAATTTGGTAAGCATTGTACCAAACAGCGAATAGAACAATCTGCAGCTCATAAGTCAATGTATTAATTTGAAACAACAGCTATATTCCCAAGGCTAAAAAGACAAACCCCCTACCCCAAACAACTGTGAAATACAAGTTATTTACATTATTTACATTTAGCTTCAAGAGTGCAATCTCTTCTAATCACTGAACGTGTAGGACAGTTTTCTGGTGATTCACACTGCGTCAGCTGCTCACACACGGCACAAAACTCAATCCATAGTAAACACCTACAGGAATAGCTGCCATTTCTTCCTGTGACACCAGAGGATAACTGAGGTACTCCCTTAACATTCCTGCCACACACCACCACACACACACTTGGCAGCCCTTGGGAATCTTGCAGCCAGGGAAGGTCTGGACCAAAGTTATCCCACTCCATCACAGAGAGGGCAGGTGGATGATGAAAGGCTCTCACAGCTCCTTTAAAGCCAGTTCCAGTGTCTCCATAGTGCCCAAACTATTAGGGAGAACTAAGATTTCCTCCCAAAGAGGTTGTTGGATTTTTGTTGGTTTGGTTTGTTTTTTGTTTTTTTGGTTTATTTTACTCCAGTGCTCCCTTAGCAATTAAATGAGGGGCTGTGGGCTGATTTCCTTGAGCTAAAAAAATTTAAAGCACTACTCCCATATTTTATAAAATTATAATTTTTAAGCACTTTGACACTAATTAACCAATTCAGGCAGACAACAGGCCTCTCTTCACTCCAAGAGTTCCCTCCATTTTGGAAGCAGATTGTGGGGTTGTTTTATTGCTTTGAAGATATTAGGATGTTGCAACAAGACACCCAAGCAAATCCAACTATTTATAGGAAAAAATAGATTAAATTTTTTCTTCAGAATCCCACAATATTTTGTTAGATCATGAGTGTATAAAGCCCAAAACTACAGGTGCAAAGAGTTGATTTTTTGTGGTTTGCTGCTGTTTGTTTGGGGTTTTTTTAACTCTAGCCAATCCTTTATTAGAGTACAAAATTAAGTTCACATAATTTCAATACTACATATTATATTAATTGTAGTAAGTATATGCCAAATACAAGAATAACATATGGATCTAGGTAAACAGTAAAAGTGGATTTTCTCAAATAAATGAGTTCAAACTATAAGTCTATTTAGATCTTCAGTGTGCCAGCCTATAATTTTAATTTCCTTACTCTATGAAATTATCTATGCATTTTAAAAGTCATAAGAGTCAAATAATTCAAAATTTATGTACTTGCAAGGGGTGTTTTCAGGTGTCTTTTACTCTGCCTATGGATAATTAAAGCTTTTTAAATGGGTAAAAAAATCAGAGGAAACCAATCTGCATATGCCTTCAATATTATTCTTCTCTCCTGATACACAACCTCACCTCTTCACCTGTAATAGTTTCCTAATTTCTTTGTGCCAAATAAGTACTACATGTCAGTTCACATTAGATTTTACACCAATTGAGAAAAGTACATTGCTCACTTTGGAAGTTGATTGATTCGACACTATAAACATAGCGCATGCAGTCCAAATATTACCTCTAGATTCAAACAATGAAATAAATGTCAGTGGTTCAGTTTTCCTTCTGTTTCCTTCCCTCTTTACCCTTGGGCTTCTGTTTTCATGTGGACCTAGAGATGAAAAGTTATTCATTCTCCCACCAAGTACACCTCAAAATGAAGATCAGGAAAACAACTGCGCAAAAACCTGCGGGTTTTAGCATGGCTCTCCCTTCCAGGGGCTTATTTAAGAGAAGCTTTGAGCACTTTTCCGAAAAAGCCTGTATTAACTTTCTTAGTTAAAATTCCTCGCTTTTCTAACTTGAGTTACTTGTGTGAATAATGCAATTCTCAACAATGCATCAGCACTGTGCAACAGCAACAGTGTCTAGTTCATACAATCTCTAGTGAAACAGTACACTGGTTACATTGCCCACAGATTTGCCAGTAGAAAAATGCACCTTCACTTCTCTCCCAGCAACTCTGGTACAGTGTCCCAGTGGCAAAGGTGACTGCAGTGCAGCTGCCCAGTGTTAGATGTGCAGTAGTATTGGTTTATTCCAAGTAACAATCCATCTAGAGAGCAGGAACTGATTTCACTTGTTAATCAAATACCACGTCAGGGAGTTTACATCTGTAGGGATCTACATCAGGTCTGTTTAGAGCATGCAAAGGATGCAGTGGAATATTAAAATTTTACACACTGGTGCTTTTGGCTCAATGGTAATTTCATTAGCAATACATAGTAGAGAACTGTGTCAGTCACTACTGAACAACACTGGGATGCAATGGTGACACAACACTAGATGACAATCAGAGGCCATCTCCTCAATGACAAAAGCCAAAATAGCTTTGAAGGCTTCTGATTAAAAACTCCCAATTACCCATGAAGTGCTTTTAAACTCTCCTTCCCCAATTTAGATTCAAGTAACATGGTGGATTTGACCTCATTGCTTACAGTTGTTTAAGGATGCAGCAAGCTTGAATCCTACAACACTATTTGTATGCTTCTATTTGAGCACAAATATTGTTTAGGATCTTAATTCTTATTTCTTCTCAGTAGAGGACAACCACAGGGGAAAAAAAAAAGAAAGAAAATAAAATACAATAAACCAGCAGTTGTTTTACTTTGTTCTCCATTACACTAAACCATTTTCTTGCCCATAAACATTTGGGCATTTTGGTTTTTGATCCTGTTGGGTCACAATTCTTTTATGATCTCACTACCTGATCTTTCACTGTATCTACAAAGCCATTTGGCTACAGGTTAAAGACAGCACAGCTTCCAGGCAGTACTCTGCATAAATTACAGGAAAGGGGGAAGAGGGCTGAACATAATTTATTATGGGTTTAATTTTCTATTTCCTTCATAATCGGTTGATAAATGAAAAAAGGGAACATTTTATTGATATCCAATCTTTTCATCCTTCTATTAAACAGTAACTTGAAAGCTTTACATAAAAAACCCTCAAGAAAGTGCTACTAATAATATCAATAAAATATTGAAGGAAAATTGCAAGCTCCACTTCCACTTGACTGTTCTTGGGCCACTGTAACACATGGTCAAGAACTACAGCAAACCAGAGAAATCCCTAGAGGCTAAGGAATGATTTAATGATTATTATTCTTTTAAAAAAATTGATTTCCTGAAGCTTGTTGATTAGATAATAGTGATTGCAAACCTTGCACTTGGTTTAGGAATACAACATTAGAAGATTTTTATTGTTAAACACCATTTTTTTTGTAAGTGCTTGTTTAGGCCACTAAACTCACTGTTCACTACAGCTTCTAAATAACCAGTAGCTGAGCTTGGTTGGACCAGCTCGTGGACAACAAAAGGAGTAAAAATCCCTTAAACTTAGCCCGAAATAAGAAAGCCAGAGCTACCTAATTCCTAAACAATGGCAATCAAAACTTGGTGAATGCATATGAATTTTTAGAATTCCAATACTGGCAATACAGTGAAAGCCTCCCAAGCTCAAGTGCATGCAGCACACATCCCCCTAAGCTTGGCCTGTCAGACAATCCAGGACACATGGGCTAAAAATAAAAGCAAAATTGTGGTTCACTTGCACCCTCACAAGCAGCAGAGCAAACAGAGTGGTTGCCAAGGCTTTCTTCTCTCAGTTCCAGGCACGTGCAGCTGGCACCAATGCACTGTTCTCATGCACCAAAGGCAGCAGATGGAATGAATTACATATTTCAACAGCCTTTGACATCACATCAAACACCTTGGCTTTTAGTTTGAGAAGAGTAACTCCCGGGAGGTTTTTTTTTTCCCCAGCTTTCACCATCCAAATAAAAGTCATACACAGTTATTTCCTTCTTTATAGGATGATATAGCCATGCCATATGCTGCTGAATTGCAAGTCTTGCATAGTGAAAGAGTGCAGCAATAGCAAAATAAAGTGTTCTGAGTTTGGCTTTGTGGCTAAGGCACTACTCACCGAACAACGAGTTACATACAACAAATAAAGAGCTTCAAATCACAGAATCAGAGCAGCTTGGGTTGGAAAGGGCCTTAAAAATCACTTACTTCCAACCTTCTCCACCACAGGTAAGAACATCTAACAATGCCCACTGCATTGTAGAAATTATGGGGTGTTCAGTACTTTTCTAAACCAAAGAAATTTCAAGTCTCTAATTGTTCTCAACTTGGCAAAACGGATCAGCTGTATTTAATAAACATTATCAATTGCTTTTAGTTTAAGTTTAGGTTTTTTTCCTTCAATTCCCTAGTTTTCGCTACCAAGTGCAAGTGCACTACCCAAGGAGGTGGGGACCTTTCCTGCTGATCAACAGGCTGGGAGCAGTGACTGTGCTGCTGGGAAGAGCACAGCTAAACATGGCCCACAGTGGATTGCTTTCATCCAGGAGAAGAAAAATCTCCTCTAGGCACCACATTCAGCTGAAAGGCTGTTCCCGAATTGCATCAGAGGAAGTCAGAATGCTTACATGTACAACTGTAACTCCAAGGAGAGGCTGGACCACAAGCCTATTCCAGTACCTCACTTCCATCACTTGCTTGCTTTCCTCTCTCTCCCAGAGAGCAGCTGTCAGACCGACCTACACATATCTGAAACATCTTCCCCTTCCCCCGGACGTTTCCTCCTCCCTACCCCTATAAAATTGTACCTCTGCCAGACTCAAGAGACCATCCAGAGGCTGCTTCAGCAGAGGGCAGAGTGAGTCCATTCTGAGGAGAGTCAAGCTGGGAGGCACCATGTCTGCTCAGGGCCAGGGCATCATCTCACCTGATTCACCTGAAAACCTCAAAGCAAGTAAGCTGATGAAAGTTCTCCTGTCCTTAGATGCTTACAGGTCTTCTGTTTTCCTGGAGCAAGTTACCAAGTGCCTCTTTGCTTTTATGTTATCAATAAGTTCTTCCAGTCTCAAGTTTTGAGCAGATCAAGTGAACGCACCTTATGACCTTGGTTCCTTCCACTTCTGCTGAAGTGGGATCAATGCTGGCAATTCTGCCTCTTTCAGATAACAAAGGCTATTCTGCCTTTTTCAGACTGTATCAGACCTGTATCCCCCCCATAGCTTCTTAGCTGGAAACTCTGCATGTACAAGTGACTTTGATCCTGGCCAGCTCAATACTTCTTTGAAATACATTACCTGGTAGCACCAATGCTGATGAAAATCTCTCTAGTCATATCAATATATGAAATGAGGAAAAAGAAGACCAAGTATGATATTCTCACTCTCCTACTTTTCCCCCCCATTAGTTTGTTTATATTCAACAATTTTAATTTTTATAACTCTCAAGTTGAGCTTAAACCATCCTTTTTTTTTTTTAAATCCCATTTTAGCAAAGAGAAACATTTGAGCTACAATACAGATCCTTCTCTTCTCTGCACATTATTTCTCCAAAACCAGTTTTTGTTATTTCTATTGAGGAAGAACATTCTTCTCTCATCAATTGAAAAAAAGTTTGACGTATCCCTAAAAATTTTCTCTCTCAAAATCTGCTATGTTAATGGATTCAGAGTAAATTGATAGTCTACTGCAGTTCCATATGGAATTAGGAGCTTCTATGTACCTAATTCCAAAAGGTGCCCATTTTTTCCAGCCTTGTTAAAGACACTTTCTCACTTTGCTTCTTCCTAATTATTGCATGCCTCTGAAGTTTAGCTGCTCTCCGCCCAGTTTCTCCTCTTTCTTGCAAGAGGGACAGCTGAGAGAGACAGGATTTTTCTGACAGAGATGAACTACTTCAATTCATCTAAGTTGTCTGCTATACTAATCTCTCAATTTCCTTAAATCAGCCACTCAAAGTGAAGAGACTAAAATGCTTACAGAGACAGAATAAGGAAAAAAAAAAACACCCAGCATACATAACAATGGTACAAAGAAAATAGATTGCTATGTTAAAAAAAGTACATCATCAACTCAGCCTATAGAGCCAGGCAGAAATCAGCAAGACATAAGCAAAATGTATTTCAGAACTGAAGTGACAACAAGACAGAGCAAGATGTGGTTCTCAATCCGTACATTCAATGAAGATTTACTTAAATGCTCCAAGGAAAGTACTTATTTGTCATCATCATTGTGTCAAAACAAACTGATCTTAGCCTTCATGTTCAGCACCACGCTAATCTAATATATTTGCTAATTTCTGTGTAGTACATAACATATGATGCAGTTTAAGATGCCATTGAAATAGAAAACTCAACTGCCACACAGTTTTTAATTTTCCTAAGCTTCATGATCTTGATTCACCCATTTGTTTAAGGGCACAACAAATGAATACCATGAATGTTTTTATAAGTACATAAAAAAATTCAAGAAACAGCCTTTGTTCATGTGAAATTTCTACTGCAAAGAATTATACCAGCTAAAGAACTACTGCATCAAGCTCTACAAGCTGAAGGGAGCATAAATCCATGTGAAAGTCTTTAATTGCTAGAACAATCTAAATCTCAGCTCACTAATTAGTTCAACTCATTGTGTCTAAGGCGTAACACCTAGGGCTTATTATAGGCAAATTTTAAAGTTGCATCAAGTCTGTACAGGTGTGCAAACAAGCAGTAAAGTTGTGTTGCCTGCCACCACACTTAGGAAATAATTTTTTTAGCACATTTTTTTGTTATCCACATTTGATCCTTAACTTAAAATGGTTGCGCTTGCTCTTAACTGAAACTTTGCAGGGATGCTGAGGTCATTGTCAGGTGTATAAAGCACTCTGATTCACAGGTTAAAAAACCCATAATTAACCCAGTTTTTTGAATAAAATGGACAGAACAGGGACAAGCACAGTATGATGGAGGTCAGACATCTATGCAGACTGGTGAACCCATATGCAACCTGCATATTCTAATTTTTGATAGTTATGACAAGAGCACATTAGCTACTTAGAAGCCTCATCCTTTTTTCATAGGTGGAGCTCTGATTCTAAATGAATAGTCCATTATATGTACTTAATCCTTTTTCTTCTCCTAACCTTGCATTAGAAAAATGTAAATGCTGTTTTAAGGGTACCTTTCAGAAAGTTATAGAGGAATGGCTATCCCATTTCATGTGCCCTGAGATCCTCACTATTATTCAGAACATTTTAGGCAACTAAAACAAAAAAAAAATTGCTTGAAAGCTATGAAAAGTTGCTATAATTTGCAATCATGGTCTAGCACAGCCAAGCAATACTATCAATTCATTCATGCCATACACACGCTCATGTGCAACAACCTGTGGCACAGGCATCACAGCTACCACTTCCCCACTATTACGGGGAATATTTCTTTGATTTTTGAAATGCATAGCAACTTGGTTTTCCAAGTCACCACGCACAAATCATCCACTGTGTTCCATCATCTTTTGGTAACAGTCCATCATCAAGTCACTCACTCTGAAGCTCTTTAACTGAGCGTATGCTGGCTACACATTTGCTCTTCACTGCCAGGTGCTATCTGGAAGCCAGTTTTGCTCCATTCAAAACAGACAAGCGGGCTGAGCTTAACATCTCCCATTCCCATACACAACCCTCACTAGCAGCAGTTATTGGCACACAATCAGATCAAGCTCGACAGCCTGGCCATGTGAAGCTGAACAGCCATGACCTACACACCAACTTCAAAATCCTCCTACTTCATGGCTGTGTCACACGTGCTGCCTGTCACAGACCCTCAGCAAGCCATTATAGAGCAGATAGGACCCGTCTCACAGTTGCACGTATGCAGCAGGGAGGATACATATGCACCAAGAGTCGAGCACATGGTACCTGTCTTTCTCAAAGCTGATTATTCTGATGTGGTCTGACAGGAGCTACATCAAAACTGTATCCTTTTCAAAGGCTCCTTTGCTGCGTGAAAGTCAACAGATGTGGCAGTGGAACAGCATTTGGAAAGACTGAGAAGCCAGGCATGAAGACTATTCTCTTCCTGCTCTGGCACAAGCACTCAGCAGTCACCAAGTGGAGCCTCCTGTAAGCCCAGTTCTTTGGAGAAAAGAGTTGAGCAGCAGGGAAAGGAGGAAAAGGAGTGGCAGGAATATATCATTCTGTCTATAAAATAAACTGGGAAGGAAGCATACGGCAGTGCCAGCAACCTATCATGGTCTAGGTGATGGAAAACGGACAACAGCAAGAAAAGATAACATTTTAAAGACACTTTCAAAGATAATTTGCAGTTACAATAGCGATCCACAGCACTGAGAAATTATACCTGTCAGATGACTAATTGGTGATGAACACTACATGATGGAGTGAAGCTGTTTGACAATAACTGTCAGCACAATCACAAACAAAAGCAACCAGCTACATCCACAACAGTCCCATACAGCATATTAATGAGGGAGAAGAGACAATCCTTCAAAATATTCTGCAAGACTGAGGTCAAGTTACAAGTGATTTCATTTCAGGCTAAAAACATTTGTAATAATTTATTAGTTGGTACCTTTTCGTGCGCTCAGAGATAGAAAACAAATCAGTTTCTTACTAAGAAAAGCAATCTAATCTAACCATACATGGCACTTTGGACTGAACTTGGACAAATATTATCCTCCTCAGATCGCAAAGGGAAATAATTTGTACCTGGGATAAAGGGCTTTTTTGGCCTTAACCTCAAAGTCCTCTTTAGAGATCTTCTTTTATTATTTTAATCAAATTCATTCACCCCCACATACTGCAACACGAATCTAATCACTTGCCTTGCAAGTTTAGTACCCAGAGACACTACAGAAGTTTTAACAGCTGTTGGAAAAATGTTGCAGCCTCTGACTTTTTTTACTGGAGTTGCTGCAGCCAAAGTTTGCCATAAATTGATGATTTAGCTGGATTAGATGTTAATATGCAGCTTGATATATTATTCATGAGAATGAGTCACAGACCTAATTAGAAACATGACAAGAAAAGCTTTTGAGTCCACAATCTGGATTCTCCCTGACATGAAAGATTTGACATGTGAATACATTTTCACTTACTGAGAGAAAAAGAGACAAATGACCTTTCACATCTAAGCACAAAAACATCATGTTGGAGATGCAGAACTTACCTTCCTGAGAGTTTGGGAAAAATCAGTAGAAGTGTCCAATTTGATATAAAAGAAGGCCTTCAGAAACACAAAATATATACCCCTTGATGGAGCATCTATCTGCTTACATAACATCCATTCCATATACCTTTCCAGTCACAGAAATTAAATAGGGACTTTATAATCCTCTGCAGGTGACCATGTGAGGCTCCAATAAGGTGGCCCAGGAACATGTCCCATCACGGCATTTAGGCCTGATAAGTATAATTTTGAGAGAAATCGCTGTTGTTACCTTTTTTCTGCACATTTGGGTAAATTATTCCTTATCTCATTACCTAAAAATTAGATTATTTTATTTGTACATCTAGTTAAATCTTACAGTCATATTCCAGGCCTAGATGAGAGTACATGTCAGATGCAAAAAGATGAAGTTATTGCTGGATAAATTTGAAATAAATGTGGTCTGTCAGGCAGAGAAAGAATATTATGAGAAATATTTTCTTCAGTTTACAAAACAAACCACCACAATATACTAATGAGCTGTCAGGATGGAAGAAAGCACTTTAAACAAACTATTTTAATTTAGATGGCAATTAGTGTGAACCTTACGGTACACATGGAAAAAAAACCTAAAAGACTCTCAGTCCTGCCCAGTATTGATCCACTCCTGGTAAAACTGAAGGCTACCCCAATGTAAGCAAGGCTTCCAAGGAAAACAAACTGAAGTGGCACAGAAGCAACTGGGAGTTTTTCCAGACTTCATAACACTGAGCAAGAAAAGTCACTGCTAATAAACAGCCAACAGCTTACACTCAGATGTCTTTGTATGAGGGCAACACTGAAGGAGATAGAAAGGAAGCGGTCAGGATGTACTAGCTTCCAAAATTAATAATTCATAAAAAAATTCCACTTGAAAGAGCTGTTATCAAAAAAACCAACTTGAGAAGAGTGTAACACCTCAGAATCAATGATCACCATGTCCTTACTTGTACAGGACCAGCTCCTGAGCTGTCTGTAAAATACACAATCACACACACATTCCACTTAACCCAAGCTGCTTTTGTTTCCTGCAAGCTGCAAAAATATCGGCCCTGTGACAAGGATAAGAAGCTATTTCATTCTGAGGTATTTTTAAGCAGCATTATTTGTCAGTAGTTCAAAACCATCGACTGGTACTGCCAGTCATTCCACCTGAAGGCACCAAGGACCAAACAAGCGCTAATTGGATAAAAGCTACAAGCAATTAAGCATTGCCTTAATCTACAATTGTTATACCTGGTCTTGGAATACTTTTAACTGCTTCAAAATAAAAAAATTAATTACAACCTTTTATAATCTGCCATTGTTCAGGGATACGCTTATTTTCATTCTTAGTGAAAACAGGCTTTTTAAAATCAATGAAATTCATATTTTAGAGGAAAATGTGGAAGAGATTAAAGGTCACTGAATTTTCAAATTTGTAATTCAAGACATTTTACATCTCCAGCCACTGCTGTAGAGATTACTGGTATGTTCATGGTCCAGAGGTAGATTTTGAACAAATTGAAAACCTATAATTTAGCGATAAAAGGCTCAACTAAAGAAAGATCATGAAATAAGAGAAAAAAAAAAACCACAAAATGAATCAAAAAAATACATCAAGACTTGACAACTTAAACCCTATGAGCTCAATTTCAAAGTCTTTGTCATCAAGCTGTAACATTCACCAAACACAACTTCCCCAAAGGATGTAACTCTTCACAGGTCTTATTGAAGATGAAAGCAGCAGCTCACACCCTTGACATTGCCAGCAATAGAAAACAGACCTCAATCTGCCACTTCTCAGAGATGTATTCAGTCTAGAGAGGGAGCTCTTCTCTTACCACACATGAAAGCATTGCTTGTTTATATTCTTCTCAGCTCAGTTGAGACTCCCGTTAATAGCTAGGGGGGAAAAAAGAAAAAAACAACTCACATCATTCTAGGAAAGGGATTTTTGCAAGTTTGCTTTGCTAGTATATTTACACATAATTTACTTCAAAGAATCATAAAATAAAGGTTTCAAAGGGCCAGTGTCCTGCTGAGGAGGTTGTTTGTTATGGTCACTTTCGAACTAAATACTAAAAAACCCTACTAGCTGATGGCCATGTACTGGAAGTTACACTAGAAGAGTATGGCAAAGCTGTTGCAGAATGGTGCTCCTGCATTTCTTTCTCCCAGCAGTCCACCATTTCCCTTCCTTTACTGACTGCCTAGAGAGATCTAAGAAGGGCAGACAGACAGCACAATGAGTCTGTCATATCTTAAAATGAAAAATGTTTAAAAATCTTCTCTCTCTCTCCTCCTATCCAATTGCTTCATTTCTTTTTACCTCCACACCCCTTCAGGCTTCTAGGCTTGAATGGTACAAAGGAGTCAAACCTCAAGAGGGAATATTGGCACCAGAGCATCCATTAGAGGCACATTGTAGGTTCTGTGATTTTGTGCCTACAGTACTCAAACAAGAATTCCTGCTTATCCCAAGAGAAGGGTGAACACAATTCTGCAGCAAAAACTTGGGAGTTCTTATGCTAGGGAGTTAGGGGTTTTTGATTTTTGTGTTGGGTTTGGGTTTTTTGCTACTAAAAACAACAACGCAATTTCAAGGGAAGAATCCTACAGTATTCTTAGATTCATCAAGCTACTGGAATGCTAAACACCAGTAAAATAGCTCTGTCTTGCTTAGTATGGAAGTGTATCAGGATGTCTAAGTGAGCACAAACCTCAGTTTATCCTTAACTATATGGAGTAACTTGTCCCCGTCCCCCAGGAAATACTCCAGTCTATCTTTATTCTTTGAAAGGCAGAAAAATTGAACATAGATCATTGTACAAATACCACCTCACTGGTTCTTGAGCACAAAGGAATGTATACAGCATAAACCATCGGGGTTTTGCTTGAAACAAATAGAATAATTTTTACTAGATTTCATAAAAAGATGTTTGAGGAAGGAAACAAGAATAAGACAAAGAAACAGGCAGCAGGAACATAACTGCCTTACACTTTCATAGTGTCTCTTGATTTAAATAATGGATAGGCCTAAACTCAAAATATGCTACTGCTCTTTAAAAATACTAGGACTGATCAGTGAAACACCACATGGGAACACAGTTTAAAACAAAATGGAGATTTTCCCTGTAATGGACAGGATGGCAAAACTAAGCAGCAGTGTTTCCCATTTGTTTAGTTTGTAGGTCTGAGTAATCCAGTATAGTTTCTACAGCTGCAAACCCCCATCCAGTAAAGTATTTAAGAGACACCTAACCTGACCTCTATAGGCAGCTTCATTCAAATTCCACTTTGCTCCCCTCTGTTCCGATTTCACAGTGACCGTCTTTCCCAAACTGGCCATGTACTCAAGTCAGTGGCACTACCCATGCCCTAAGAGAGCCTAGACTGAGGTTGTAAAACACCCTTTCAATAAACCAAGGAGAGGTTCTCAGTACAGCAGCCAGTTCTAAGAAAGACACATGAACTGAAAGGAAATAACAGTTATCAAATAACTGAGCATTTACAGCAATGAAAATGTCATTTATTTACCAAACAAGCAGAACAGAAACAGAGCTCGATGTTTGACTAAAAATGAATAATATAAATGTTTTGACTGAAGTGATCTCTTTGAAACAATAATGTTGACAGAGATAGCCCTAAACTGTGAAACTTTCTAGTTCTCAGTTTCTGCTAAATGCTCATGCTCGTTTGTAAGAGTCAGCTAATCATCAGGAGAGCACTCCCAACATGGAAAGCCACCTCTGTGCAAGGAAAAGTCACTGAAGACCTTCTCTTCCCTCACACCACAACCTTTTGTCAACGAGGAAGCACATATAGACACAGATAAGAATTTAGTAATGCATCTATTTCAACAGATCTATCCAGAGTGTTTTGCAAAGAGGGTATAGATTAGAAATCATACTTTGACCATGCTACTTAGAAAATTCAGACTTTTAGAAGTAGTTTCAATATTAAGCCCCTCTGATAATGCATTCTGTCCCAAAGTAAGCCATTTAAATAAATGAATGGCAATTTCGGCTCTTCCAAATTTCCATCGCGCTTAAATTATGAGATTAAACAAACTTAATCTTCTTTAAGAGTTTAGTGAGAAAAGTTTCTACATCAAATCATTCTAATCCTCTTGTTAATACAGTTTGGTTATATTTAGGGACATCATTTCCCTGCTTATCAGATATAACCAAGATTCACAGAAGTGCTTAATCAAGAAAAGTCTCCTAGAATTATCAGTCAGCATCACAGTATGTGCTGCAGAACACATTCTAGGCCTTTCAATATAACATCATCCCGGACTGCATTTGCCCTTAATTTATTTAAATCAGTTTAATCCCAAAGGTTTTACATAGGAGAAGTAGAAAATGCCTCCTCACATGTGGTTAAATCATGATTATGCTTGACTGCTATATAAGCACTTGTACATGACAATGTATCTGGCCTGTATTTGTGATCATTTTCTTCTGATGTTAACATTTCTTTCAATATACAGCAGCACTTATGTATGGCTGAGCTCCCACAAAGCAGAGTTTGGCAGCAGCCAGGGATACTACAGTGCAGTCACAGCCACCTGCCAGCACAACTGGCCAAAACTAAACAAGTAAAAGGAAGCAAAAACAAACAAACCTTAAAAAATTAAAAAACAAAACAAAAGCAAACAAACAAAAATTCCACTAAAGGTCATTGGCCCATTGGCCTGGTTACTAATAATAAAAGAAAACAACTATTAAAGATGACACCTGGCAAACAAGCTGGCCAGAGCCAATTCCTAGCCTGTAACTTGCCTTTCTGTGCAAATGCAGATGTTTCAGTTGCTCACCTTTCAGAGACTGGAGCCTGCCAGACCAGGTTGAACATCCACCAATGTCTACTTGAATTATCTAAACCTTTCAATCCATAAGCCCAAGCTTATGAAGTGTGATTCTTCATTTAATTTCCTATATTCAAAACTGACTATTCAAACTTTCATGATAAAGGTCTCAAGATCTATTGAGGACACAGAACGGTTTGGAAAGTGAACTAAGGAACAAGGCAAGAAAACAAATTTGACAGGACTAGGAAGAAAATGCTAAGGGTGGAAAAAAAGCAATTGTATTTGCGTTTTTATTGTACCCTTATTAGCTATAACCTGTAATTGCTATGGGGTAGTTAATATTTTGTTCAGGTTGACAACCAAGTCAAAAGTTTATTATTTCATTCCTGCCACTGAACACTGGAAATTCTTCAAGTTCTTACATCCCAGGTGAATCCTCTATGTATAATACTTGAAAACACATGATTTATCAGAAAGAAAAATAGATTTAAGCATAGTTGCAAGCATTTTATATATTCATACAATTCTCAAACTACTAGGTTAATTCCTGAGACTATTTTTATCTTTTGCTCTTGTGCTTATTGTTGTCTTATTTCATATTCTGTTACTACTTGTAACCTACATTAATCCTATCTCACTACAGTACAATAATAAAGCAAATAATTACCTAAGGGATGAAAAGACTGTATTCCTCGCTATCTTGCATAAGGATGAAAACTGAACATTTCAGGGACTTCAACAACTCATTTCTCTTAATAGGAACAAAAAAAAAAAAAGAAAGAGCTTTAAAGACTCCGCAAGTTCTAGCTCAAGTAAGAAGCTCCCAAAGGGCACTAAGCCACGGAGACACGGGCACACCATCAGCTTGTCAGCCTAGGAGCAGCTCCCCTCCTGAGCAGACTCGTGTCGGCCCGTTTAATTTAATGACACAGAGGGGCAGCACTGACCTCTCTCCTCCAGAGGTGCAGAGCTCCATCCCTAGGGCCACGTTACCTGGCACGCACAGACAAGCATCCCCCGATCCCTCAGGACAGCACGGCTGGGAACAAACTGTCCCTACAACCTTCTGCTCTGTAAGAGGACAAGGTGTAGGATAGAGGGCTGCCACAAAACAAAAATGCACCTGTTCCTCCCCACCAGCCAGTTCCTAGACCCAAACTCCTTCCACAGCCCCATGTGAAAGCAGTGTCAAGGCAGAGGAACTGGGAAGTGTCCCGGGATGCACAAATAATGCTGGCAGCAGCACTGGCTCAAACACACTGAAGTTAAGATGTTGCTGTGTAGCAGGTTCTTCAGACTGCTAAGTTTTGTGGTCCTGGCTGTACTTTTCACAACAGTACAGGACTTAGTGCAGCAAAAAGTTCTGGAGTTCTGTTTTCTCTCACATAAATTCCCATTTCTCTTCTTCTCCAAGACACACAACTTGAGAAAGAGACACCCCTTCAGGAGCCAATATTTAATTGCAACCATTTCCCAAAGTGAGCTTGTAATATATGCTAAACATTTACATTATGTACTTAGAGGATTTCAAGACTAAAACTCTAAACTGCATTTTTTCAGTTAAAAATGCCTGTCAATTAAAAAATTTAAACTTGGCCAGTTTTAACTACAGAGAAGAATAGTCTTTGTCCCAGACCACCATCCAAACACACTCTTGCTTGTATACAGCTCTTGTACCTTTTGGGTATCTTGACTACAGAACTAAAACATCCAAGACCTGTTTAGCATTGCTTAGCACTGAACCTTCAGAGCAGGGGTACAAATATAAACACTTCGGCAAACAAGTGGAAGCAACTAGAAAGTTTTGGGGTTTTTTATTTTACAGGGAGAATTAACATGGCAGCAATAGAAATCGTCTTTCTACAGAAGCAGCTCTCACAACTTGCACACTTAAGATTGCACCACAAGGAGTTTCTAGATATGAAATCTGGTTGCTACCTGCCACCAATTCACATGGAACTGCTACAGTAAAGTATCGCAGATATATTTTCTTCTCTTTCTTTCAGTGCCAAAGAAAGTCATAAAGCCTGGCTGGGTCCCAGGGTAGCTATGTTAACACTAAAAACACTGACCAGCAGGAATGATTGCAATCACATCACTACAATCTTCCACAGAGGAGGGCAATCATACAGATCAGTGTATGGTCAAATTGTCCCCTAATTCTGGTAATGCCCATCTACTCTGGATACCCTTACTTTGTATTTTTGTTTCTCAGTCATCACAGAACTGAGAGCTGCAAGAAAAAAAGAAGCAACATGAATAGTCCTTGGGTAAGAGCAATACTGGGCTGTCAGGAACTAAAAATAGTTGATATTATCCATATCAGGCATTTTTTTTACTTTTCACCAGTGTCCATCTCAGGCATCCTGTTAGCGTGATTTAGGGTTTTGCAGCTCAAATACAAAGGCCTGCAATCTGAGAGGCCTACAAGAAAATAAACCTTTATCAGGCTTTTTTTTCTCCCCCCCCCCCCC
>VZTE01001006.1:319475-340360 GCA_013397775.1 Eulacestoma nigropectus | reverse complement strand
CCCCAGTGCTAGGTGTAAGTTACAAAATGAAATGGCCTAGAGAAGATTTTATGCCTAATTTTAGAAAAATACAGTATTAGCATCAGATTCCAAGGGGATAGAGGGATAGGAGCAGCAAGGAAGTGCTCCCAGAAATGTTTCCTAGCCTGAAGAGACAAGCTAGCCACACGAACAGGAGACAGCCACTTTATTTACAACCTGTACATTACTGAATGCAAGATCTACTGGCCCTTTGGGCATCTGTTTTTAACAAAAAGCAACATATTAACTTGTGTTTATGAGGAATATAATTGGACTGCACCGTCTTTGAGACAGCTTCTGAGCAAAATACGGAGAGACTGCATTACATGCTAGTGAATGCAGCATGTAGAATAGAAACTAAATAGTCCTTTTTCATAGTTTAATGTTCAATTCTTCATAAATCACTTGGATCAAGTTCACATAATGCAGTAGCTAAACCAGTTAAATCCCACCTACACCCCAGGCCTCCACCTGTACCTGCTAGTGTAAGCAATATTTTCCACTCTGCTCCCTATCCCTTCTCTCACCGCAGTCCTCAAGCCCTCAGCCAGGCACCAGCCAACTTCTCTCCCCGCTGCTGGCAATTACCAAGGGAGCACCTGCCCCACCCACAACAGCTGTGCAGGTCCTTGACTGCCTGGAGAACAATTCTGAAGTGCAGACCCCCTCCCCAAAAAAGAAGAGAAATATTACAACTTTTCTAAATAATTTGAGACAAGTATAAGATACATCAGGACATTGCAAGTCTTGTTTATTCCCCTAGTCCACTCAAGAAAAGATTGTATCCTTTCCTGTGAAGGGAAGACAGGGGTTTTTTGTTGAAGCAGAAGCATGTTTTATTATCCCAGTCTCCTTCCGCGTTTGTCCCTCCTCTGCAGGACACCACTCAGTATGTATATAGATATCTATGTCTGAAAACACATCTACACGAGTGCAGGACTTGCACTGGAGCAATTTAAGGCATAGTTTTATTCCACAAAGATGCAGAAATCTGTCCTAGAAGGGGCACATCTTAGGTAGCTGTAAGAACCCTGCCAGCACATCTGCTGCTAAAACAACATTTCCAGCTCTGCAGTGGCTTAAGTGTGCTGAGATGGAAATGTTGCTTTGTCAACGCATAAACCACAACAAACTATTGGTGACAAACCTTTTTTCCAAGTCTGACTGAAGGTTTGGGAAGCAGGTTTGCCTGCAGAGGGCACACAGAAGCATGACACATTTGCCTACTGTGCACCTACAATTTCTACACGATCATCACCGCTGCTCAGGTGACTGAGCAAGCTGACACTATATGACAGGTTATCTATCACGTATGGAAAGTCACAGAAAGAAGAAGAGAGGCAGAAAATATGGAAGATTACAATGCAAAATATGTTAAAGGAGTGTGGCAAGGATTGAGGATTAAGAGACAGAAATAAAAAGAGGCCATACCCTTTAATTGAAAGGCACTGAGGGAAAACTGCAAGTAGCTGCACATGAGAGCTCACCACCCTGACTTGCACGCCTTGGCCACGTTACCATTACTTCAATTACATTTGCTTCCTGGACAAGCTTCCAGGTCTCCAGTACCAGTACCGCCCATAAAGCAGTCTCCGTCTGGGCAGAGAGTTGCAAAGAGATCAGGGATTGCCTCTTACACCACAAGCATTCAAGACAGCCATGGAGCTTCAAGAAAAAGTCTGCACAGAGTGTCCAGGAAAAAGAGTTTTTAAGAGATGGAAAGAAGGAAATACTGATTAAGGGTCACAGTTTTGTTGAGGTTTAGCCTTTCAGATATTTGGTGCTTTTCTACTGAAAATTGCAGGTGAGAAAGCCTAGGCAGAAAAGGGAGAGAGAAGCCATGTAAACAAAACCATGGTTCTATACAAGGACAGAGTCCATCTTCACCAGGCTGAGGAGAGTGGTTTCATCATTAGAAAAAAAAAACAAAAGTAAAAAAACCCAACATATATGTTCTCCCACTACATTTAGACATTGTAGTAATTAAAAGGCACTATAAAACCACTGAAGTAAATTAGTGAGTTAGAAAAAATAAACAGAGCACAGGTTAATGGTACCTATAGCTATCTTTGGAAGATGAGCAATTACAATCTCCGTCCCCCCACATGGCCAGTATTTACTATAATCTTCAATAACAATGAAGTCAAACACAACAGATCACTGATGTTCCTACCTTCTGCTTTCCATACACAGCAAAGGGTAGCAGCAGCTACAGCTCAGTTCTCCTGAGCTCACACCGCACTGCAGCTATTCCAGCCACCCCAGCATGAGACCAGCCTCAGGTTGTACAGCCAGTGCCTGAGCCAGGCATCAAAGTGCATTTCCTCTCAGGTAATGGCAGCTCTATGCTCTTCCACAACTTCTGCACCTCCTCGAGGGGGGAAGCAAGCCCCACCACAGCTACAAAAATCTATGCTTATCACAGCTTTCGCTTACCAGCTTTGAAGAGCCAACTTCTGCAGACACCCTAAAGAGCCTGTTAGGAAGAGCCAACCCCCCACTACCCCCTGTTCTCCTTTTATGAGATCCAGGTGACACCCACCTGCATCCATTTAAAAGGGTAATTCCCATCCTGAGAGCGATTCGGGTCTAAGCAGTGAAAAGTGATGATAATCAAAATCACCTGAGTAACAGCCGAGGTGACTTATCTCCCTGCTTTGGACAGGCACAGCTGGTGTCCTTGCTGCAGTGGGGCATTCCCTGCCCCGGCACTGGCAGGGGCTGGAGGGCAGCTGGGAGCCTTTCCCAGCGCATGGGAACTCCTGCAGCTCTGGTAGCTGGGGCATGCCATGCGTCTTCTGGAAACCCGGGGCTGCAGTGGAGAGCCTCAGGTAGCCTCGAGCTGGCATCTCTGATTTTCTTGCTGTTCATCTGTCTTAGGCCTGAGATCAACAAATGGGCTTTGAACCCCCACTGCCACTATAGCAGAAACTTGAAGCAAAAGGGAACCACATCAGGAAGGTGCTCTGAAATCTCAGAGCTCATAGTGTGAGAGGTGGAATCCTGATGGGGCTTTGCCTTACCTTTTCTGTAAAACGAAGAACAGCAAAAGTACACAGAGTCTTGTATTACAAAATCAAGGTTTAATTACAGCATAAACTAGTTAAATTTTTTTTGCATCAAAGTCTAGTTATGCTGAGCAGTATAAAATATAAACAGAAAAATCTTAGCAATACTTGTCTTTCCTGCTTGCTATGAACTCTCTCAGGCCAAACCCTAAAAGCTCCACAAACTCGTCAGCTAGAGCAATACCCTGGTACCTCTAAGAGTCTTTTTACCACCTCATTCAGTGATCTGCTGTTTTAGATATTTCCCATTCTCTGCTCAGGCCACGTTTTCCTGAAATCCTGCCCTGCCCAGGTACCTGCAAGACCTGTAATTATTTTTCAAAGAGCTCTCATTAGCGTGTCTATTGACAGCATTTCCATACAAATAGGACTGGGTCGGTTTGTTTTCTAACAAGCTCACGTCCTTAACAGAGATTTCTTTCTAAATTCTTCACTGAGATTTTTACCGTGAAGTAATTCAGGAGAAATTTACTCATCTTCACCTCCACCAAGACATGCCCCCTGCCTACTTCGGTGATAACCATGAACAGAGCAAAAAGCTTCATAAAATGTGGTCTCACTTGCCCAGGATGACTGGCCAGGCACACTTGGAGCTGCTGGAAGCCTGCGCCCTTGAGTCTCTGCATTAGTCACACAGGACCCTTACTCAAGATGCAAATGTTTCTCTTCCACCAGCTCTGCCTCTGCACTAACCACACGTTTAAAATGACACTTCTTGCCACAAGACACAGAGCTGCACCTAAGCAACTCACAAACACCAAGTTTAAAAAAGGGGGAGGAAGACAAATTCCCCATGAAGGGAATAATAATTCCCCATTATTAGCTAGATAAACACTACTGAATACTACCACAAAATGTATCTGGTGCCTTTTATTGGAGATGATGTGGCTAGAAGACAACAGAGGTACAACCAGATACATGCATGGTACAAACATGCAGATTTATTCACTGTCTATATAGATTTTTTAATTTCCAATGTGAAAGTGATAAACCTACATTTCATGCAGCAACGTGAATAGATTTTTTGTTAGTTCAGAAAGTGCAATATTGCTGCCCCAAAGCAAGAACATACAGGCCAGAGATACGTCCATTTATTTGTAATATTGCTGGATGAAGGTACACTTTTTTAAATACCTAGTGGCTTGGGTAACTGCTAAAGGTAATGTAGATTGGGCTGTAGCACTTTACTCATATTTCTGTTGCACAGAAATTTTGGATTCTTTAGAGTGTATATTTGTAATTTTGACATTTTCTAAAATGAAAGTGGGAGGAGAAATGGGCTAAGTTCAGACACCTGAAGTTACATATTAAGGTTTGCAGAGGTAAATCAAAGACACAAGGAAAGCTTTTCTATGTGCAGGATGCTGTAGCAAATTAAAATAGGTATTGACAAGATTAATCAACACAGTGGAAATGAAGAGCATCTGCACCATAATAGAGGGTGTATAAAATCAGACTCTGCATCAAGAGAACATAATTCATATTTCTGCAGGTAGATATCACGTATTCAGATGTTGTTAAAATACATAATACAGCATTTCAGACTACACACTCAGTCAGACTCAAAAGGAGGCGGGGACACCAGAGGAAGATAGATGGAGTTTCAAAAGCGTCGTTGATATAATCCTAGAGATAGTAACCTTATATTTAGGGAATATTTTGCTGTGGTGTTCTTTCAGGACTACCTCTATAGCCATCATAGGAAATGTGATCTGAATGTGAGCCCAGCCCTGTTCCTCAGGTGGTGCCTGATGCCCGGGCTGGGGCTGCCCCTGGCCGCCCTTGCTGTTCCCTCACAGGAGCAGTGCGTTCAGGGATCTCCAGCTGATTTGTGGTTATCACAGCGGTGAGGAGGGCTGCACTTCTGTTTCCAAAACACAAAAGCAAAAGAGACAAGGGTAGTAACAGGGACGACTTCAAGGCATGCTGCAATTTCTTCTGCCACACTGCAGGGAAAAGGTAGGAACAGAGAAATGGAGAGTAGGGAAGCACAGCAGTGTCTCACAAGGCAGTCCAGAGAATAAAACAAGGCTTGAATAGCTTGAAAACATACAGTCTCACAGCTTCTCAGGTAGGAATCCTGCAAAGGTGTACTTGGAATTGATTTGTTGTGTTGTTTGCTCATTTTTAATTTTCTGGTCTCTAGATAACTAAAAGTTCCAATCCATCTTTTTTTTTTTTACGTTTGTTTTGTTTTTTGTTTTTCTTATCTATGGAAATCTAGAATCTCACCTTCACTTTTTCTTTTGTAATCTACATCATGACTGCCACAATAATATACTTATCAGAAAACAAAAATCCCTATGCACTTTTTGTTTGCACTGCTGGAACCTGTGCCAACCGTGCCGTGCTCATTATGTGCCCATAAGATGTGACAAGGAGGGGCTGCAGTGATGTCAAAGGAGTGCAACGAGGGGTGGAGGAATCAATTCTTCATTCCTTGGTAAGAAGGGAAATAGAAGTACTGAGCTGGGTTTACACTGCTTCTGCTGCTATGGATTTATGGCCCATCGTAATACAATTATCTACAAGCAGGAAATCAGCAGGCTGCTAAAAAATGGCAGCAGAGAGCTGAACAAGCTACCCCTAGTGCTGAAGGACAATGGATTTAATTTGTCCCTAATTTGGTAGGGATCTCATTCTGTGATAGGGTAAATAAACAAATTGCAGGTAAAATAAACCTACACACATCCAGGTTGAGACAATCTGACTGACAAGGTGTCTGCATGTTGTGTGCATAAGAATCTCTAACCAAATACTGAATTCTAATTGACTTTCACAAGTCAATTCATACTGGATTTCACAAAGGCAGTTGTCAATGCTCTGTGGTTGAACAGCTTATTGAATTAGGAGAAAGTCACTCACTATTCTGAGCAGACTGCATTCTGAAAGTACAGGTGAAACAGCTAAAAAATCCCATCAAATACTACTTAGCAGGGAAAGGATTTAGAAAAATTCCATTGTAAATAGAAGCATATTGTTCTGATTTTACTTCCATTGTTCTGTAAAATTAGGATGACTTTTATAAATAATGAACAAATGAATTTTTATTTATTGAACATAAGAAAAGATTTTTTCTTTACAAATGGCCTCAGAGATTAAATACTGTTTATACATTTCAGAAAGCTGTGGGAGAGCTGTGGAGATTTCTGTTTAAATCACCCCAAGTGATTTATAAATCACTTCTAAATTGTTTAAATCATCTCCAGCTCATAAGCCAGGAAACTTCTTGTTAGAGAAGCAGCTAACTATGTCTTTTCATACTTGAAATATCCTGATGTTTTGAATAATACATGACATTTGAATGCTTATTTTGCACTTGGGACCCAGATCATCTACTAGTCTTTGGGAATATGGGGACTTGACATCGAGCTCAGCAGCTTACTTTATGCAGTAACCAGTTCCAAGCAACTTAAAGAACATCAGCTGTGAGGGCCACTTCTCAATCTTCCTGTCTCCAAAGTTAAATTATTTAAACAAATACTATAGGTTTGCAATAAGATGAAAAATGTATGTTTAAGGAAGCTTTCAAAATGGCTTAGTGAGATGTAAATTGGCTGTGATCGAGTGGAAATGAAACTAGGTGCTCTGATGGTACCTTTTTGCTATGGAAGTGTGAGCCCGTTGTTACTCAGGAACGACATACTTCATTGTCAGGAAAAAAAGAGATTCCACAGAGCAAGGAGTTTCTAACAGTGCAAAGCAGCACCATTCATTTTGCAAGTCAGCACAGCCTTCAATCATGTTTCTCAGTTTCATATTGGATGCTCTCATTACTGTTTTGTTTCCACTGACTCATCTGGAAAACGTGGAGATCCTGAGTAGTTTACATCAGCTGGTCCCTCGGGCTAGGGAATACGGCACAAAACAATGCACATCACAGAACGCCTCATCCTCTCATGATATACATCTTTAATATGCATCATTATGGCACACAGGAAACCTAACTGCAGAGCAGTCATGCACACAGAGCACATGTCACCAGTGCTCAAAAGTGGGCCTGTGGGTATTTCAGGCTGAGTGGGTGGGTGGTTTATTTATCACATGGATATGACAACTCTCTTTGTGTAGTAGGTGAATGCAGTAACTGCTGTTCCACCACTAACATTTGTTTAATGTAGTCAAAAAAAATTTTTTTTTTTAACGTTATTTGTTTTTAAGTATTCTACTCCCTATCATGATGGATTCTGAAAGCCGTGGTGACTTTTTCAACTGTTTTCTTTGAAGAGGTCTAATAGCACAGTTAACATAGTTGAATTATTTCACCATGTAAGAAAATTCACTCTCTTTTCTGCTTTCCACATTCATCCAATTTATTTTCATCAGGTACCAGCTTGCTGTCCAGCAAACCAACCTCATTCCATAGTGATTTGTGGTGAGGCAAAAGGATAAAAGAAAACAAAAAGAATAGGAAAAAGCCAAAAAAGAGAAACCCTTGACTTCCTTCCTTTCTGTGGCAGCCTGGCTTGGCCAAAAGATAAGTGTTGTAATATGTATGAAAGCAATTCCTCTAGTACAAGCAGTATAAATGTATTTCTAGCCCCTCCCAGTATGGTATTTTTTTACTAGATTTGGATAGTTAATACATTGTGACACAAGTCATGATTCAGCAGCACATGTTTTCTAGTTGAAAAACTCACATAACCCATAGCTGGCGAAAACCAAACACAAGCAGAAAGTTTGTTTGCCCACCCTCTCTTAAGTGTCTCACTCCTGATATGCTCCGAGCTCCAACATTCAGCCCATGCCAATATTCAGAATGGTTTGAGCCTGCGCTGTGCCTATTTACACTCTGTTAGTACAACGCTCACACTCTGCCAAGGATGAGGGGTTTTCAACACTGCTGATACTGAAATGCTCTTCAAAATAAAGGTTCTGATCATATGAGCTACTGAAATGCTCAGACTGTCACAGCTACTGAGGGCAGCTGTTCTATAACACGTCAGAAACATGTTGAACACACTCGAGGGCTTGCAACGAGCACCATTTGGATCGATGTAAGTATGTAATCTGAGAGCAGTTCACTACTGTATAAGAACTGAAATTGCCCCATAACCTTGTTATAATTGCAAGCAAATTATGTGCAGAAAGTCTAATGTGGAGACCAAAAGATCATTTAGAAGAAAGATGTTAGGAGCAGTCAGCTCTACTTTTCACCTTCTGATGCATGTGCTTATATCTATCTTATCTTGAAATGCTGTCCATCAAAACAGGTTTTCAGACAGGATTTCCTAAGGTGTTGATTTATAAATCAGATACAAATGTGCACAAGATCACTCTGACTCAGCTTTGAATCTGATCTAAAAGTATTTCTTGTCATAGGGAAGCAAATTATGATGGAGCAATAAAACAACAGAAACACTGCTGAGAAACATCAGTGTTATTCCTGGCAGTGGGATGCTGCTGAATGGCACAAAAAATTGACAGATCAGAAACTGGTGACTGAAAGAAAATAGGAAACCAGTAGCTTAGATTGTCTGTATTTATTAAAATATACTCTGCCTGAATTGTAAAAAAACGAGGCAGTTTTGGCCATCTTTTTTCACACAGAAGTATGACCACTACCACAAACCCTGCCTTCTTCAATGCGTGACAGGTACTAAGACCTACTAAATGGAATTGCTCTAGCATGTCATAATCCAATCTTAAAAGTAAGATTTAAAAGTTAATATTCCCTTCCATTCTGAATAATCTCCTGGAAATGTGAGTTTTATGTACACTCTGTTTATTTTTACTCCCCATAGAAAGAAAGACAAGAAAGGTGAAGGATGGGTGTGGGGACATCAGCCTAGAATTGGAAATGCTTTGCATTATCTGGTAATCTCATATGCATTATATGCAAACATTATAGTAATCCATCAATGCTGAAAGATCTGCAAATATTTAAAAGATGACAACTTTAATTCCAGTACAAAGTATATTCCCAAATGCAGCTCATGTCCAGAAGATATCAAGAAAATAGGTGTTGTGGTTTGTCATTGGGTTTTTTGGGTTTTTTTTTGAAATTACATTACGTTATTCATAGACCAGCATAATGTTTGTTTGGGGAGGAGAGGTTGAGGTTTTTTTCCTCAGGGACTGAATAAAACCTCTGAGGATGGCCAAGAAAAGCAATAGCAACAACTAATCTGAAGTGATTCAAACTCTGGAGAATACGTTTTCCTTTCTGCATCCTCTCCCCTTTGGTACGGGTTTGGTACAGCTGCTGGCTGAGAAGGTTAAAAGTTTATTGCTATAGACAGGGATAGAGTAGTTTCAAAGTCCTGGAACATGAACATGCTAAGTCTACCAATCTACCTCTGTATGAAGTAGGGATCTTGAAAGAGATGGATCTGCTGGAGAAAAAAGGAGAAAAGGAACCGTTCTTTTATAGTTTTCTACCCTCATTATCAAGCAAAGCCCAAACACCTCTGTCACGGAACAGTCCATCAGGACAAATCCCATAGCAAACGTGATGTTCTCACTCATGAAACCTGAATACCAGAATACAAAGAGTGTCTTTCAGATAAACTGGCCTAGTTTATCTGCACAAAGAAAATAAATTTATTACGTTCACATTACACCTTCTGGAATTCTCAGAGCACCATCTGTTTTTAAGCAAACAATTGCAACTCATAAAGTAGGATACCTACAGTGATTTACAGAGAACAGTTCAGACCTTTATCCCCAAGTTTGATGACAGAAAATTACATACTTTTCTAAATCGATGCTTCCTAGAGAGTCAGGATCAATGCAGATGTCCTTTTCATTCTTTAGTAATGTATCTATTCCTAAATTGGATTAGATTAAATAATATTGGATTGATAGATAATACAACACATATCTTTTATCTCAATTTGACTAAACAACATTTGCAATGCTCCTAAAGCAATGGCTTTTCATTTGAATCTTCATGTACACAGCTGGAGACTCAACTGAGTTTCTATTCCGTCTTTGTCCTGCTACTACCATTGATGAAATTTATTTGGATGTGTGAAAGTGGAAGACTCTGACATGGAATTAATTCAGAACAAAATTAGGGAGAAAAGTGGGAAATAGTATGTAAAGTGTCTCCAATAACCCTTTCTCCTCTTGGTACATAAAAAGGAAAAACCTCTGAGGCACAGAAAGTAAAATCAAGTCCTTTACTGACAACTGCACTCATCCCTAAAGAACGAGGATGGTATCAACATTTCATCAGGTCCCTTCTAGTATAACTTTCAAGGCCTATAACTTTGATACTGCTGTTATAATGACAAGCTTCAGTGTAAAAACTGTCCTCCTCTTTTCATGCGTGGTAACAAATCCAAAAGATGGTGTGTTCTGACTGTCTTCCTATTTAATGACTTCAAAAAATAATCTACGTCAGTTTTTCCATCAGCAACAGGTGCTTCAGATCTCAGAGATTCTTACATTTTACATGATGGAAGAAATAATCTAATCAAATCCAGATGACTTGGTTTTACTCTGCAGTGGTAATCAGTAGTTATATTACTCCTGTTGCTATTGTTATAAGAGATTCTGATTCTAAAAGACAGAATATCTGAGAAGATAGTTCTGAATTAAAAATGTTGATCTAAAGATATTGTGAAATAAATTTGAACTTGTATCTCAGTTCTAGGAAGTAAGTTCTGAGGAAATGGTTATGTACAAATACTTGTAATATTTCAGAAGTTACACAGATATTTTACCAGTTATAAATCTGAAAATGATTGGATTTCAGGGGGAGAAAATTATGTGATAAAGTGAGTTAAGCAGCAGTTTCATTTACGGTGTAGTTAAGCTGAGATGTCAGGATTTATGAATGTTGTTGGAAAGGTCTGAATAGTTTTCATAGAAACTATATAATATTGGTGTTCTTTTAAAGTGCAGGCCACTGTCAATTCTTCACTTCTCTCTTTTAATGTAATATTCTAGCCTTTCATTCTTATGACAACTGCCACCAAAATAAAAATCAATTATTTAGGGCCAAGCACTTGTTGGTGTGGTTGTGACTGGAGGAAGAACAAAGAAAAAAAAAATCACATCCATCACAGGTTGCCACTATGACTTGGAGGAAGGGCAAAATCATGGGAGGCAAAAAAGTCCATCAGTTTTTTTCCATATGGGTCTCTCCAGTGGAAGTCTAACAAGCCTAAGATCCAGTGGTTTGGAGAATTATGCCATGGTCAGAAATATGGTGTCAGATACACTGATTTAGTTCCTGTCTCTGCATTTCTCTGTGGACCTCTATATTATAGAGCCATGCAAAGAATTGGACAAATCATCACAGGGAGATTGGAGCTGGATCCAGAGCTGTGGCAGAAGTGATGCTTAATTCGGTCTTACTCTGAACACCTAATTCTTCTGTGCCCTCTAACAAACAGAAGTAATCCCCCAGCAAGATTTTTTGGTTAGTCCCTTGATATCAGCAGGCTTTGGGATGCCCTAGCCATTGCTTTCTCTTCTGCAATAGGATTTTTTCCACAAATTGCTGGGGAAGTTGTAAAGTGCTGTTATTCTTCTACATTGTCTCAATACTATCCTAATAAAGAGGATGCACCATTAACTGGCCAAATGGAACTTAGATCCTTTCAGGCTACTATGATAAATAAATTATTTTGAACCCTAGACACTAAAGCATGCCTATAAATTTAGCAATACAATTTAAAGTACCTTTATGATATTTGCAACATAGGCAGGGAGTTTAATGACAGTCTTAGATGATAATTGCAAAGTTATAGTCAAGGTAAAAATTACTACAAGGATAGATGTCCTAAGGGTGTAACAAGTTTTTGATTCTGGTGTGATCCAAAAAAGGGTGAATGTGTGAAACTAAAAGGCAACTGGAGAAGTTTGGGAAGGAAAACAGGGAAGCAATCACCAATCTTTGTAGAACCTGTTAAGCAGTAATTAGCAGGAGTTCAAATAACACCCTCTCCCAAATGATTTGTTCATTCACGGCCACAGAGATTTAAAACTGATACCCACAACTGCTACAAACATGCTCCATGGGTACTTTTCAATAATGTTTTAGTACTGGCATATTTCTAATATCAGTTGACAAGTAGATTCATGTGAGACAGAGTTGGAAAGAGCATCTTTCCTCTGCTGAAGAGTTCAACACTTTTATATGTAACTGTTTAAAGCTGAAAGGTAAAGGGTAGCTAAGGTTATTGAAGAAACCTGCTGTCTTTTTCCCCACAGGGTAACATTTAAACACGACAACTAGAGCATCAGCTTCTAGCTCAAGTCTTTTGGGGAGTGGCATTTGCTCAAAACTTGAAGGAATAGAGAATAATGACAAAAAAAGACCCCTAAATTTATATGCAATATGGGAACTAAAAATCAAAAGATTCATAGCATGATAAATGAAAAATGTTCTGATGCACACACCTAGTACAGTTAAAACACTTGGAGCAATTTAACAATCACATCTGGACATTTAGATTCTATCTGACCTGTTTCTTATCACCAATGTTAAAATACTTAATTAAAAACCCCAGACAAACCACAGACACACATTCAATTCTGTGTTGGGCTTCCTACAGTTGGGAGCCCCTCTAGCTGCATTTCATAGTTGCATTTGAGATTATGAACAAACTCGGAGTACTGCAAAATATGATCTTAAATGTGCTGCTCACAGGCAATGATTTGAGAAAGAAAACAAGTTCGGATTTCAAAGCAAGCAAGGACTTGAAATATTAAGAAAAAAATAGATTATTTCATCCAGCTTTCACCATTATGTGTGGTATGATGTGTATCATTCTGAAAGGATGACTTAACAGATATAAATCAGCAAAGCTACTCCAAATTCAGTATATGATCTTTGAGGAAGAATCTGGGAAATGCCAGTTAGAGACAAGACTCTGGGGAAAAAGCAATAATAAGAAATGGCCCGGAGTGAACTACAATAGTCACCCAATGAACTGAAGATGGAACACTCACAAATTGTTGGGAGTTTTGTTTAAGCCAGACTTATTGACCAGGGTTCATTAAATGCTATATTGTCCCAAGGAGAAGGCTGGTCACACAGAAAAGGATTTCTATTAATGGTATAAGCCCATTAAAAAAAATACAAATGTCCTGCAAATAAAAAGAAAGAAGCATGCTTCTGTGGTTTAGAGTTAGTTGAGCTTTTCCAGGGGGAAATTCAGAGCACGACTTTATAGAATGATTAAAGACACCTGAATTCTCATTGCTTATGTCCCGTGGAAGCTCTAGGGATTTATAAGAAATTAAATGGTAGGCAATGGCAGTAGATCTGGGTGAAGTCTCCAGCAGTGTCTTCAATGGAGAGTGACGCTATCACTAACACATCTTTGTAGTGAGATCATTTTTGGGAGCCAGGTGTGTATGTGTTGAAAACACTCTTCACGTTCCATTTTTTCAATAGTTGTTAATCATTAATTTTAACTTCTCAAAGCAAAAGGCTTCTTGGCTATCAATAAAAATTGCTAAAATTCTGAATTATTTTTTTTTCTCCTATTTTTTTTTCTAGTTTTTCTTAAGTCATACTTGAATATTTAATTTCTTGCTCAAGTAATTAAAGTGTTGTGAAATAAGGCAGGTAAATGAGAGCTCCTGCTTGCTCCTGCCACATGGGTGTGTTGATGCAGCAGTCCTGCTATGCCTACATGCTCAGTGCTCTTTAGGCTCTTCTTTCTCCCTGTTGGTAGAGCACAAAGCTGTAGAAGACCCAGGTTAAGGCAATTACACCTACTAATATACTGAGTTTCTTCCCTCACCAAAATATACACACATTTTGCAAAGAGCTGAAATTTTGTATTTACCTGGTGTCTCTTAGTTAAAGAGAAACTTATTTAGCTACATGGACTGCTTTGGTCATGGTTTAGGTTTTTTGTTGTTGTTGTTTTGTTTTGTTCTGTGGCAACGCATCTTCTATTTGCAAACCATGCCAAGGTTTTCAGAGCAAGCATAGTTATGCTGAACCCAGTTTAGGAGACCTTTTCATAAAGAGAAGAAGCAGTAGCAGTAAACAGTTTTACAAAACTACATTTACAGGAAACATTTTATAGGATTCTAAAATTAAACTTGATTGAGGGCATTTGTTATAATGCTAAATAAATTAGAAGAACTTAATAGAATATTTTAAGCACTTTAAAAGGAAGAAAACATCTTTCTCCTTGTACAGTTATCTTGAAAAGCCTTTTAAATAAATAACGCTATGACATT
This sequence comes from Eulacestoma nigropectus, assembly GCA_013397775.1. Taxonomy (NCBI): domain Eukaryota; kingdom Metazoa; phylum Chordata; class Aves; order Passeriformes; genus Eulacestoma; species Eulacestoma nigropectus. Next base: position 326,117 of record VZTE01001006.1, on the reverse strand, counting down.
TGATATAATTAGGTTCAAAACCTATCATGAAATGGTATCCATTTAAGGGCTTCTATTTAACAAACTATCAGGGCTTTGGATTAGGGGAAGAAAAGAATTCTGATGAACAATTAAACAAATGTCATCTCTTTACTCGATCCACTTTTATTTGTTTAGTGAAGAAAACATTAATGGAAATGCAGATACATTAGGACATTATGATAACTAGTACATTAATAATGCAAATAGCTTAAGAAGGTTAATTACTTCTCAAATGAGTAGTTACTGGGTAATGTTCTTCCTTTGCAAAATACACCAACTCATTCAAAGATAAAAGCAATTACTTTTTTTTTTTGTCTACAGCTACTATTGAAATATACATAAGCATTTTGACCTGTTGGGTTTGAAAACAATTATCAGTCAACAATTATAGGCTGAAGTCCATCATTCAAAGTTCAGGAATACATTATCAGTGAAAAATTTTTAGCCTTTATGCAGCATCACAATCAGTCAGTTATTTCTGCTACTGCTAAAATGTGCCTTTCCCCAAAAGGCCAAAACATAAGCACCGTATTTGAATTTCAGATGATTATTGCTGCTCTTGAAGACAATTAAACCACAATAACTGCTCCCTTGGTTTGCATGAATGCATTCTCTCGGTTGTTTTAACATTGTTTGAGATCCAACATATGAAGTCAACTGTCTCTGTTAGATTCAGACAAATAACTGAGTTGAATTTCTGATTTAAACCAATGTATAACTGTTTGATAAGTGGGATTTCAACATATCTACCCTTTAATTAATTACTCACAATAAGAAAAAAGTTTCAGTGTATTTTGCCACAGAGCAGAGCAAAAGTCAAGTTCTGTTGTAGTGAGATCAGCATTTGGTGGAAAAAGTCATAAAATGAAATTATGTGCAAGTTTCCAAAGGAAGCTCACTTTCAGAGTTATTATTTACTCTTAGGTTTGTAATCACTGCTTTTGGCTTCAACCAAGGTCACAATGATTCCTGCAGTTACTAACCAAATGCGGGATGGAGAAATCTCCCATCCAAGCTGACTGTTGTCCTTTTACAGAGGATATTCTTGCAAATTAGTGTTCTTTCTGTAGTCCTGACTGTATATTCCTAGTTATTTTCTCCATGGAAACTCAGTTTTCCTTATTTTGGTCCACCTTTCAGTTAAGTTTGCAAGCAGTGCCACTGAAGTGACATATTTAGGCATTTTCCTAGCACAGTCTCACGCTCCAGTAAACAGGTATGAGGTGGGCTCTTGATGACCACTGAGCTCTTCAACCTCCACAAGACCTTTCACCACTCAGGGCTGATGACAGCAGTAAATGAACAAACTCTCCACTCAGAGGTGCAACCCGACACTACAAAAGGTGAAATCTAGCTCTGAAACACTTCCAAGCAATTATAAATACTGCATTAGCTCAACTTTGGGGTCAGGATCTTTGTTAAAATAGATATAATTATTGACATTTACACAGGGTTGGGAATGCTCTGCATGCTGGTTCAGTACCTTGGAAAACAGGAGTTTGATTCTCTTCAACACTTCAGAAAAACATGCACAATGAATATCAATATTCAGCACTAACAACAACAAAAATTACCCCTGAGCATTGCTGTACTTAATAGCAGCTGTTAATATAACAACCTTCATGGATCAGTTCAAATTACACATTCTTATACATTTTTCTATGATGATTTTTTTCCACATTTTTTAATTGCTGATCCTGAGATGTCCTGCATTTTGCTAACAATATGCATTTTGTGCATGTTCCTAATATTGACATATCTAAATATGACTTTCTATGGCTCAAATGAGTTTAAAAGACCTGTATTTTCTGCTATAGTGTCAAATATCTATAAATATGCCCTTCATTTTTCATACCAGGTCTTACTGCCGTGTCCTCATTCCTTTTTTCAGAGAATTTCAGTCCCTGTATTTGAATATCGCATTGAAGAAGACAGTTTTGCAATTTGATAATGAATTATTATGGCATAACAGAATCCATTCTCTCTCCCCAAGCCTCCCTAAGTCTGAGCCATTGGCTGCTCTCTTTTTGCTGTCAAATATCAGAAAATTCTTACATATGGGAAAAAATACTAAGTTTGAAAGATGAGTATGCTTGCAAAGTGAAGTTTCCTCTTTTGTTTCTCCAGCTACTAGGTGTTAAAACCATACTGGAAAGATCAGATAGCAACGACTCACCTAAGTGGAAGATTTTTGTTCACTCTTTTTGTGGGGAAAAAATATTCTGTCAAAGCATTCTTTCTGAAGTAAAAAATATGTTTGCATTTCCTATAATATAACATTTTCACAGCATTGGGTCATTTTGTTTTCATTTTACACTAACACTGGTATTGTAATCACCAGATATACTTCAACAGTAGAATTTTGTGATACTGATATGAAATGTGGACACGGCCCCCTCTCTCCATGACCATGTCTCCATTCAGGGCTTTCTAGTAACTATTAAACAGTTCCAAAGTTCTCTTGCTAGGTTTCAGATTTGTAGTTTTTCATCAGAAAAAACAATATAGCAACACTGGTGACTGTTTTCGGGTACAGCTCAAAGGTATTTTTAGTAGGTGTAAATTCTACTCACACTTTTTTGTGGGTTTTAAATACTAAATGAAAGAAAAACGGTCATTATTAACATGTCATGTTGGAAAGAAAATGAGTTCATAAATATTTTTGCTATTACTTAGTCATGGCATTCTATTTCTCTTCCCCATGGAAGTAGTATTAACTTTGAGCATAATTTTTGAGCCACAGAACGCATGCAGCAGAGATAAGGCTGCAGTCCCAGGAGCTGCTGCCCAGCTCCACCGTACATCACCCTGATGAATCCTAACCCTTTACATCCTGCTCGTCACCAGTTACTGTAAGCAAGGGCAGCTAGTCTGGCCTTCCTGGAACTGGGCAACAGACCCATCTCTCATGTTATAGATTAACCTGCCTCACAATCCCATGATAAATGTGCTGCAATTTCTTTATACATTATTTATTTAGTTTGTTTCTAGTCTCTGCATCTAAAAATTTGCTATCGAATTTCTAAAATTTTCTCTTAAACTTTATCTACATGTATCTACCAGGATAGGGGAAATAACACTTGAACAGTCTGTTGTAGGTGAAAAAGTAAAAGCTTTTTGATTTTTGCTTTCTCATACCAGGAAAAATGAAAAGAAGTAAACAGCATACCTTGAAAAGTCACACTTTTTCATTAACTATGAATTTTTAATAACGAAATCTAGATTTTTTTTTTTTTTTAATAGAAAATAATTTCTTGTATAGGTGGTTTATTCAAATCTGCCTTAGGTCACAGGAAGCTCAGGAACTATTGACTGGGTCAGCTATTGCCTTCATTGTTCACTGTTCAAAATGGGCTCTTCGTTGCCTGAGTTGGTCACCGAGGTCATCTGACGCCATTCATAAACCTATCAGCAGAACACCCACAGTTTCAGAGGTTTTGTGCATTTCCAGAATGAAAACTCATTTGAAATCTACACAAAGTTGCCTAATTTCTTTTCCCATTTCTAAGCGTTTGGATCCTGTATTAAACACTATTGTATTTAATTAAAATTCTCCACTGATTCCAGTGAGATTGTATCGAGTCAAAACTGGTTACCATTTAAAAGCACCAAGGCTCAGAGGAGGCAAAAGGAGGGACTCACAAGTATTTTCAACATGATTTTAAAAACCTAAGTCTCAATTAGACAGTTGTATTCACCCATTCCCGATCCCCAGCTCACCAAGTAATTTCAGTTTATCAGCTGCAGCATACAGAAATGTATGCCTGTGCCTTAATCAGCACAATCCACTCCTCATTCCATTCACACTTCCCAGTGAGAGGTGTACTCATCCCCTTAACGTATACACTTGGCAGGAGCAGAATGCAGCTTTGGGGGAGTAGAAATTACAGAGGAGCTCGAAGGTTTGTACTTTAAAAAGAGCTTGAGCTTATGGTCTTATACCCATCGAGCCTGCTTTTTAACTGAGCCTGCCAGCAGCACTACTGGAACCAAGGGCCAGTTAGCAAGTCTATTGTAAAGGATGCTTTTGAGAGTCTACATGTAAGAATTCACCCCGAGATGAAATTTGGCATCAAAGGCCCTGGCATAAAGCTCTCTTAAAATGACACTAGTGCAGAAGAAAATAATTTCAGGTCTAATTCAATATTTCAATGGGGAACAGCAGAAAGTGTTCAAATCTGCTGAAAATCTGGCTTTTGTAATATTGTCTCCAGGAAGGTGTCTGATAGAAAAGTTTCAGTGCCAAGCAAGAACAGAATTATCCTCCATTTAGAAGGAAGTAAATAGATCATTCCTCTCTGACCTCCAAAGAGGAAGGACTATTCTCTCCACACGGCAGTGAAATGTAATAGAAAGAACTATACCCTTGGGATCCTTTCTACCAACAAAAAGCTACTGAGCACACCAACAGCATAGATAATCACGGTAGTTGCATGAAAAATGAGAAATTTAAAGGATTGCTGGGAATGGGACTCTGGCCAGTAAGAAAAAAGGCTTACGGACTAGCTAGGGGCAGTGAGTATAATTTAATATATTTCTGGCAGAAAACAAATAAGAAAATACTCATCTGCAATTACAGAAGATGTCATCTCTTTTGAACTAGAGTTTGCAGAATCTATTTGTAAATACTGCTGGGTTTTCTCCTTGCCTCCACCCCTACACCAGCACAAAGCCTTTGCTCTACCCTGGCATTAATAACACATACACTAAAAAGTTCAGGAAAGATTAATACACTTTCAAATAGGGTAATATTTCACATTTCCACTACACTGCACATTATTTGCAATTTCATTCAGAAAGATATGGATAAAATAAGCATTTGGAATTTTGAGATCAATGAGGCTTTTTCACAGCACTGTGCAAGAGCATCATGGTTTTGCTCCAGGAAAATCCTGGTGGCTGTAGTTTCCAGGTTCTCCCTGCCCTTGGAAAGTTGATCTTTTTTGGGCTGTTGCCTGGTGCAGTTCATTTGTCTGGCTTAGTGCTATGGAGGTAGCCCAGGCCCTGCACCTCCCACACGTGTGGGCAGTTGAAGCGCGTATTCCAAAGGACAGCATCCGTCTTTGTGCCTGTCCATTAGGTCTGACTTTTCTCTGGGGATTGTTTGAACGACAACTGATCTATATGAAACATGGAGAATGCTCACCTGAGCCCCTCTTCTCTGTCACACCATGAGGATTTGGGCACTGCCTGGTCACCTGCTCACCAGAACCAACACCAGGTGCTGCTGTGCACACCAGAGCGTGCCCTACAGGATTGCACCCTGTGTTTGGTGTTCATAGCAGGGTTTGGTCCTGCCTCCAACCCTTCTCTGAGTGTTTTGCTAGGAAAACAGAACTTCTGATTTCAGTGCTGATTTCTGTGGGGTCTGCCTGAGCAGGGTGAATTGTGCTCACAACATTTATATAACTGGGGAAGTCTACTGATTTCTCTTAAAAGAGCTTACCTAGACCCACGAAATCATTATACTGCATGAGCTAATTAAGTCAGTGCTTTCATATCCTGTTTGTTAACACAAGACTGTGTGTTCCTTAGTCCATGCTAATTCATCCTGTGGTAGGTGTTCACTGTGGGAGCTAATGCTTTAGCAAGTCATTTTTCAGCATCAAAGTTATCTCACGATTATAACCAAAAGATAAAGCATGTAAACTCCAGTGTAAAGCACTGATATATTAAATTAATATCTCGGATTAACAAGGCCATGAAACATTGGTGTTGCACCAAAATCCTTAACATATGTAGGCCAGTTGCCATGGAGATGGCAAAGTTTCGGAATCATTTCGTAGTAATGACAACAACTTTAGAATCTAAGTGCTTCCAAGTAGTCTATAATGCTGAATAAAAAGGGAGAAAAATGGCAATTGCTATTGATGCAAGTTACAAGATACAAGTTACAAGATACCTGATATTCTGAGCAGGTGTTTCAAGAACAAAACAAGTATTAGCAGTTTCTGCACAAATACCTATGGCATATTTTGTTTACAGAGCCCCAGCTTTCTCAGTGAGCAGTATAGTCCATAATTCTTTGAATTTAAGGTATTCAATACTTATAATGTCTGGGGTTTTTGCAATTTTCTCAGCTCTATATATGCACTTTTCTTCATTAGGGATGAAAAAAACCATCAACAAACTGCTTACCCTCAGTCTGAGTAAAAAACTTACTTAGTAGCTAACGAGGCTTAAGACATCACATTTGACACTGGCAGCAGGTGTAACATTCTACCTAAGTTGTGTTCCTCTTTGTCCAAACATTAACTTGGTCCTTGTAGAGGAAGAAAATAATGTGTTCTGTAAGTCTGTTGTCTTCTGTGGATCAGACTGAAAGTGTTGATTACAATCAGTGATAATTTGAGGAAATTTCTGAGAGGCTAACATGGCATTTTTCTGTACTCTGACTGGCTGAAGCTTATCTCATGTCCGTTCATCCATATTCTGTATCTTTGCAAAGCAAGTGACATAAGTGCCTTTATTGCAGAGTACAGCCAAATCCACTGAATCTGCCAGACCTGTGCAACAGGAACTCTGGCATGAGTGGGGAACTGATCCCCCCTGTACCTTTCTAATTTTATCAACAGTGATTTTCTTTTCTGTCACCAGAAAAAAAAAAAAAAAAAAAAAAAA
>VZTE01001006.1:231229-319422 GCA_013397775.1 Eulacestoma nigropectus | reverse complement strand
AAAAAAAAAAAAGAAAAAAAAAAAAAAAAAAAAAAAAACTAAAAGGGGAAAAAGGACAAACAGAAAACAAATTCTCTCAACCGAACCCCTACAGTTTGATTTTATGTTATGAAATACAGTGATATTCAGTAGAATTTAATGGCAGAATCTTACAGGGGGCAGTTTGACTGCAACACCATCCAAGATATGCAACAAGCAAAAGGCTGAATTGTTGATGCACATTTTAATGGACAGAAATACACAGCAATTACTCTTTATCTATGAGTGCATTATTATGCTATGTAAATATTAGTGAAAAAAAAGATTATAGGTGAGCCAGTTCCTGCTTTCCTCTAGTAAAAGACTGACACAATAATTAGTTCCATTAATGTAAGCTTTTCAGTGACAGTTGAGGAACTGCAGAATGAAGAAACCTCATGGTCTCGGCATAACTTTGACTGAAGGTTTAAACTTCAGGGGTTTTGAAAAGCACTGGCCCAACAGTACCAGAGGCTTAAATTCAATGTCATTTTTGGGGAGTGGAAAGCACCTATTAATCTGCATCTATTCTAGGATTAAAAGTAAATTATAACTTTTGTAGAGCCTATCTATGTTTCCACAACTGCTGTGAGAGCAAAAGCAATCCACAGCTTCATGAAAGAATTATCACACCCATCTTTTGTGAAAGGAGTTGATATTGAGATCTGAGATACGTTGGTTTTGGGAGAAGACAATTACGGGAAGCAAATTCAGAAATGAAACACTAAAACATCTCGTTTCACAAGAGAAAGCCAAATCAGAAGCGAACATTTCCAGTATAAGTTTGTGTCATTGTTAGCAGAAATAACCTGTTCATTTTAGCAGTCATATATGCATAGCCCATGAGGATTTTTCCAGTTACATGTGAGGGATTTGCCCCTGTGTCTGTCAGAAAAATCAAGGAGCCAAATGAAAATCTAGTACTCAGGAACAGTGTTATGTCACACCCCCTGGAGGATTGCAGGTTTGTAATGAAATGAATAAATTACAAGGAAGCAGTTAGATACCCTGAAAGTTCTACCCGTCCTTTAGGACAAGCATGTCAGGATAAATTCTGTTTAATTACACTGAACACAAGCTAAAAAAAAAAAAAAAAGATAAAAAATAAAATTCAGGCATTATTTTCTTGTCTGAGGCTCCACGTGTGTAACAGTGAATTGACCTCATTTACGGCTGCATTACTTCATTACATTATAACTCCACAGAATTGATACTGAAATGGATTTCAGCCAGCAGAAAACTAGAGCAACAGTGTTTAACTAGGCCCACATCTCAATATTTAAAAATGGGCCATGGACAAAACTAGCTAAGTGTTGATTACTACATTAATTTAAACTCAAGCATTTCTGACAGCTTTTGCTCCTGCATGTATAGCCTTCTACAGAAACAAAAGCACTCAGCAGTTCCCCATAACCAGTAGTTTGAAATTTTAAAACAATTAGCACAGCAGGAGAATACATACAATAACCAAGTGGTTTCCACATGTTAAAATTCCCATAAAGTCGACAACACCTATAATTTCCTCTTATTTTTTACAGTAGTATTTCCAATCAAATGCCAAGAAAAGATATGGCAGACCTTGTTTTAATTTAATCTGAGGCTCACAATGGAGTTACTTCATTGGCTTCGCTGACTTTCTTGGCAATTGACATCTGTGTTTAGGAAAAAATGTTTGCTTTTCCAAATGTGGGCTTTGTTCAGGGTTTTACATCAGGAATGTGAGAAGTTACCCCATACCTCCCTTTCAAACAGTGCTACAGCTGCTGGTAACTTAACAAAGGGGCAAAGACAGGTATAGGACACGTGCTGTAATATAAAGTCTTCGTAGTGTTACAAAATACTAAAACGACACCAGCCAAGTGTGCTATTCTAGACAAGAAAATTATGCCATGTCATCTTCAGCACCATTTCTGGGCAACATCCCTGTGCAACGTCAAAGACCAGCCATTGATAGCTTTATAGCAAACATTAAAAATAAAATCAACTCACAGCAGACTGACGTGTGTAGGAACCTGCCATTCACACCACCCACAGGCAAGTAAGGGGACGATCTCCCAGGCACCTTATATTTAGATTTAACCAGTTCCCACTGAAATCAGCAGAGAGATAACTGACTTCAGCAGAAGCCAGTTAAAGCCATCAGATTGTTCTCCTGTCTCTGTGCCCTATCCTAATAAAAAAAGAGGCTTTGGTGGAAGTTAGTCTTTGCCATGGGGAAAAAAAATAAGAGGTATTGTAAAACCACTTACATTGCTTACAGGAACTGGAGTGTTTCCACTGAGGAAGAAGGGAACCGAAAGGATCAAGAAAAAATTTTGAATACTGCATCTCTACGGTTTCAGCTTGCCCAGCTTGATTGCAGAGCCACCTTCTGGCTTCAAATAACAATTTCATACTTGCTGACAGTAAGAATGTGTGTGTGTGTGTGTGTATACGTTAGTTATGCATTTGGAAGTGTTTCAATTCACTGCTTTTAGCCATATTAGAAAAATAACACAGAAAAGAAACGCCATGGATTCTGCTTTGTTCTGAATCCAAATAGCCCAGTGACACATTTGGACGTCAAACAAACTCTACCTTGGGCTCTTAGGACCATTTATGATTGTATAAGAAACTGAAACTGCAAGCATGAACCCTGAGAAGTTGTGAAACCACAATGATAAGAGTCAATAGAAACAGGATGGGAAGAGCTCTGGATAGATCCTGGGAACATTCTCTTTCCACAGTGCATTTCCTTGTTAGTTTGACTTCTAATACTGTTACTTTCTGAAACAAAGAACCACTTCATTAGTTCCATTTTCTTGATTTCTGACCATTGTCTGGTTTGCGTTGATTGCTGTAAGTTTTAGCTAATACAGCATGACAGTTTGAACTGATTACAGTGTTAGAGGTGTCTGCCAAATGATTACAGTCCAGAAAGAAAACTAATCATACAGCATCTCAAGCAGAGCATGAGTGTTATAACGTCACTCTAGCTTGCAATAAGTTTTTCTTACAGCTGTGTGATTAGAGATGGCTGATCTGATCCCAATATAGGCCTCGCCTCCTGTATTTCAGACAGACCAAGGATTACAAAGGCATAGAGTTAGCAGGTTCTCAGTGGCATCATTATGAGACATGGGAGGGAAATACTAGCAAAAAAGAAAAAGTTATAGCAAAAACCCTTTGTTTTCCATTTTGAAATAAAGAGGCTTCCACACTTTTGAAGATGCATGAGCAAGAGGTTGATCCCCATCCCAGAAAATCACAGATCCTGTGGCTCACTGTGGCTCAGAGGAAGAAACGAGCCCCTCACACTGACAGCTTAATCTGCACCTTCCACATTCCAGATAACTGCTCTAATCACAGACCACCTCATTTATCTTGGAGCAGTTCCAGGCTCTATAAGCAATTTCATTCCCATTAGAGCAATGATGTGAACCTTCATCTGCCACCTACATGTCAGGCAAGACTCCTAACCACAAGGCTCTCAAATTCTTTCCCTTTTATTTGGAATGCAGCATTATTTATGGAAACTTGAACAAGTCCATCAGAAGTAACAGCAAGGACAAGATGAACTCTTCAGCCTCCAGACAGCAGATTAGAGCTTTTCTATACATGTATGCCAAGCAATATACAAAGCACTTGGCATGGAAGCCTCTTTCTCCCAAATAGAAATTGAAATTTCAATAGTGGTTAAAGGCATTCATTATCAAAATCAGCGTTTTGTCAAGTTCTTTTCTTGTTGGTAAGCTGGCAAGAAATCATTTACTCCTGAAATGTGGGACTCAGTGTAGATGGGGTCAGTGATGTGGCACAAGACAGGGCAAATGTACACAGGAAGGCAGCCCCCATATCCTCAACTCAGAATCCCTCAGGTTCAGCGGCTGATCCTCAGGCAGTTCATAACATAAAGTCAAATGCTGCTTCCTTAGCAACTCCGCAGCCATCAGGGAACTAAAGTTATTAAAATCTGAATTTTATGAAAGACGTAAATCTTAAATTCAATAGTACCTAAGCCAGGTACTATTGAAATCAATGGTGGAACCTGCTCCGATTTAGCAAGGCTAAATTCTAACAGCCATAAAACATACATGGGTTGCATTTTCAGTGGTCCTGTTCTTTACCTTATATACACTCAAACACTCGAGTTTGTAAGGATTCAAGGATGCAAATGTTTTTAAAAAAAACCCTTTGAAATATTTTTGGTATCTGATACAGAACAGATCACTTTTCACAATTATTTTTATTTTTAAATTTCTATATTGTTTTGATGTTTAGCTGCTGCTGTGAGGCAGCTTTACAAACCTTCTGCTTTTATGTTCACAGGAGCACAGTTGAACTATTTAGTTCACATTACATTGATTGCTGCTGAATGGAAGACTTTTGAAGTATCACTTTAAATCTGTTTGATATTTAAAAAAAACAAAGTCCTGTGTCTGTTATCTTCATAGTAGAGACTTTGAAATTATTTCCTGAGAATAATTAAAAGAAGTTAAATTATTTATAACTGTAAAACCAAAACGAAACACTTTCTGTTAGGTCTTTCAGATCAGTATATAACAGGAATGTTTTGTTCTCTGAAGGTGTCCTTCACAGTTCTTGATCCTAGAGAGCAAAATGAATCTTATTTATGAATAAAAACAAGTTTTTGTTTAATGCTTCCTAATTCTTTACCTGCATTTCTGCTCAGGAGGGAAGTCTACAAGCTGTACCAAAAGTCAGAACAACAAAGGATTTCTCGAAGACACACAGGTGTGTGAGTATGCAGGATTTATATATGTACAATAACGTCCCTGCTTTTTGTTAAAGAACGAGTTTTTTTCCAAAAGGTAGCACAAAACTCATCAAGAGCTCAATTCAAATGAGTGGGGAAATCTTGGAGTGCTGTATGGAAGATTTTCATTCATTTCCTGTGAAACCCACTGGATAATACATTACTGAAGAAAACACTTCACAGTAACATTTTGGATGCTCAGCCGATGCTCCTCTGTAGCTGTTTGTAAAGGAATCAGTAGTGGTTTAGTTTCTTATCCTTTTTTAGTTAGCTTTCCCAAAACTTCAAGTGGAAAATAATACAAAGTGAAGGACAAAACAAGAAAAAAAAAAAAAAAAGAAAAATAGAGTCTCAAATAATAATATCAGACATGCAAAAAAAATTCTACACTTCCAAGTGTAAATGGTAAAGAAAGAAAATAAGATCAAAAGCACCTTTATAGTTACAAAATTGATGGCTTCATTTAGCTCTTCTATCTATAAACAATATTTCCACACATTTCTGATCAGTAAATAGTGTCTTTATTTACAAGTAGAGTATTTACTGCGACTTAAAGTAATCAATATTCATAATATTAATTTAATTTTATGCTAGATTGATTATTAATTTCAGTTTCTTTTTCTCATCAGAGATTGTTCCTCTCTCATTTTTACTTGGAGAATCAGAGAAGTGGAATCAGAGTGGATGAATCTATAAGAATCTATGAGATAGATGAGTGAATTAGACAGAATAATTTGTCAAGACACAGAAATATCACTTCTTCGAGGGAATGATATACAAATTATTGTAAGTTATAGTGGCCTAAGAGAATATACTTCATGACTTTTCCTCTGATGTGATTTGTGCTGTGATGTGATTTGAAAAGAAAATAAATTATCAGTCTCTTGAAAGAAAAACAGCTCTGATTGGGGGCATGTTTTGATTACTAGGTGCCTTTTTCATTTAAGCAATCGTCTTCTGAAATGTTTTTACATGAAGGAAAACTTGAGGAAATGGAGTTACTGGAGAAAGTCCTGATAGAAGGAGGGGTAGGGAGAGTACTGCAACATCCCCTGTTCATGGGAATAAGGAGCCATGGAGAGGACCTGCACTTGGAGCTCATTGATATGGACTTGTAAGCATAAATTGCTACCGGCAGTGTGCCGTGCAAAGGTTTATTTTTATACAGTGCTCTGAGACTAGAAATGGGATATTTCCTCCATGGATATGTCCACAAACCAGCCATTCTCAGAGTTTTGGCACTGATTTCTGAGTTCTTCTACCCTTTCAGAGGAAGACATTTGACAAATAATAGTAAAACATTTTTTCCCCTAACCTGACACCTCACAGTGCCTGTCTAGAATCATAAATTTTCAGTAGCACATATAGTCAAAACTCATGACCAATACAGTGAAGACGTGTAGAGAACAAAGATGTGACAGAAACAGAAAAAGAAAACCAAAGGATTTACCAATTTGCACAGAGGTGTAAATTACTTGTTCTGAAATACACTAATATGCAATGTCTGCAAAGTTTATTTCCTGTTATTTTCAGCCTGCTAACGGTACACTCTTGTCTACCCAGATCTACAAGGAGCAAAAGAGCCACTCTTTTTTTAAAAGTGGGATTATGAAACACTGTAACACTGAAAGCAAAGGGTTAAAACACCTGGTCTAGCCAAAGGGTTTCCCAGAAGGAAGGAAATGAAATACCTCGGATAACTGTTTTGTGCAGGATTCTTGTGCAGGAAATCAATGTTAATTCAAGACAAAATAAAAAGCTGTTAAAGTTATGCTCACTTGGGAAAATCTTCCTAAAAAAATCATTGTAAGTTTGCATATATAATTCAATATTATCTTTAATTTGACTTTAAGCCCACATTTCAACTGAAGCATATGTTTAAATGCCTTGTGTCAATAAAGATAGACTTAAATATATGCTTAAGTGCTTTCCTGAAATAGGATTTATGCCAGAAATTACGCCTTAGATTATTACATTGAAACAAGTTTCTAATTATAATGTATTACCAGTTCTGTTGTCTATTTTCCTGCTCCATTTAATCAGTCTGGAAGGAAAGCTATTGTGGTAATTTCATCTTTTGTTGTAGATGGATGGGAATTAGAACAGAGGCCATGAGCAGCTGTACAATGGGGAAATCAGGATTCAGATCCAGGAACATTTACTCTAGGTCTTTCAGATTTTTTTCACTTCTTGTAATGTCTGGTTCCAGCAGTTACATAATCATCAAATCATACTGGTCACTTTTGGATGCCATCATCCTCATTCTCTTGTTTTTGGAACAACATTGTAACCCTTATATGATGGTGTTTTCCTCTTCTCCTGCTTCCTTAATAACATTTCTGCCCGTAGATCTTTACCATAATAACATTGGAGCCTTCCCTGTACTTTGGTTTTAACCAGCCAAGTTATTTACACTGAACTGTTAATGCAGAGAAACAAAAGGAAATTACACTGCATGGATGACAACCTTGAAATTAAGAACTGGAAATAAATAAAGCCTTCAAATGAAAACCTTAGCCATTTCTCCTTAATGCACAGTGAATTAAGGGCACCGGGTAAATTCCATCAATCTAATTAGGAAGCATTAAGTGATCTTCCTCATTAATCAGCTCTTTAGTGATTTTCTATGGAATTAGTATTGAATTTTGTATAAAAGCAGTTGTTTTCTTCAAATTTTTCACACTTGCCTTTGCAGTGAGCAAGATGAATCATCTGCTCACATGCCTGTACATCCAAACATATGCACATACCTACTTTTTCACAGCTGAGTAAGTCAAAACAGAGACGTAAAAGGAGATGGATCTTGAGGCTGGCCATGTCACAGAAACCATGGCATGACACAGAGCACATGTCCTTTGCCAAACATAGCCGTTGGATTCAAAATCTGGAATGGTTCCCAAAGGAAAACAAGTCAGGTTGGAACAACTCCTTCCCGCAGCTCACTGAGTCAGAGAAGTGGAGGGGGTGAGGTGTGATTATCTGAGAGATTCATCTGTGTCTGGATTCGATCTAAGATGGTTCCCCATGCTGTACCTCAGAAAGCATTAGGCAGAGGTTAGGCACAAACAAATATGCTCTTATAATTTTAGAAAAAAGCAAATTCTCTACTCATTTCTGAGTAAAGTTTATCACTAGTTGTCCTCTGCTGTTGTCAAGTTTTTAAAGCTTACTTCATTATCTATGTTCACGGAATCTTTTCTTCCAAATTGTACATTCCAGTTTAAGCCAGATTCTTTAGGCAAATGAATGCGGCCACAGATCACTGCAGTTCATGTGCTTATGTACATGGCTAAATACCCCAGTAAATCAGATATCAGGATCTGTAAATGCCTTTTTTAATCTCTCCCTCAGAGTTTTCATATTCTGTCTGTAAAAAGTTACTTTATTTGAACCAGATCTAGAAATCACTGGATAGAGCTAGTCAAAAATTCTGACTAAACAGCAAAATGCAGTTTTTCCAACTTCTTGTATCATATGATTGTTATTTACCTCTGAATCTTAAAAAATTCTTGTCAGAAAAATATTCAGATATTTTATTTAACTTTCTTATTTTGACTCATTCCTTATGTATTTTCTTTCAGGTATCCATCAACAACAGTTCAATAGGAAAATAATGAACCATGATTTAACACTACAGTTTAATAAACATGATGTATCACATTATGTGATTTAACCATAAGTTATTATTTCTTAATACTGCATAGGAATAATCAATATTCATCTTTTTCTTTTCTACATAGGCCTGTGTATCTGTCCACCAAATTTCAGTCTAATTACACCTAGACAAATCTCTCTATTTGGACTGACAGAGAAATTCTGTCATTTCAACATTGGTTTCCATCTAGATTGCAATGAGAGTTTAAAGGATTAATGTTAAAGAGAAACGAAAATTCAGACGAAGTATTTTATGGAGATGTCAATATAATTTTTAAAACCTGGGTTCTAGTATGGAACAGCCATTTGCTAGAGGGTTTTAAAAAACTGGTCTTCCTAGTTTGGGAAGGAAGAAAGGGACTAACACCAACTCCCATACTCTTGGTAATGTGTTTGTTACAGCTTAGATTTTGTAGCATCTACAAAATGGTTTAACTGCCTGAATCCAATTAACTTTCTCAGTAGAATGAGTTGGGAAAATAACACCATGGAAGGGGCCTCCAGCCCAACAGTCACCGTGTAATGCATTTTACATAGGAAAAGGTTCACAGTGGTTGTCCTTGTGCAGCTGGAAGGAGCAGTCAGCACCACAACCGCAAATGTGTGAAATCCACAAATGTGGAATGAAAAGAACCAACCAGGGCATCAGATGGTCAAACACTGATTTGTCTCTGAGATGAAACAAAGCCCTCAGCACAAAACCGAATGGCAGTTGGTGTTTGGAACAGGCAAGGACTGTGCAGCACATCCCAGCGAGCAAAATGTGTGCCTGAGAGCTGCCTGCTCCTGGATGTTTTAATGACCAACAGACCAATGTGCAGTAACTGCAACAGCCACGCAGAGGAAAGCACCGGCCCCAGGGGAGCAGGATGGAGCTGGCCCTGAATGCACGGCTGTGAACACAAGGGCACGACACCTGGGTGTCTGGGGAGAGGCTGCTGGGATCAGCAGAGAACACTGGAACTTCAGGCACCTGAGTGAAGACCTCAGACAGATATCACTATCTCAGGTGAGACTATCATGGCAGGAAGTACTTTGAGATTTATCAGCACAGCCATTCCATTACCCTGAACCAAGTCCTAGAGCACGAAGGGTCTCAAGAGTGATGGCAATGAGCATTTCCTCCTCTCTCTCTTCCCATGGCTCACATAGACTCTCTCATTAACACAGTCGCATATTTTCATTTTCAAGTTCAAATACTGGAAAAATAGGTTTATGTATAAGCATACAGAAAATGCAGCACTAACATACCACTGGGATCCAAAAATACAAGACTTGAACTGAAGGGGAGTGGCTTCCTGTCCCTGGGATTTTAGGCTAATGAGAGAAGCTTCAGTGCACTTTACTGTAAGCTGATACCTGACCCAGGAGATTTGAAAGAATGATTCAAGGCGGGTCAGATTTGGGGCACTGAACTCTGTGTAATCTGTTGGATAGCAAAATGAATATGTGGAAACACCATCAATAACTTACAGAAATATATATTTTGCCTTTAATAAAAAAAAGTACGTACAATAGGTTTAATTTGCATTCACTTGAGCCAAATTAATTTGTGCCAACTGCATGGAGAATTGCTTTCATTTAAGTCTTGTTGCTGAAAAAGCACATTCTTTTTTTTCCCAAAAGAAGTTTTTTCACCCCTAACAAGCCAGTAATTTTAGAAAAATCCTGCAGCTTGTCAGTTTGACATTGTTTAATTTGCAACAAATTGTAAACAGAGTATAGAAAATGGAAACTCTAATAGAGACAGGCAGGGATGAACCATATTTTTTGTCACTAGGAAATTCTGTGTGGCAAAAAATGAATCACATATATTTGCATTTGTCCCTGTGATATAATGTTAAGTTTAATTACTTATGTGTGAAGCATCCCATTAGAAGGTATGCACCTAAAATAAATACGTTAGTTTAGTTAATTGCAGCCTAAATTCTAGTCAGTGACTGAGTATTCAGTACCCATTCATAGATGCTTCCAATTTACATATTTCAGAAAGTGTATAATGCTCCCATTTGCTTAAATGTCAAATGACAGAATGATCCCGATAAATACCATTTAAAACCAAGAAATACTCAGAAACCCCCCAAGTGTAGCTCAACAGTTTCTTTGAATAAAAATGCCTAAGCCAATATGTAGGAGGAAAGTTTCATCTAGTTTAAATTTCCACTGAGGAGCTGGCCCTAAATATTACTTATATGTGTTAATGCTTCTTCTTTACCATAGCATTTATTATAGCACCCAGTCTTTCCAATTACTCTGTATCAAATGATTTGTTAACCAAAGCCAACCATAAGGAAATTGTGTACCCATATTCCCTCAGGCAAGAAGCTTGCTGGATGAAGAGCACTCCTATTTATCCTAAAGTCTTTTAATATTTCCATGTGTTTTTACTTTAGCTTTCTCTGCTTGAGCTTGCTTTGACAAGCATATGATATGGGTGAAAATGATGTGAATACAATACTTGAGGCCACTGAAAAGCTTGGGAAAAAATTTGTACTACCAAAATTATTTCAGTAAGAGAGCCACTGATCATGAATACAAATAAACCTTAACAGATCCCTCAGGCAGTTGTATGAAGAAGTGTACATACAAATATTTAGCTATTCATATCCAAAGTATGAAAAATAAAGATCCTGAGCTACAGTTGGTCATACGATAAAATCATGAAATGGATCCTTGGTCATTTCTAATGCTTAGCCTTAGAAAGAACTTTGAGTGGCATCTCATGATGACACTGAGGCCTCAGACGGTTTTAAGGATGTGAGGTAGGCAAATTTAACAGTAAGATGTCCAGACAGGTAATGATGGCACATCTATTGGGACTCCATTCAGAATCTTATCACACTACTGGGACATAGCACAAATATGCATCCAAGGTCTGTGTTGTGTATATTCCTTGGTAATCTGGAATATGAGTTTTGATTTTCCCTTTGCCTTTGCTTCCCCTGCATTTACCTTCACTAAGTGAGTTTTGTGACATCAAGTTGCTAACATGCGATGGGCTGGATGTAAACTGTACTGTCATTCATTTTTCTCTTTCCCACTCAGTCTAAATTTTACCTGGCAACTTTTCCACTGTTGAAAAAAAAACATTTATGGCAAACAGAAATGTAGTTAATTTGGAGACCATAACAGAGTCATTGTTATCCCAATTCTTCAATTAAATTAACAAGTTTAAGCATGCTGAATCAGGCAGTGACTCAACACACAGTTAAGTCAGGTTTAGATAAGTGCTAGGATAACTGTTTTCTAATTGAGACCATTAAGAATAAATAAAACCAAAGGTAATAGGCAAGAGAAGACTACTAAGGGAAAGCAAGATTGGGACAGAAAGAACTTCTTAATAACATACTGAAAACTGAAGAAAAACGTTTCTTGAATGGAAACAGTGACGATTAAGAAGACAACAAAGAAGCAAAGATAAAGGAAAAGTACTTCAGTGAGGTACAAAAAGAATCAAGCTTAAAAAACTGACAAATTGCAGAGGAGAATCAAAATCAAACCATACTTTCGTAATTACTGTCAGTTTTTATTTAATCCAACCAATTATCTAAAATGTGATTCAAGCATACTTGACTTCAGTGAATTGCCTTCTATAACACTTTTATGTGTATCATTCTCAAAAGTCAAGTGTGCACTGATTGCACTTCAGACAATCAGTTACATTTCTAGGACGGTGGAGAGAGGAAAAAAGCCCCACACTTTTAAACCATCCATTTAGCATGAAGCTACCTGGCGTTGGGGTGTGTTTGCCCTGCTCCCCCTCTTGCCCGGCATTGCCCTGCTCACAGCTGGATGCACCAGGCTGCAGCTCAGGGCAGCCACACGTGGCACAGGCCAGCCTGGGCTGCTGAGCTGCTGTGGCCAAGGTCAGCCCCTCTGCGGATGGAATTCAGTGTGAAGAGAGCTGGAAGCAAGGGCTGGGTCCAGTTTTCCCTAGGGAGATTCTTTCAAGCTGCAGTGCAGCATCACTCTGCCTCCGAACCTGACCTCTGGCTCTGGCAGTGATCCTGACCCAGCGTTGCCAGCGCACCTGGCTCCTCGCTAAAGAGGCCACAGCTCCCACCTGCCAGAGTCACACTTGGTTCCTGGTCCCCATCCCTTGCAGGGCAGCCAACCTCGCTACACCCTGTCAGCAAGGGGGAGTTTTGTCAGGTTGAGCAGCAGACCTGTACACACACATCTTCTAGAGCCCAGGATCTGCATAAAAGCACTGTGTGTCATTCTGATGGTCTGCAAAGCTTCCAGGGTGATGTTAGTCCATAGGTCCTGACTGCCATTAACCCTGGGCTCATCCACTTCTGACCTTCCAGGCACAAAAAATCACCCTGGTTACTTCAACAAGGGCAAGAGCCAGAGTCACACTCATGAATTACTCTCCCTTTTTGGCCAGGGCACAAACTGGAGGCTTTGTGAGGTGAATACTCATTCTGACAAACTGTTGTTTTGATGCCAGCCTTAAAATGTCATGAGCTGAAGGCATGAACTTATCATCAGGGAGCTCCATCCAGCCTGGTTCTTCGAGTGCTTGGGCTGGGACAGAAGCCACTTTTCCTTTGCTGAGAGGGGAACTGGGCATATAACCATCAGATTTCTGAGCTGGGGCAGCACTTTCCAATGCACAGCCAGCATATCACAGGGTGTAAACAGCTGAGTGTAGGAAAAGTATATGTTATACAATGTGGAGAAAAAGCCCACGTAATGGCAAAGTTTTTGAGAACAGAAATCTGAGGATTAAAATGGGAGATACAGTAGCAGCGGAACAACTCTGTTGTTATGTCAGCAAGATTTCCTCCACCTTCGGAATTTTAGTAAGCAGAACCTGGAAGAACTGCCCCTTTCCCTAAAGCCCATCTTTCAACAGTTGTTGGGAAGCTGTTTATGCAAATAGGGTTGTGCTTTCATTCCAGCTGGTTTTGCCTCTGAAGGCGCTGCAGGTGCCGACCCTTTGTGTCCTTTGATGAGAGAACAGACAGTGGCAGGTGTCCTGTGGCTCCCACTTGTAGGAAGAGCGCAGAACCAGCCATCAACCTGCGTCTGTTTGCGCAAAGCGTTTGAAGGGCGGCTGCCAGCAGATGCATTTTGATCAGACACAATGAGGGAGCACTTCCTAAGGCATTTTTCTTTGGGGATCTGTGAAGGAAATTGTCAAACACGGATGGAATTCCTACACAGCTGCTTTTGTTTCTTTTCTCCCTCCCCCGTAGCTGGTGTTCCTGCAGGGAAGCCCAGGGGTGGGAATGGAGCGTGCATGTAATCAGTTCTGTAGATAATCGATAGACGGACGGTATCAGGAAATTAAACTAATATTTCTAGCAAGACAAATGGGAACATGAATTCAGCATTTGGGTTTGAAAGATTGATGTAAACTTCAACAAGACAACGGCCGGGATTTTTCATAGTGACTTTGCACCCTTCAAGTTTTGAGGGCCAGATTCCAGAGATATTAAGGCATTTGTTTTTCAAAAAAAAAAAGAAAATAGAAATCAAACTCCTGCAGATTACCTCCACAAATACATTACAGTATATTAATCTGAAAATAACATCCCAGGGCTGCTGGGACTTCTCCCATAAGTTTCACATGGATGACCTATGGATGCTTGGGCGTTTAGCCTTATAAGGCTATGTCACATTTTTCTTTCAAGTGACTTTACTTTCTCTTCTATTTCTGGGATAAAACATTCAATCACTTTTACTATTTTAGTTTAATTTAGGTCAGAAGCATCTTTCTGGCACCTAATTCTAATTTGAAAATGTCAATGATTTTTTCAGACAGATGAGGGTTTTTTTCATGCTATGATCACCCTTTTGTGGATGAAATTGTTAACAATATCATCTCTAACAATTAGGAGATTTATTTTTATGTCTCTCTGACAAGAAAATCGAACTTTAGTTACTAAGATGGATGTCAAGCTCAAGTGATTATGTAGAAGACTTAATTCTCACAAATCTAATCACTTTCTCTAGGTCACTTTCTGAACACTGTGTGCAAAGTCTTGGTTTCAGCATTACTCACATTTTCTAAATTCTCACAGTTCTGTTCCTGTGCTTGCGCTGCATATGAAATCATATCCTAGGACAATAATTTTGCAGCCAAAAACCCGTGAAAGCCTAAATATTTGACCAGAAAGGAGGAACTATTTTTTCCCCCAGAAGATCGTTTCTTCATTAATAATTCTGTATTGAGGAAGTTAGAATTCTTCTTTAATTTTAGTAGTCACCAAATGATTTCTGCTGAAGTAAAAATGACAGCTTTGGAAAACTTGTAATAAAAGTCTGCTTCTGTGTGAATCTTTCTCTCCCTGAAATGAAAATACTCTAATGGGGGTCAAACTTGGTGTCACAAGGAGACTAAGAGAGTGTGTATTTCTGGCTTATTTAAATATCTTTCATGCAAGATATATGCTTAAATTCCACTAATTCACCCAGTGTTGCTTGTCACGGACCATGGTGACAAGAAGTGCAGTACAGAGTTTGGACTTTTAAAAAGCAATATTTTGCTGATCCTACCTAGAACAGTCCTAGCACTCCAGGGAAAAGGTAAAATAACTCACCCTTGATCTTGCAAGCCTGCAGCAATGGAAAAAAGTCATCCTGAATCAGAGGATATTCAAGAGTGCCTGAAGCACACTGGAAGGCAGAAACCCAATAAAACAATAGTGTATAAAAACAGGAAGCTGTGGAAGGAGGACAGGGAGATTTGTCTTCGTACCAGATACGGAAATGTGCTGTGGGTTCCAGCAGCCCAGTTTACAATCCTCTTGGGAAGGACGAGAGAGCCACAGAGCAATTAGCAGGGCTCAGACCTGCTGGAGAGAACATGAGGTCCTATCTGAAAACCACATGCAAGTTCTCGCTGATTTTTGTAAATTTACTCTGGAAAAGTAGAGAAGAGTTTCGTGATAATAGGTAGGAGTTTAATTCTAGCATACCCTTTCCTATTCCCTCTGCTCTAACAGAGGTTGGTTACTTTTTCTCTTGCAAACAGAGTAAGGAGCCTTTTATTTCCCCCCTCTCCTGAGGGGTGAGATAATATCCCCTTCACAGCACTTAGTTGACTGAAAATGCAGAAGCTGTATAAAGCCAATCAGGTGAAATGACACATTGAAAACAGGAGTCAAAGAAACACAGTATTTTTAGAAGGCAGGTATAGTACCAGTTCAGGATACATTTCATTTTCTCATGAATTCCTCCCATTCAGAGCTGAAACTGAGAAAACAAGCTGCCATTAGAGAGGTCCCAGCTGTGTCAAGGTTCAGTAACAACTAGAAGTCATGACTGGCCATGCCTCCACAGATGTGTCTCTGGGGTTTGCAGGACAGCAATGAGATCAGAAAATTATAAAAAGGGCCCACCAGAAAGTGCTGCAGCCTGCAATGCCTCAGGCTTTTGCTGGGGACAAAACAGCTCCTGTCACTCATGGCCAGTGTGACCTCTGCAACACTTTTTGGTTGCAAATTTTCTCACGGGCTGTCACCTGTGTGGTGCAGCAGTGGGAGTTTTTTGTTTATGCATTCATTTGTGTTAAAACAGCAATAGCAGTGCAAAAAGTTTTACTGGTAATGCCAATAGAAATAACATTAAACTCCCCAAAATGAAACATTAAACAAGAGCAATGTTACCAGGTAATGATCAAGTCAATTCACAAACCTTCTCTAACAATGGAAAAGTGAAAGGTTTGTTGTGAAAAGCCTTTCTATGCTGTTGAAAATATCAATACCACATGCTGGGGTTGGAACTCTCCAAGAAACAAATATTGATTTCCCTCTTTCCTGATGTACAAAATGGCAGACAATGGCTTTCCGAACTCTGAATCTTTTAATTGTTTTAAGGCTGACAGATTCTGTTAGTATTGAATTTTTATTGTTTCATTGTTCTCCTGTTTTCTGCTGCCACCCCTCCACCTCTCTTTGAAACCTCGGAGCGGGGTGGGGGGGAGTGTATTGTGCCTTTTCTTTTTTTTTTTTTTCCTTTTTTTTTTTGTTAGAAAGACAAGCAAAGGAGTAGTTGAAATGAATGTAGTATTCCCTGTGCTGCAGTTCACTGTCAGGTCTGATTCATCTAATTTTAGTATTACCATCAGGAACATTGTAGCAATTTCTTGGGAACACAAGGTACTAGTGATGATATAACATTCTTATTTCAAAAAAACATACACTCCAGAAAATCATGCTATAAAATATATGTTTGCTGTATAATGGTGAACTGTGGACATTCCATTTCAGTTCAGTTGCTACAAACAGAAATCCTGCTTTAGAACCTGTAATTTCACCAATTTTACAACAAACATGAACGGCAAAACTGAAACAGAAAGCCAGAGGAATACACAGGCACGTGTGTCTCTAATGATCCAAATGCTAAGCAGAAATTAGAGCAAAATGAAAAGGATTAGAACAGAGCAATTTTTTTTTCTTTAATTTTATTTTACAGAATAACCACTATTCTTCAATACTAGGTATATGTCATGTAAAGCTTAAAAAGTAGTTATTCATTGTCTTGAAGGTCACCCAGACACAGTAAGTTCATTTCATTTTCTTGACAAGAGATCCAGGTTTGTTATGCACTCCATGAAACATGACAGCAAGGGACTGTCCCTCCAATCCATTTCAAGCAAATATGATTTTCCCTCTGAAGAAGGGGGGGAGAGCGAGGAGGTGGCTGAATCTCATCCTGCTGTACCTGTGCTCATCCAGGGACAACAGCTGGAGGGAACGCACTGCAGAAGCGTCCACATGAGTGAGAAATGGCTCAGAGTGTGCCAGCGCCTGGATCTGGCCGTGCCATGCTCACAAGGCTGGTGGCAGCAAGTTGGACAAGCCCCAGGCTTGCCCCCAGGGGCTGTGCTGACACCCACAGGTGTCACAGAAAATCCCCTTCTCCCTCAAATAGAAAAAGAAAATGTGACCCTGTGTGTTACAGTGATGTCAGTAGCTTATAATATATACTAAGAATAAAATATTTTGATATTTCATTTGAATGCCATAGTTACTTATTGTCCTTTAATGCAACATCTTTGCTAATCTTATTTTCTTTTCTTACGCCACTTTCATCCCAGTCAAATTATCCCAGTCATTATTTCATTTTTCATTTATCTGGACACACCACTTTATATTCTGCACGGATTTGAAAATGTATGTCATCAGCGATTTTTCTTGTCACAAATTTTTAATTACTGTCTACCTATCTTACGGCACACAATAGAATTAGATCCTTGGAAGCAGAGATGCAGCTCCCATTTGGGAATTCCACGTATGCAGACTGACAGGGTGAGACAGGTACAATGCACAGGCTTTTAGCATCTTTTCTAGCACTTGTGTTAGTCATGGGATGAAGATGAGGCAGGCAGGTCCTTTCAGAACAGAAAATCTCCCGAAGCACCATGTCGAGATCTGGACAAATGCAGCAATTAAAGGGGGTGTCAAGCATGTGTGCTAAGGATAAACAAACAGGCAAAACTAATTAAAATTTGTCTGGGAATTGGTGAATAATAAGAGCTGTGAATTATGAGGCAGCTGTTTCTTGTTGCCAAGTTTTGTCCTGTCTTTTCGGCAATGAAAGTTTACAAAGACACTGAGCTATAGCTTATAATTTATCCACTATGACGTTTGAAAATCGAAATACTAAAGGAATGTAAGAAACTTTTTTACTGATGGTAAAGAGCAGTCTTGCTTATATAAACGTTCTATAAGCCATCTTTTCATAATATACTTACTAATATAGTATAAATATAGTAATGGAGTTGAGATGTCAAGTGGCAGAAAATCTGTTCAATATTGTTTCTGAAAAGATTATTGTTGTAACCTCTACAGAGTCAATGAGCCTCTCGTTGTTCATTACTTAATCTGCTGGACCAGCCTGGTTCCATGCTGCTGGTACTGCAACACACTGGATATCTCGCCTAAAACACAGACAATTGAGTTTTCTAGCTGCTGTGAACTTAAAATTCAGTATTAATATTTTGTCTAAGTGTATTTTGTAATAATGGAAATCAAGAACATTCTAAATTATCAAATCAAATACACAGAGATTTCATTTCAAGTGAAATTCAATTTTGGTTTTCAACTCAAGGATACTTAAGATGTAAACCAGTTAAGTTCATTAATAAATTAATGGAAAAAAATACATAGGACTGAGACAAAGTTTATATAAAAAGCCATGACTGTGTCTTAAATTCTGAGATATTCTAAGTTGTTGTTTTTTGGTTTTGGTTTTGGGGTTTTTTTTAATAAAATGTTATGGGTTTTCAGTGAAATATTATACTAAGTCTGATTTTTAAACGTGAAAAAAATATTTTCTGGGAACAAGATCAGTGTCTGTGGCTTTACATTTTGGTAAATTCCTCAAATTTGGCTGTCAAATACTAGTTGGTCTTTTTTTTTAAGCCAGCAATTTTTTACTTCTTTTTCTCCCTTATTTTGAAAACCCTAGAATTTTAATGTCATTTTCATATAAGGTCCTTGCAAAATCATTAGAATTGTGTGATCGGTTTGAATGAATTGTTCTAACATAATGCATTAAATAGAAAGAAGTTATCTTAAGAAATTGTGAAAACTTATGTGTATAATTGCAATAATTTTTTTCTTGGCAAAGTCTGGGAGAGCTGCCAAGAACAATCGTTCTCCCCGACAAAAGTTCCTAAGCACTACATTTACAAAAAGTGTAAATATGTAAATATTACTGCCAGGAATAAATCTTAAAAAGAACATATTTATACTGAAGGAAAAGGTTATTATTGAAACTGATTTTGCTCCCCCAGCACTGTGATCACCAACTAATGCTAAGTTTACTGTAACATTTTATAAAGACATGTGTGTGTTCACTCAGAACCAGACAGATTTTATAACCATAGCGCAGGATGAGGAATGACCAACTAAAAGCATTTCTGACAATCACAAACCTGGCCAAAATCCAACATATGACATTTCCACAAGAAGGAAAAGTACAAAGAAAAGTCTACGAAAATTAAGAGCAATAAACAACCCATCTGAGAAGAACAACAATTTCTAGCCAAACAAGATTCTAATGAGATTATCTCCTAAACACCTATCATCTAAATGATACTGGAATAAAAACTGTGCTAAATGCAAGCAAGGGGTGAAACTGGATAGAGAGAAGTCTGACAGATAAAGGTTGCATCCAGATCTCAGCTTTCATCCCATGTTTAAAATTCAGATTTTCAGTTACTAGCCTGAGTCTTTGCCTCTCAATCATAATTTGTGCTGAGGAGGATGATATCATACTCAATAGGTTTGTAGAAATTGGTGGATGTATAACAATTTGCACCAGCTAAGGATCTGCTCCTTTATCTTTCAAAAGCACTGACTGCAGAAACCTAATTTACTACTCTTGATCATAGCCAGAAACATCTGACTGATGAAGCTGAAGTTTCCCAGGAGTATTCATGCCTCAGAAGGGAACTGGGATTACAATTGAGATGTGGATATCATCTCCGGTATCACTTGGCAATTTCAGACAACTTACAGTGCATTACCACACTTTCCTGCAATTTGGTGCTTGGATGTCATAAATTACATTGACACACCATTAACATAGGTAAGTAGAGTAAATAATTGATCTCTCCAGAGAAACATTAGAACCCACTGTAATAACAGATCTGCAGCAATCACTATTAGAAAAACACAGACCTCAATAGTTTTTCTTTCTTCATACCTACAGCTAAGCCCAAATTACTTTCCTTTTAGTGTCTTATTTTTGGGCTGCTATTCTTGCACTAATGATGTCAGGATAGGCCTGTAACATGTAAGCTGAGAAAAACAGCTTACCAAAATTAGATATATCCATATTATTAGAGATATCCATGGAATTATGTGTGTGGGTTTTTTTGAAGAAAGGGAAAAAATAGGTTATTAGTCTGTGCTAATAGCAAATTTTCTTAGTGAAAGGGCAGGAATGAACCATTGAAATGGACAGGAGAACAGTAGAGAGGGAGAACAGGAAAGAGAGAGAAAAGCAGGAGAAAATCAAAAGGAAGTGAGAAAACGTGAGAAGATTAGTGAGAAAGCAAGAAGAAGAAAGTAGGAAGCAATTCACTTCAAACATGCAAATAAAAAGAGGAGCACAGGAATTCTAGGCACAGATGGATTCCCATTTTGGAAATTCTGTTGGTTTCATAGACTTATGATAGGATGTTATTCTTCATCAGATGAATGATACTGATGTGACAAGCAATATATACAAGGGTTAGAGGTAATTCTATTACAATAAAGAAAGACTAACCATTGGAAGCTCAAGTACAGTTTGCGTTTGTGTTTTTCATTCCTTGTTAAAAATATGCCCATGGCATGCACATTTAAAGAACAGAAATTCTTTCCAAAACTGGGTTATTAAACCTTCTCTTAGACTCAGCACAAGTGATGAAAGGTAGTCATGTGTTCAGATAGCTGAGGTGTGAATCATTTTAGGGCTACTAAGTTGTCCCAGATATTCATAAGCCATCTGTTAAGTGAAAGAGCATTAGGTATACACCATGCTAATAATTCTTACATGTAATAATTATGCTCAGCATGACACATCATTGGGAACAGCAAAAAAGTGCTTTTGGATACCCACAAAATCCTCACACAATTTTAAATATAGTAGGTGAGGGTATGTTCGAGTGGGCAGTGATAAGTAAGAGCGTCTTTGCACAGAAAGGGAACTTTTTTGAGAACGTCTGTTTTATTTTCTCACAAATACCAAACATTAATTTTATCTTCGGTGCTGGTCATAAGATTCTCAGAAATTAAAGCTGAAGAGAAAAACCAGAAAGCATAAAACTCTAATATTTTAACAGGCTCAGTGTGGTTTAATTCCTGATTAAGGTATTGTGGCTCTCATATGTGATATTCCATTATAAGTTCTAGTGGACAAATTCCAGATCAGAAATCCTCAGCCTTGACTCTGGCAACAGTGCTGAGTAAATAATACCCTCATGGCCACAACTGTCTCTCCCCACCCCTCGACTACAGAAGAAATAGTGTTATCTTTATCCTCAGTTTCCTGAAACACTTCAAAAATATTTGTAAACTGTTTCGTTTATGAAGCAAAATGATGACCTGATCCTAGTGAAAATCAGAAGCAGAAATTCTAATAAATTTTAGCACTGCAATCACACTGGAGTGTGTCAGTGTGTTTTAGTTATATGTCTTTGACTCTCCTAGGCAGAACCTAAGCTGTGACTTGCTAAACTGACCATTCAGTTCATATTTACCCAGCATCAGCCATCATCACCTCTCTCTCTCTATTTTCTATGTTGCACTACATTTTTGTCTTACATTTCTGGGAAACTTGAAAAGCCTTTAGGGAAGCCAAAAGTGTATTTACAATAAAAAGAGCACTTGATTTCTATCAGTCTGGTAGTTACTATATTGCACTTGTATGGTCAGGTGTAGAATAGAAAAGCTTAGCAACTTAACTTTTTTTCCTTTCTATTACAAAATAAATTGGTACACTCTCAAAATTATTTCTTCTGAACTTAGGGAAACTCAGAATATCCAGTGAACTTTTCACCCCAGACTTAGCTAAAAAGGTAATTTTAATTCTTCTCTCCCAATCCCCTCTCTTCTCAAAAGTACAAATATAAGGCTCAGGAATAAATATTAGAAAATGGAAACTTTCAGCCATAAATCACTATTTATATCTTGCTGAGGTCAGGGCTAAGGCACTCAAGTCTGAAAAATGTTTGCAGTCCCTTGTGACCTCCTGAAGCCATTGGATCTCAACTACTTCATGCCAGTGAAGATTTGTGACTTCACAAATTCTGTTCTCTGTTCTTTATTCGCCCACTTCATACTCGAAGCCACTTCCCTGAGGAGTCCCACTGCTGAATAGTCTTAGTTCTCAGACAGAGAGAGAATTACCCTCACAGGAAGCACTCCTTTATTAGGGATGAAGTCATTCTTAAGCATTATGTTATGATATGGGAATAATATGGCTGGGAGGAAAGCAAGACAGTGGTGAGGGAAGGCTGCATGTGGTTATAGCCACTCTTCTGTTCTTGGAGAGCTGAAGTGTGGCAATAGCATCCCATCCTGCACATGCTGGTTTATGTTTTTCAGTGAAGACAAACTAGTGTTTCAGCACCCCTACCCTTTTGATCTTAACTGTACGCTGTAATTTCACAAGATCAAAACCTATATAGGCAAGAACAAAGGACTGGCCTTATTTTGTGTATTTTGTGGAAATTAAATCATTCAAAGTGCAGTGAAAACAAAATGCAGTTTGACTTTCCTCCTAACACAGGAAAGAGTTAGGTTTAATTTGGTTTGGGTGGGAAAGTTCAAGTTTTTGCTTACTTTTGTCCCTTTTATAGCTGTTATACATGATAGCAAGGTATTATTCTTATGAAATCCCATAATTCACCAGAATGGTGCTATAAATACTTCTAAAGTGTTATTATTTAATACCTGTTTCACTTTAATGCAATGTTCATTATATTAAATTTAGACTTTATTAAATTTAATAATTTGTCTCTTTTAGAGAGGAAAATGTTTGAAAATATAAGTATTTTAATAATTAAAAATCCTGCAAACCCAAGAAAAATAAGAAAAAATAACTGATAAGTGTTTTGTTGAGAGAAAGATGAAGAAGAAAATCATATGCAAGAGGAAAAGTTGCATTTCTGCAAAACATACTCCTTTAACACAACATTTCCACTGATTTTGACAGGAATATTTATCTGAAAGGAATATTGTTGGATACTTACCAATGAACAGTGTTGAGAATACAACTTGCTTGGTTCGGGCTCCTAACATAAAATGTGTGTATCACAAGCATGGTTGAAATGCACACAGGTGTGCAGAGTGTTTGGAGCAGACTGGTGCCTCCCAGTTCAATGCTCTCTCTGTTCAGTAGGTGATGTAACTGCCTGCTCCTGCAATTTTTTTCCCTACTCCATGATACTCGAACTGCCTTTCCTGGTGGCACTGTCTCCCAGGAGGAATGGAGAATAATTCTTTAGAGCTATGCATTATGACTAAGCAGTTGGCTTATTGCTTGAAAATGAAATTTGAATCTTTTGAGTCCAGAAAGAGTAAATTTGGTTCACTTTCTACCTAGATCGACAAAGATATTGCTTAAAGCCACCTCACACCTCTCTGCTTTGGACTCTAGGTATGAAAAGTCTGGCAGCTAAAAGGCTTTCAGACTTCCCTAAATTTTGCTTTTCATTAGATTCTAGATACTTGCCAGAGAAATATGCTATACAGAGGCATTAAAAATCCCATCGTGTCCTATACAAATTGATGTTAATATTTTCTAATCCTAGACCTCCTGCTGGAATGAACTTTTACAGTATCACAGCACATATTGTTAAATACCTTCTCATTTTGCTTATAGAACGTAGGTTTAATGAGAATTTGAACTGTGATCTTTTAATGTGATCACTTAGTTCATTAAAACACTGTTTCACCTACACAAATCTCTTGCTCGTGAAGTTCACTGCAATGAATCAGAGCCCAGCACACATGAGTAACTGCAAAGTGATACTGAGTTTTCCTGTATCTCAATGGTGTATCCTCATTGGTTTCTCATACTGAGGGCTTTTCAGAGACTGCTGTTCTGAAATAATAATGAGAAACCCCATTAAAAAAGATCCATTTTTATTTTTAAAGAATGGAACATAAGGTGATCCACTGCACCATGGCACGTGAAATTTGTCATTCTGCTTCAAAGCCCCTGTTCATCCAACCTTGCAAACAACTAACAAAAATCACTGTATTTGGTTGAAGTTTGACTCACTAAGATTTTCCTGTTGCCTAAAAGAGGATAGAAAATAAAAGGATGGGAAAAGAGACATCACAAGATAAAAAGAAAAAACTTATATGGAATGAAACTGGACCCTCCTAGGGCCTTCCAGGAATAGACCATGGTTTATACAACAGCTGAGCATTCGAAAACAAATAGTTGTGCAGGATTGTAATCCTGTGCAAGGATTTCCATTATGGCTTTTCCTTTTTCAATTTTTTTGTTGTTTTTCAGTAATCTCTCTCAAATTTCTTGCTGTCTCATTAATTCATACACTTGTTAAATGGAGGACAAGCATCCTAAGAACATAATGGGAGGACCCTTTGAAGTATATTCTTCATATGCACAAATCAGTCTGACGCTGAAAATATTAAGAATTTTTTCATCCAATCTTTGTAATCTTTGCTGTCAGGGTCAGTTGCCTGCTTTAGCCACATCTCACCCCAGTGGTGCTGGGAAAAACCTGACAGCAAATAATTACTAAATTCCTCATTCCTGATCCTCCATTTCTGCCAGAATTGTACCAGGCTAACAGTCTGGGAGGGACCCATGGGATCTCCCAGACACACCGCTGAAAGAGGAACATTCAGCTACGTGCTTGGATGACAAAGCCTAGAAGAAAGTAGGCTGCAGCCTAGAAGAAAGCTCCCAGGGTTACTGCCTGTTGCTTGACAGATTCCCTCGTAGTACATTACCTCAACTCCCATCAAGATTCCACGACTTCATTGAAAACTATCTAGATATTTTTTATTTTTGTGGAAGTGTGTTTTCTTATGCTAACAGGAAAACCATAGATTTTTTAAAGAAGCTTTTCTTAGCAGTAAAAGTTAGTGTTTCTTCCCTTTCAAAATAATAAAATAATTTTGACTTTAAAAAGTAGAAAAAAAAAAATAGTGACAGTGCTCCTTCATTTCTGGTAAGAGCTAGACAATTTTTACCAGAAAAATATTGATATTTGAAAGAAAAAATATGTATGCAGATATGTACAAAATACATAGAGGTACAGAAGGATGATACTTTCTATAGTAAGATTTCTTTCCCCCTCACATTCTCAAGCTAAATCTAACTGCATTTAGCACTTTGAACGCGTGCTTTCCTCCCTGGCAAAGGCCTGAAGTGCCCAGGGGTAGATTAACTTGCAGTAAAGAGACCCTGTACAGGATAAATGCAGCCCATTATATGGCTGTCAAATTTATCACCCAGACAGCATCAAGTAGGGAGGGTTTATAAATCATATTAACCTAATTTTAATCCCTCTATCGAAAATAATTGAACAAGAGAGCCAGTGTTTCCAAATACAGGGTCTAGCCATGAAATCCGTATTCTGATACTTTATAGGAGCTGAGCTGTCTCCCCCAGCATGGGAGATAAGGCAGCACTCTGGGTAATTAAATATGACAGAATCCTTCCTGGAGAAGTATCAGTTTGTATAAGCTCTTCAAGAAAGCGTTGAATATATTTACCTGGACAGTGTCAGGTTATGCTGCACGAACATTATAAAATTGACAAGAGAAGTGCTAGAGGTAAACAACAGCAGATGATGGAAAAGGGCAGGGAAAACCAACAGCCAACAAGACACGAGGAAAAAAAGGAAAGGATTTTGATGGAGAGCCCTTTTTATGCTAAGTCACTTTAATGGACACAATCAGGGGAAAAAAAAATTCTTTTTATCATAGCATTGTTAAATCTATTCCCCTAAGTCACAGTGCACTGAAAGAAACATTTTAAAATCTGATAATCAGAGGTAGAAAGAATGCAATAACAGAAGAAGGTACGTCCCAGAAAAAATGACTTTTACAAAGAGAGCCAGGATCCTGATCTACCCTGCAAGTAGAAGCTTCTGATTAAACTGAGCTGCGAGCCTCTGGGAAAAATAAAGGAAAAACTAAATTTTTTGAAATAGCTTAAATAACAATAAATTTTAAAAACCATTTATCCTGAAATAAATGACTAATTTATTCCCAGAATTCTTCATCATTTCTGAATAATATACGTGATGAAGTGTGAGAATGATGCTTGATTAAATGAGGTCCCTGGAGTGCATTAGAGGAGATTTAGTCTGGAAAACAGCATCTGCTGTCTTTTTCTTTCCTTCTCTCAATGCTGTGTTGTTCCCACATATTACAGCACATTGCCCTCTTTCATTTTTAATAGAATAGAACAATATTTATTCAGATTTTTTGTGGTGGCCATACAATGGATCTTTCAGAGTGAGGGTCTGAAAAATATTTGCTGAATACTTATTTTTCCTGGCAGGAATAGTAATTACCTTCTCTTAGTCACTAACAGGTCATACTAATCTAAGTCATTATCTGATATAATAATGCCAGTAAATTTAATTTGACTGGCTTTTTCCAAGCCTATTTTTTTGGCCATACTCCTATTCTTACCAATGCAACCAATGTTGAGGATCATGGCTTTGGTATAGCACTGATGAGAGCTAAAGAGATATGTCAATGATCAACAGTTGGTTATATCACCACTTCTATCCTTTGCCATTGCCACCAGTTTTATAACAATGAAAGGCATGTGCAGTGTCCAGTACAGCTATGCTGGACATATCCAGCCTTACCCAGCTCTAGAAGCTGAGGACAAGCAGAGATAGCTTGCTTGCAGGGCTGGCTGAAAGGCCAGGTTATTGGATTTCAGAGGCAAACACTCATGGCTAATTTTGAAACCTGGTGAACACCTTTGTACAGACTTCAGACGTCCTTTAAAACATCCAATCTGGCGCAGCAGCGTCCCAGCCCACATCTGAGCAGGACTTTCATCCCACTTTCTCTTGCTGTACTCACACCATCTGCCTACCAGTTACAGTGCTGCGGGAACACTCAGTACCTGCAATACCAGCAACTTGGGGGAAAAATTCCATTGTAACAGTGTACTTATTCAGCATCAGAAATAAAGGTCAAAACATGACTGGTATGTAGGTGGCCAGATGCTTGTCCACAAATATCTTCAGACTAATAATGGGTCCAGTGGGTGGATTTGGTTTGCTGGGTTGTTATTTTTTTGACTTGATAGCTATACTGCTCAAACACTTCCAGTGTGCACTGCTTCTTCATTAGCACACATTTCTTCCCTACCTTGTGCTATATTTGATTAAAAGACAACTATTTTTACAAGAAGA
Source organism: Eulacestoma nigropectus (assembly GCA_013397775.1). Taxonomy (NCBI): domain Eukaryota; kingdom Metazoa; phylum Chordata; class Aves; order Passeriformes; genus Eulacestoma; species Eulacestoma nigropectus. The sequence goes on along the minus strand of VZTE01001006.1, from coordinate 292,123 downwards.
TATTATGTCAATATTAACTAGCGACAGAGATAATATCAAAGATAAAACTGCCATTGAGTTATTAAGAGACTGTAATTTGCTTGAACATTTTCATGAAATTATAAAATGGGGTATCATAGCTATATCTGATTATGAACAGCAACATATCTCTGAGTTAATAATTACAATCTTGTTTTTACTTGTTGACAGTCTATGACTAATTGCTGTCTGAAGAGAATTTAAACAGATCAATTCAAAAATCAGCCATCTAAACAAAGGTAACATGCTTAACATGTATTCAGTTGGGACTGCAAAGTTTCTGTACTTTATTTGGATATCTCTATTATATGGTAACTCCTTAAGAGAATAAAATTAAAGTACATTATCTAAAAAGAGGTAATTTAATAACTTAAATGTTTTAGTTCTTTGGGTTTTGTAATGCTGTTAATTTACCTGTATTTAGAGCAAAGCAGAGAGTTAGAAGGATTTCTGATACCCAAGCTGAGATCTTTAGCTATCTAACCGTGAGCAACAAGCTGCTGACAATTGGTCTCTGCCCAGAGCACTCCATCAGCACGGGCAGCTTAGGATGTAGCTGCAGGGAGAGCTGCAGTTGAGTTCTGGGTGGGAGCTGCACACACAACCATGAACTGATGACCCTTTGCACAACAAAAGGCACAAGGACCGCCAACCTATCATAGGTGCTGCAAGTGTGGCTGACCTAGTGGTTCCTGGATGCTCAGATAGGAAAGTTTCCTTAACAGTTTCTTAAAACTTTGGATGACCTCTGATCTGGTCCCATGTCTTTTAGAGCTGGAATGCACTCTCTTAGGGTGTATGTTGCAGTTCTGTTTCAGCTGAAAGGAACCCAGGTCATACTCAGTGCTCTGTAATGTGGACCCGGGAGCAGTAAGTGTGGGTGATGCAGAGATTTTCTCCGAAAGCAGGACCATCATCTGTTAAGTCAGAAATGAAATGCTCTCGTGGTGTTGCACTGTGCTTAGAAGCAGCAATACTAAAGCCTGACTGGTTAGTTGGGTAAACAGCAACAACAGGATCTTCTCAAACTCTTATCATTCAACTTTTAGAAGTAATATCTCTACTTAAAGTATAAGCATCTTTATCACATCAGAAGGTTATTACTTTTAATTTGGAATTTCATTCAAAATTGAGTCTTCTGTGTTCTTTTACTAACAGGCGTGACTTGCTTCTCAAAGTCCCAAATATCATGTGAAAGATAAAGCAAGGCTGCATAATTTTTCTTCCTATCAACTTCTTTATCTTCATTAAAATTCATTTAAATATAGCACTTAAGCTGTAGCTAATGGCTTAGATACAGTAAGCAAGCACACCACCCACTTTAGAGAAGTGTGGTTCTGCCTGAAAAGCATTACGAGATTCCCTGTTTGATAGTGTACATTACTGAGTGAGAAAACTGTTAAACTTTTATATTTATCCAGTGTTGCAAGCTTTGTACAAAAGCTGAAGAAAATCCCAATTCTCAGTTATTATTGCACTGCTGTTTGTGGTTGCAAAGACTTACACATAAGGGATCTAATACAAAACCAATAAACACAGATATATGCAAACAGTAAAAGCAGCACAGTAAAATATAGTTATTTTTCTGATATTCTTAATTTTGATTAAAAAATCTGGAATCAAAAAACTTGAGATCCAACAGGATCCTGGTCTGCATTCCAAAGAGTACTGCTAGCAGGTCAGGGGAAGCGAGCCTTCCCTGGCTTGGCAGTGCTGAGACACCCCTGCAGTGCTGCACCCAGTTAACGGCTCCCAGCTACAGGAGAGACAAGGATATGCTGGACCAAACCCAGCAAAGGGCTGCAAAGATGCTGAAGTGATTGAAACATCTGACAAACAAGCAGAGGCTGAGAAAGCTGGGACTGACCAGCCTCAAGAAGAAAAGGCTTGAGGGAATCCCAATGTGCAAAGATACCAGCACAAGGGAAAAAGAGGCACAAACTGAAGTATTTCAAATTCCATTTTAAAAATAAAAATCTTTTGACTGTGCATGTGACCAAATAATAGCACAGCTTGCCCAGAAATGCTGGGGTCCCCATCCCTGGAGATATTCAAAACCCATCTGGACACAGTTCTGGGCAAACCCTGCTCTAGCTGCCCCTGCTTGGAGAAGTGGGTCCATACCAAGCTCAAAGACTCCTGCCAACCTCAACGTCCCATAAATCCATGAAAGTTAGCACTAGAGACTGACCCTGAATTTCCTGCTTGTAACATTACAGCAATTGTGCAAGGCCTTTATATTCTAGCACTTCAGTCATAATATCAGATTGATTTCTCTGGTATCAATGAGCTTTAGCAGCAGATTTATTTTAAACATTTTGCCAGGAAACATTAAATATATTTAAATAAATGTCTAATCTCTTCAAATTAACAATAAGGACGTAATATTAAGAGAGCTTGGAAAGGATTTAGTAAATTAGTGTACAAAATGACAGGTTAATTGCTCTGTGGATCATTAAGCAACACATTTATTTAGCAACCAATAATTTAACCAATTAATTCAGCCTGTTAACAAGGGAAAAAAAATTTTTTTTGAGGCATTTGCTCATATTTTGATGAATAAATTTATTTAGTGAACTTTTCCACCAGCAGTTTGTTTTCAGCTCTCATCTCATTCAATCTTTATTACTCACAACTTAAGCAAGTGATGGGTCTCTGTAAATGCATTTTAACTACCTGTTTCTTCAGATGACTGCAGCCTGAGCTGTTTTCTCTTGTGGAGAGGTGGAAATTTTGGATTTTATTTGTTTCTCCCCACCTGTCTGTAGGTAGGTCATAGAGCTATGAAAATAAAGTACATACCAATATGCAGGTGAAGAACTATCTTAAAAATAATTTTGGAAAACAGTGCAAGTAATTCTCCTCTAATGAAACAGGATTCTTAGAAACCCTGAAAAGAAAAGCGTTGCAAAGTTGGGAAGCCCTCAGGGCTTCAGCCTGAGGGGTGCTTCATAGTGTAATATTCAGCCCCCAATATTATTCACATTTTAAAATTATATTTATCTGATTCCATATATATTTAATGCACATGAAATTAACGGAGATAAATGCGTGCCATTATTAGCAGACACTATTTCAGTTCATTTATTCCCTTTCCCACCACTTCTACTGAAAGCACAAGAAAATAAATGAGCATTCATCTTTAGAAGAGAAAAAGAGTTGAGATATGTACAGGCAAAATTCGGTCTTAGTCAGGCAGGTCTTTCAGAAGGCCTCTGATTAACCTGGGAGAGAAACACCAACCACACCAAATGCCCTGCAGAGGGCCTGCAGGGTCACATGAAAGGGGGGGTTCTTCCAGCTCCTGCGTGATACAAGGGCTTTTCTTGGGGGCCAAGGAATACAAGAAAAAATCATGGCTGTGCTGGGAACACATTCATTTCAGGTGGTAAAGCAGGGAACCAAAGACCTCTTATCCTCTCTTCCCAAGACACCATGATAAATCTTAGTGGATTTCTTTGAACACAAAGAGGCCAAGCCTACAGTAGCTTTTAAAGGAGAGAACAGGAAAAATTCCAGGTGCTTCAATATCAGTGGCAAAGCTCAAGATGCTGCAAATTCCACTGAGCAGTGTGGGGTTTTTTTAGACATTTAAGCTCTTAACAAAACTTGTGGAGATCCGTTTGCTCCCCACATATACATAATTCCCATAATTTCAATAAATATTGAGCTTTGTTTGGTATCTATTGAGATTAATTGAGTCAAGAACTAAGTATTGACTAAAACAAAAGAGGAGGTCAATACTCACATTGAAGGAAAATATACATTCATCTTTGCTGAAAACATGAAGCCCAGAGGCCAAATATTTGCCTTAATTTATTTATCCTTTGTGACTCCTAGAGATTCCACTGGTGTAACTGAGCATTAAAAAACCCTAGAACTTATATAGCTTATATAATTAGTTAATCGTCCACCCTAGTGCAGCATATGATCTCAATGTTATTAAGAATTATCTTGGAAATTCTACAAATGAGAAGAACTACTTCAGGAATGAAATAAAGACATGCTCCCTCCTGCTATGTAGAGTCTTTTTCAGCGGAGCATGTTGTTGAAGAGATTATCTATGATTAAGTCTCCAACAGATAAATTGTGTAAAATGGATTGGATGATCTATAGATATCCCTTCCAAACTATTATATTCTACAATTCCTTAAAGGATGGCATGGCAAAAATCTCATATTGTTACACACTCGTAAGCGGTGTCCAGTAGCTGAGTAAAGACTCATTCAGTGGCTCCACAACAAGAGTTAATTTAAATTAGAACCAAAATGCAAAAGAGGTTTTTTTTTTTTTTCCTTTTTCAAATTCTTCCTGTACTGAAAACCTTTTCTAGGAACAGAAGTCTCATTTGGTATAGAATAAACACTGTACTTACTGATATTTGAGTCACAGAATCACAGAATAGTCTGAGTTGGAAGGGACCCAGAAAGATAGTGGAGTCCAACTTGAGTCGTTATTTCCCTTGTAATTTAATCTGACCTAAATATGTAGTCTACAATGACAAACACATTACAAGTGAGCAATAGGTGACATTTTTATCACATCTGATATGAAGCATTTTATCATAATCTGTTCTGGGTACTATATAAATTAAATAAGCATTCATTTAGCATATTGCACTGGAAAAACCTCATATGGTGTGTTTCAGAGGCAACCTTTAACATATCAATATGCCTAAAGTACATTTCCTGGGGAGATAATCTTGGCTGAAAAGAAGTAGATGTTGCATAGCAGGGGAAAACAGGCTGAAGTTTTTCAGAAATTTTTTAATTTAATTCATTAGAAATGAAAGTGTTCATACACTATTAGACTGCTGCTGCACTGGAAAAAACATGTAGCTTTTAATGAAAATGCTAATAAAATAAGAAAAACTTAATTTATACAGAACAGAGAGGATTAAAACCCTGGCTTTTGATACCTGATTTGATTGTGGTCATAGTAGGAATGCAAGGATGTCTCATGCAAAAGATTCAATTTCAGGTAACAGGCTTTATCTTTATTTTCATCTTTGTGAGATGACAAAACATGTCAGCTTCTTTGTTCTAATATTCACATTTTGGTTATGGGGTGGTGGTCATACTGTCTTGGGCAAAGCCTAATACAGCACTATTTCTCAGGGGAAAAAAGCCCAGCAAGAAAAAGGGGCCTAAACAATCTCACACTATGTCTACAGAAATCTCATCTTCTAAGCTTTTTATTCCTCTTTGTTTCACTAAAAACTCCCTTACATATTTCATCTGGGTTATGGTTAGCCTTTCATCTTTGTCACTTTTGTGGGGGGAAGAGGAAAAGGACTGCAGAGATTGACATTTTAATTTCTATCCGTCAAGAATGAAATCTTTGAATGAGCACACGCTCTAACAGGGCTGGGAGAACCTGAGATCTTCACTCCAGAGTAAAGTGAAGAAAGAGGAATTGGAAAAAGTCTTTAGTGATTCACACCGAGGAAGAGCTATATTTTACTCAGTTTAGTTGAGCGTCTTGTTTTTGCCTAAAATTAGTACATTCAAAAGTGTAGAAGAACAAAATAAATTATTACTGTGCTACTTAATGTTGATTTTACCAACATCAAGGCAGGTTCTCAATATCAGATAAACTTTTATTTGTCCATAGATCTCTAAGAACTCTCCTCAAAAATACTTCAAAAAAAAAAAAAAGTGCTTATTCACAAGGTCAAGCTATAAGTCAAGGTGAGACTTCTTGCTGTTTTTACCTGGCGTGAGAAGGTATATTTAGACTGTGATTCAAGAATCCAGAACCTCTGTCTCTCTCTTGTGACTGTGGAGAAAGAATGAGGATATTAATTTCCATATGCCAGTAGCATCTTTTATCAACATCTGTCTCTCTTTGAAGAGTTCTTGAAATCTTAATAAAAAGTATTTCTTACTGGAATATTTATAATATATATATATTTTTCACAATAAAAGCAGGATAAAAATAAAACCATGATTCCTTCACTTCATAAAAAGAGAATGGAAAAACTACTTTTGGTGTTTTTAGAAACTGATTGGGTAAAATATGGAGAAAAAAAGTGGTGACAAGTGTTTGCTGGAAGTGCTAAGAAAATAGCAAGGGAATTTCGGTGCTGGAATTAATCATGAAAGTGCACTACAACACAGTAATCACACTTCTTAAAAGCCTAACTATTTAGAGTATTTAGTCCATTAAAAATGCTAAAAAACTCTAGATTTTCAGATTTACTGGGTAGTAATCCAAATTATACCTATCATTGTGATTAAGTATTGTGATTAAAACCCCCAAAAAACGATTGCCTTGTCTCATGAAAGTAATACTGGTGAGCCAATAACTAGCTCCAAATAGTCTGGCTCTAAGTTTGACACAGTTCCATCACATCTCATGAACAGGGGGAACCAGTAAAAAACTCTGTGCATAGGGATACTAGACTAAGATGTCTTTTGTATATTTCATTTACAAGCAAACATCATACGAAATAATTTAAAAAGAATTAGGATTACCAGTGTCAGCAATGAGTTGATGAGGAATGCCTTGTGGCAGGGATATTTGCGAAAGTCCCATTTTGATACATCTGTTGCTTATATCTCGCTTCAACAAATGCTTTATAGAAAACTTGGCAAAGGGAAGAAATCCTTAAACATGGTAATAGTTGATCTAGCATGTTTTGATTACTCACAATCTGTAACAAGTACTAGGAACAATAAAACTTAATTGCAAATGCTATGAAAACGACCTTTTCCTCATCTTGAGTCTGAAGATTTCTGGGAAGTACAATAGTCAGTGCTTTTTAAAGAAAAGTTACCACAGTTTTGATTCTTTAAGGGTAAGAAAGAAGTGCTCAAGTCAGTTATTTCTGGAGGAGTTAGTAATGACATAGGGCACCAATATAATCATAAATACATTGCTGTATATTCTTGCATAAAAATATGTTATTCATTATACATTTATAAATCAAGTGCAGCCTGCCTGCGATCTATTTCAACACTGGGAAATAGGAGAGATTTTATATTAGTTTATTGGAAAAGTTCAGTGATTTGATTAAACTCAAACTGCAAATTTAGTGATTTGGTAAAGTTGCTTATTGATGAAGACATGAACAGACAGACGGACAATCAGTCATTCCTCCGAAATGAAAGGCTTCCGAATCCTTGCTAAATTCTATTTCTGATTAGCAGAGGAGAGAAAGGAGTTATGGCCATGGTTCCAGCTCTGTAACTAAAAGGTCAATTTTAACAGAATGGGTGTGGAAGTGAATAGTCCAGGACTCTTACTGTACTGGCAGAAGTGCCAAAAGGAGACTCCCTCCACCAAGGGCCACCAGGCTTCAGTACTTTATTTCTCTACACTGGCAGAGAAATTGGCAGAGCTCCACTGACCTCTGTTTGTAGAGAAATGTAATTTCAACACAGTGGATGGAAAAGTGTCTGTATAAAACTCTCCTGTGAAGCAGCCTTAAAGAAAAGAGATATATTTCTTTGAAGAATATTAATAAATCCCACTATTTTTCCAAATTAAACAGAGCCTTTACAATTGTGCAACCCTTTTGACAAGATATAGAAAATCTTGCATCTCACAAAAGTGGATAAACCATATACTGCATTAAGGGGTTTAAGATCTTCAAATCAAGATAATGTAATCATCACTCATGTTTTATTTAGTCCTTGGTATTTACTCCAGTAACATTGATCAGGATGGTAACTTGGCTAGAATATCACAAAGGGCTTAGTCAGCTAATCAACTCTATCAGTTGTAGAGTAATTGCTACAAGGTGCCCAAAAAAACCAGAATTTTTTTATGATTACTGCAAGCAGCTGCACAGTTTGGCAAATCTACACAGTGGCTTGCAAACACATTTACAAATAAAGCTTCAAAAAGCAATTAACATTCCTCAAGTAGGTCTCTGCCGGCCCCTGTATCTCAAATCGCAAGTGCGGCTCAAGGTAGGAAATCAAGTCTGAAGTGACAGAATTATGTGGACTGAAGGTAACTTAGTAGTAGTTTACCTTCTCTACAGTCTATGAGAGAGATATGTTCAGTAACTGAGAGCAGAAATCTAAGTTGGCTGTTCTGAGCAGCCTTGCACAGCAATGCATGCTCCTTAGGTCAGGGTAGATTTTTCCAAATATCTCACTCTAGCGCATCTCACCATTTCACTTCCAGCAGCAGGGCGATGGTAATTAAACAGATTTCATCGTGTTCTCTGGGTTCACGTTATATCTTTACACTTAGTACAGCTTTATCATATATAATCTAGAATACATATCAAAAATGACTAAGGTAAAGTCATATTGACAAAATAATCACTGGTGTAACTCCATACATCTCAGAGATGAGCCACGTGTTACCACCATTAGCACTTAAGTGATTCAACATCCACCTCCTACACAAAATAACACACACAACTCAGTCTCTATGAATCTTCAGTACTATACACCTCAGTCAAGAGGGTAACCATACAAAAAAAGGACTGTCAGAGCGGAGTTTCAGCATTCCTCACAAAGAAGGACTCCTTTTTCTTAGGTTAAAAGTATTCATGGAGCCACTGTATCAAAGTTTATAGAATTACACCAGAAATTAGTCTTCATTGCTCAGAGTGTAAACACTGGCAGTATTATTTTGTTCAGACCTTTCTGGTCTTAATGAACTGATCAGGTTATTCCATTCAGAGATTTCACAATGATGAGGATCATTATGTATTGTCAAAAGACTCAGCACATAACATTCATAACACTGAAGCTTTGCAGGAGCATTCTAAAGTTAAAGGTTGATAGATTAAGCAGCCTTGGAATTCTCATTAAGTTTGTCAAGCTGAATTGCCACGTATTTTGCCTTAGCCAGTGGCTTGGGTGACCAACAGTCATTCACAACTGAGGGCATGGTTATCTTATCAAGGTAACTGAAGAAGTGTTCAGAAAGGCGCCAAGGAATAAAAAGCTGTTACAGTTTGAAGTGGGCTGCTCTATATTACAGAACAGAAGTACTTCTAAAAAAATTTCTTCCCTCTACTTATAAAGAGGCATACACATTAAAGTGAAAGAATGTATTTCCTATGGCTAGTAAAAAGATGAACTTAATTCATTCTTGGTCATGGCTAAGTGTGATTCGTAGTTCTTGTCTTGTCCTGCTTTCTGACACTGAACCCAGACCTAAAAACTCCATTACTGATTGACCATTCCTGGTAAATGATAAGCAGCACCACACATCATCTGCATTTCCCTTTTTTTCATGCAAAGCCAACAATCCTTCATGCCTGCTTTTAATGCTTTCCCTTAATTTTTATTTTGCCCTCCCCCCCCCGCCCCTTCTTTTGAAAAGGCATTTGTGGTTCATAATTCCCACTTCCATATACAACAGAAGTAATGAAAATCCTAAAGATATAGAGCCATAACAACATTGTTGCTCTCTGGTCTACTTACAAAAGCCCTAAACCACTTCCCAGCCCTGCTAAGCCTCCTCCAAGATACCCAGTCTGATTTTATCAAGAACAGGTAAGAGACTGATAATTTATCTTTAACCCTCACTGTTAATGAAGCTGAAGAGGGAGGATCCTATTATTCATAATTATTTATCTGTGCACCGTCACAGTTTTAAGTCTTATAAGCCTCTCTCACTGCATTCAATGATATTACTAATGATTTTTAACAGATACTATTGTAACTTATTTTCCTAGATGCTGAAAGACATTATACCATTTTGAGTGACAATTCATTTTCTTTTGAAGAATTCTTCTACAAAAACATAAAGTAACATTTTTAAAGCACACACATTATGAGGAAAAAGTGCAGCAACATTCATGACAAACTTTTATTTTCTTTTTTTTCCTCCTATGCATATTACTTTTCCCTGTAGGAATTAAACTGTGACAATGAGCCAGTTGTGGAGCAGTGTAAATCGTGAAATGTCAGACTAACCTGAGTTCTTTAATTATGTGCATTCAACACCACATACTTCGAGGTGCAAGGACTTCCTTCTGCTAAAGTAATTTTGTGTTAATTTTTACTCTGAAATTAATAAAACCAATTGTTTATGTTTTTGGTGGATTGACAGTGTGCATATAAGGTACAGAATGTCTTTTTCATGCTAAGTCTATGATTATTTTTAGGTCTCACATTTCAAGAGTTGAAATGAACCCCCCTCCTTCCTTATTCCTCCATTACAACGCTATGGCTGCATACTGACACTCCACAATATTGAAAAATCACCCCACAACACGTAAAAAAAATATTTCAAGTGCTGGTCTTCATCTCATGATTGAAAACAGAAGGGAATTTTCTTTCAAAATTTTTCAATGTAGATTTCAGGTCTCACTGGGCAGGTCTGACCTTCCTTCTAGTATTGTTTATACCCTACCTTAAAGGTAACACAACACATGCTTTAGAACTGGGGTGTGTTGAGTTGCTTTGATGCATTTTCTGTGTACTTCAGGACTGTTTAGTTAGTGCAGTGAATGAAGGAACCACGAGAATTTTGCAGCAGATATAGTCTGTAAGCACATTAGTATTCAGATGAATAAACAAGTGTCCCTTCCTTACAGCATTCCGCAAGTACAGTCATTCTGCACAATGGTGTGGAGACACACTCTGCCTCTAAACTACAATCAAGTTTTCAAAAGCTTTCCGAACTAGAGAAGGCACTGGCACTTAAAAATCTAGAATGGGGCAGAATACATAATTTGAAATGTAATTTCTTTCCTCTCAGCACGTACACAAATAAAAGTTTTTCAACACAGAAATACCACAAAGCAATTTACTATGTGATCGAAAATTCCTGCAATGCAAAGTCTAATTCATGGCCTTCTTCATGGGATCTCAGAATAATTAAAAAACATTATTGCCAATGACAATTACTTTGAACTTTATTAAATTTTATGATGAACCCATCTCTATCAGTTTTTCATAGGAGTGCTGGGAGGATTGCACAGTGCAATACCTTCAATCTCTCGTCTCAGGAGCACTGCAGACTGTCCCCATGGTGACCTTAGAGACACATACAAAAAAAATTAAATTCACTGAATGTGAAATGTAGATTTTTCTGGCAAATGGCATAGCTGATCTTTAACAGTTACAGTGCTGAGGGTATCCTGCATTAGCCTTTTCCTGTAGCACAGGTACATCTGCTGAGTGCTAAAATTCAATCCACAGAAAACTAAAGATTTGCAGGAACAGGCTGTAGGTGTGTCAAGTTGCAGGGACAGGACTCCCTTCTAAGGCTTTCAGTTGTATCCTGGCCTAAACTCTGAAAACATTTCAATATTTAGCTCAAATTCTGAAAATCCCAAACAAAGGCAAAAAAACCCCAAAAACAAACAAACAAACAGCCCCAAACAAACAAACACCAAAACAAAACCATCAAGGAAAGAAAACAAAAGTACCCCCCCAAACCCCATCATTAACTCTTTTAAAAGGTATCCCCAAAGGCTTGTCTTTGCCATTAATAGCACAGATGCATTGTACAGAGGTAGTAAGCCACCTGAAACTTTTTGAATTACAGAAACATCTTAAAATTGCACTTTAACTGAAAAAATCAAATGCATATTTTTTTGCAAATTAATTAACAGATTTTTCACCTGTCTTTCTTAAATGTGACCTCTAATTCTCGTAAAAGTCTGTTAAAAATTTCTTGCTATGTCAAGAAACCCGTCCAAGCTACTAATTATTTCAGAGATATCTTTTAATGTAAATTATGAAACCGAGCAGGCATTCTTCTTTCATCTTCTTAAACTAACATGGTCCCCTAATGTTCACATCACTTGGGAATAGGCAACTTAAAATTTCACAATAAGACAGGCATTGTTTAAGGATTGAGTGCATTTCCTGATTACACTGCATTTCAAGATTTGGATGAGTACCAAATATTAAGACCTTTGTCTTCAGGATAGATTTGCGAAGTCTCAATGAGTTTCTAAATCTGCAGATAAAAAACCTTGTAGGGACTACAAATAAGCTAGAGGACAAGCTAGGAATTCAAATTAACTTGACAAGTAGGAAAGCAGCTGAAAAACAAAGGATGTTTATTCAGCGGGGACAAAGGCAAGGTTCTGTACCTAAGCATGAATAATTAGCTGTGCAAATGTAGGACGTGGATCAAGTAGTTAGCAGTTATACAGCAAAAGATACGAGGTTTGTTATGCATCAATGATGAACATGAGTCAACAATGTTACACTGCTGAGCAAAAGCCAAATACCCCCCCTAGACAGCTGGAAATTAGAGGCAAGATGCATTAGGCAATCTTTTCCCTCCAGGCAGGGCCAATAAAGCTTCAGCTGGAGCACGCCATGCAGCTCCTCACTTTGATTTCCAAGAAATATCAACTAACTGGAGAGAAGGAAACCGGGCACTGAAACAGCCAGGGTTCATTACCTATGACAAAAGATCAAAGTATTTTGAATTGTTTAGCTGAAAGAGAAGAATGTGGTAAATACAATGATATAGAGAATAAGTATGCAAAACTTTTTTGTCAAACAGACCTGGTGAACGTATCTGCATCCATGGTGTAGTGGATAAGAAAAATTTGCAGTGGCAATAAGATTCAATTTCCTCTCCAGAAAATAAACCTCTGTTCCAGCCCTTCACCCTCCCTATCAACACACGTGAGATGGGGATCACCTCTAACCTGATATTTTTAACAGGTGAAAGAAATGACTGTTAGGAATAAAGAAGGTATAATAGATGCTACAATAGTACTTCTGAAAGTCCCTTCCAGTATTGCTTCTGTTAAAAACCCAGCACGTACACATTCATACACGAACCGAGAGCTAGAGAGCAAAGGCAAGGAAAGCACGAGCAGGGATCTATTCTCCGGTAACTTTTCCCCCGTTTTCCTTAACTGTGATACAAGCACACAGGAGGGACAGAACCAACTCAAGCTTCTAACTGGTATTTGGCATTAGGGGAAGAACACGTGCCTAGCCTCTCAAGTTTGGGCTGGCAGTTGGGTTTTCCACCTTCAGAAAAACACTGAAAAATCATATCTAACAACATCTGGAACATCTTGTTCAAAGCAATAACCCAACACTGCTCATTCTCATCAGTTGGCTACTGTTTTATTCCCAAGAACAGTGATTAGCATGCATCCTTTTGAATCAGGCAGGCACATGCCTTTGGAGTACAGACAGAAGAAGGGACTACTCCTCTACTAAGAGAACACTGTCATTGTCATTTCAGGAATTAGTTGAGACAAAGAGAAGCCTTGGCTAAACACTACAGTTACTCCAAACTAACAATAAGGATGAGACTGGGTGAGAAAAGATTTCCTCCAGCTTTGCTTTACAAAGAACACATGCTCTGAGATTTTTTGTTTGGGAGTCTGGTATTTTTAGGGGGATATACATGGGTGTAGGTATGTAGGTTTAAGGGCTTTTAAACCAACAATAAGAATATATTGTCCAAGTTTTTTTCACCCATCACACTACCTAATTCAGAAGACAAAATTATGAATCAGATATTCTGATGCAAGGCTGAAACCCTGCAGAGATCATCTAAATGGTGGAAGACAGTGAAATATGAGAAAAAATAGCAGAGTTGTGCCATTATATTTCAGGAAAAGTAGTTCCTTCCTAGGACTATAGCAAGTATCAAATGAAAAAGCCAGAAAGACACAGAACACTAGGAAACACTTAAAATCCAGAGACCTGGGTCTTATAGTATATAAGTCATCTAGAAAAGGGTTTTCACTGCCCTGTGGAAGGTTGGTTCCAGAGCAGCAATTGTGTCAGAGGTAAACGTGGTAACTAACAGGTGAAACTGAACAGAAACAAACCCTGAGAGCTAACATCAGAGGAAGCTTGGAGTTGCATTTATAAGCCAGAAATATACAGAGCTGCATTTCAATAGCAAGGGGTTGTTGTGCACATATGGTCTGTGGTGCTGCAGCAGTATCTATATTTGCTATCACAGTTTAAAAAAAAGCAAACACCAAAGCCACTAAACAGCCATGTTATTGCTTTGGATCTAATCTTTCCCATCATCTAAACTCTATTCCTTGATGTAAACATACTGACGATATTTTGAGACGAGAAATCACCACCCAAAGCGGTCAAAGGCCTCGTACAGCAAACGGGAGAAGAAAATGAAAATATATCTACAAGGCAAGTAAAAATAATGCCAGGCAGCAGCTACTGATCTTCATATAATATTTGCTAGGCTGTAATGTTTTGTAAATTAAATTTCTGAAGGGAGTTTGTATGTGTAAACACAGCAAGCAGTACTTAGTTAATCCATAAATGTATTGGCTCAAGGAACGGTTCTACCACATGGTGTTATTTAGAAATCTGTGAGGCTTCTAGAAATCCAAAATTTCACTCTGCAAAAGCTTTAATTCCTTTTGCCCTGAACTTTCATAGTATCAAATTTCAGAATACCTATTGGCAAAAATAACAACACTGATTCAGATAAAATGCAATTTATTGTAGAGAAAACAGCTAGACAGATTAGCCTTTAGGATGTATTCTCCTCTTGATATATGTGCTTAATTCCTCTCAGCACTAAAGGGTATTATTTGCATGTTTCAGAACAGACGCTATGCCTTTCAACTTTACTGTAATATGCAGGTTCCATTTCAAAAATGAGTGGGTGTTAAATACAAGAGTATAGCACACAGTACTCAAGACTATTTAATGATACAAATAACATGACCGCACCATGCCAGGAGAGTTCAAAGCGTGGCTGAAGGAGATTTAAGTTAGCAGCCCTCTCCATCAGATAATTTCTAAGGCCATCAAAATGTTTGCTTTTACTTATTTGTGTTTGCTGTTTTCAGCTAAGAGACCACCTCTTTTATCTCATGTATCCAGCCAAGCCAGACTCCTGCAACAGGGTTTGCCAAAACTCACACAGTACAAAGAAATAAATCAGTAACACCTCCATGCTTTAAAACACTGATCACTGTGTTAAATACATACAGTATTTACAATTTGCTTTGAAAAATTAAATTATGACCAGAAGCCAGTCTTTTTACATTATTTCTTCATATTGGTCGCTAATTTTATGGAGCTTTGGACAAGTAACTCAACATTTATGTCTCAGACTTTGAGGTTAACAGTTGGACTCCATCTTGCAAGTGTTTTACAACTTTAATGATTCTACATTCTCCAGTGGAAGTGAGGTTTAACTAGAGATTGTTCACTATTTGGCAAGATCAGTAGAGAATATTACAAAAATGCAAATCATTTTCTTAGAGGTCATACAAATGCTGCAATAAAGAGTAGATACAAAGTGGTGCCAGTATTAAATACAAGGTCAAACACTTGCAGTAGCAGGCAGGAATAGATAGAGGAATTAAAGAAAATTTTAGATATCAGAATAGCTACCATATTTTCAAGATACTCATCTGCTTTGACTTCAACACTGACTGTGGGACAGAGTCTAGCAAAATATTTTGTTAACTTAGTAAAATAAGTGGTTGGATGCAACCCCAAGTAGGTTTATACCCATGGCACTCCAGTGCTGATCAACAGAGATGTTTTAGAAGGTGACTCAGAGCATCTGAAGCAAACAGAAAAAATAAATGGCAACTTGACTACAGGTTCATTCAAATGCCTGGCACCAAGCAAACAGTCAAACTTCTGAAGACAGCTGCTTAAAACAAATTAAAAAAACAACCAACAAAATGAACCAACTTCCAGCCTCTTCATCTCTTACTACAATAACAATGAAGTAATAGGTTACACATATCAGAGATTATATTCTGGCCAAAAGTGATAAAAATTTAGAGGAACATGAAATATTTGATAGAGCTACACTTTTCTCAGTTTTCTTAAATTGACTAACATGCTCTCAGCAGGCAGAGTGAAAGATAAAGTCAAGTCAAAAGCTTTTCTGAATAATTTAAAAGATATCCTACTATCAGAATATAGAGAAACTAATACCAATCCAGTTTCACATCCCATTTACATGTAGTTACAAATACAAATGTATAAAAGACAACCTAAAACCCCTCAGGTAACAGGAATAATACCCTTGAAATGTAAAAGAGTTTCATGACAATACCTGGGAGACAAAATATACAGACTAGGGTTTTTTTCTTCTTCAAGAAAAAAAGAAAAGTTTCTTCAAAACTTACAGGAAAATGAAGAAAACAAAAGAATCCTTAAACCAGTATTTGTTGCACTCAGGTGGGAATGTCAGCTCCTCCTCTGAGGGCTGCCCAGGTTGCAGTTCTCCACCAAGGGGTTGGTAGAGCCAAGGGAACGACATGCCCTTGTTGCCTGAACAAAAACCCTGATTTTTTTTTTTTTTTTTTTTTTTTGACAATTAAGACAGAGTTAGATAGCAAGGAATACAAACAAAGTTTAAAACACCTTTCTCCCCCCTTTACCCCAAGGTCTACTTCACTCCCTCATTCTCAGCTCCTCTCCCTCCCTGGGCAGTGCAGGGGCACTGAGGTGAGGGCCAGCACACACAGCACCTCCCTGCAGCTCCTTTCTCCTCAGAGCTCTGCTCCAGCACGGGCTTCTCCCCACAAGGCACAGCTCCCTCGGGATCAAGCTGCCCCGGCACAGGCTCACCTCCCCACAGAGAGAGTGCCTGCTGTAGCACTCCCTACTCATCCCCCCACAGGTGCTCTTCCCGCCCTCCTCACGGCCTGAGGGGCCCAACTCAAACAGGTGGCACCGGGGGCACCACACCCACCATGGCTGAGGGCTCGGCGGTGCTCCGGGGGCAGCTGGAGCGGGCTGGAACGGGCTGGAAGAGGCTGGATGTGGCCGGGGCAGCCCCAGGGCCGACCCCCCTCAGGGCGCCGTCGCAGACCCCAGCGCCAGCCCGTCACCACGCAGACCCAGCACAGGCCACGAGGGCCACGGCCCCGGCTAAGCTGGGAACTCACATCCCACCCGTAATATTTACGCTTTTAAAGCCTTGCACTGGTTTGAGCGAGTGGCATTGGGCAGTTCCTCGGTGGGCATTCCGTGAGCCATTTTCCAAGGTGCCCACAGAAGGCAGGAGGTTCCCTCTCCCACCCTCTCTCCACACCAATGAACAGCCCCTCAGCCCGAACCTTGCATTGACAGAAGCTGCTCTTAAATCATGGTGTTGACACTTGCCATCTAATTGGACTGTTTCTCTAACTGGTCACTGGCCACCACGACTCTCGGAGGATGAAGGAACCATGGATGCTGCTGTACCAAGCCCCAGGTGCGGGTGAGTGCAACCCATGATTTTCCGAGATGCGGTCTCTCTCCATTTTTTACTCCAAAGATTCAATGTCCCTTTGATGCCTAACCAAACTAGCAATTAGTTGTCAAGGAGCGGCTGAAATGTCAAAATAAAACCAGTAGATTTAATCAGCATTTCCACGGTAGCTGAAATTATGCTGCTTAATGGCTGAAATGGGTTGCAATAAAAAGTGAGTTGACTGTGTATCCCTGAAAATTGATTCCTGGAAGAACAGTCAAACACAATTGCTTCAGGAAAGAACATTAAAAAATATTAAACCACGGGTCTCTCAATTGCCTTAAAACATGGGCATAAAATCTAAATCTCTTTAGCGGTATACCAAATTTAACCATAGATTTAGCTGGAGGAAATAAATTTAGAAAGGGAGATTTCGTTTGGAATAAATCTTCAGAACAGCCTAGCTGATTGCCTTTTCATAAAGACTACATCTTCTGGGGGAAAAACATGTTAACTCTCCCTTTTACTTCAGATATTTGAGGTTTTTTGGTGAAATATCTCATTGTTTTCATTTTACAGCCACAGACAATAGTGCTCTCTCACCAGGACAGTGTATACAAAAAAGGTTAAAAACTTGATTTGAAAATGGTGGGTTTGACCCATGAGGTCAAAACTGGACTTTGCCATCATTCCATATGTGACACTTAAATTGGACAAGTAAAGTATCTAAAAGTATCCAACAAACATTTTAAAGATAAAATTATTTGATAAACAAGATTGTTGTGTTGACATTATCACAGACACCAGTTTCACATCTCAAGAAGCACGTGCAGATCATGTTTACAACTTTTTTGAGGTGAAATACTCTGCTACTCATGTTCATTCTTAGGGATTTTTTGCAGTTTGACAATTAAGTTTTCTATGTCACAATACATTTTGATTTTATACAAGATATTTGGGGGGGAAAAAATGATGGAAATTGGTATTCTTTTTGCAGTTCTCCTTCTGGATAATGACACAGAAAATACTTCCATCATGCAAATTAATCTTGTGGAGAGATGTGACAGTCTGATGTTAACTATCTTGCTGTCAAATTTTAAAGTAATATCACATTTTTCTTTAATTTTTGTAAGTACCTAAATCT
Source organism: Eulacestoma nigropectus (assembly GCA_013397775.1). NCBI lineage: Eukaryota > Metazoa > Chordata > Aves > Passeriformes > Eulacestoma > Eulacestoma nigropectus. The sequence goes on along the minus strand of VZTE01001006.1, from coordinate 273,873 downwards.
ATCAATGTGTTTTAAAAAAACAAAGTGGAAAAATAAACATAATTAGCTTTACCTACATGTCCATTTTATGCTGATAATATCTGGGGTTCAAAAGCTGAAGCTCTAGGAAGGAGGAACAATTTCATATTTTGTCATTGTCTGCATGATAAAAAAGGACGAGTGCAATACCAATGCAGCAGATATGAGGATTTTCACAGTTAGCAGCCTGCCTGTCACACCCTTCATTATCTTGCATGCAGATGGCTTTTACAATATTTTCCCCAAGTATCCTGCAATACTGAAATGAATTCTATAAAATGATTTTTTAAACCATATGTTTATAAATATCATGTACATAATGATTACACCTAGACTGAAAGAGAGGGACATTTGCATATGGAAGCTGTCAGATATCTCACAATGGGCAATATTATTTATACATGTACCTTACAATTAATTACAGATGAAGATTACTGCTGGGAGAAGAATTAAAGGCAGTTGGTTTAGCACAGTCTCATAGGCTTCATATAGATGGATTGAACTACCTAAACACAATTTGGAAAGTCAGGAAAGATTGTGTGGATGCCTAACTTTGCTGCTGCAAATACACAGCCAGCCACTTATTTATTTTATCCCAAATTCATGAATTGGGAATAGGACAAACACTATGACAGGTACTTTGAATCAAATATTGATATCAAAAGAGTAAAAATGAAATAAGTATTCCAGCAAATGCTGAGTCTAAAGGCTGCAATGACAAGAAATTTAGGAAATATTGGGAATAGCTGCCCATCCAGAGAATTGTTCTTACAGGGATGCTTAGTGAAAGATGTGGGTAGAGTGACTAAAGAGATGCACCATTTCTTAAATTAACTGTAAAGTCACTGTAGTACTTTGCAGATCACAAATACACAGGGCAAGAACAATGAGAGGGAAGGAACAGGCTGATGGGCCAGCAAGGGCCAAGCACACAGAGTGGCCTGCAAGGGAGGGAGCAGGGAGATGGAACGCAGGCAATTTAATCCCACCTCCTGCCTTGGCTGCCCCATCTGCCAGCTGATCTCTTCTGTAGCTCACAGAACATACTGCAGTTGAATTACCTGGTTTTGCCTGGCAAAGAGCATGGCTGCCAACCTGGCAAGAACTTGATATACCTGTTTTTTCTTTACATGTTAATACCATTGTTTATCATTACTGTTCCATTAACTACTTGCTAACTCAAGAAATCTGCATATTTAAATCTATAAAAGCTTTTTTCTACTCCGTGTGAAAACCTTCTTGCTCTTCTTTTGTGTAAATTTACAAATCCAAGATAGAAATATCCTCATTAACAACCTGTTTACATTTCTATTTTGTATATTCTTAATGATTAAAAAGACTGTCCAAAACAGCAGTGGACCTCAGTGTCAGACTAAAAAATAGGTCATTCCCTTTTATTTTGTTGCTTCTTCATCCGATGGTTAATTACCTTCAGCTAAATACCCCTAAAACTGCTGAATATGAATTTGTTTTTTATCTTTGGTTCTAGTTCTTCCCCCTACTGCTAACTCACAGAATTTTCTATTGCAGACAACCTTTGTTTTTTATCTCTGCTTAGATAACTTTTTTGTGTAAAGGACCTTTTTTTCTTTCGATCCACACAACATGATGGTGACTCTCCATGCAACCTCTTATTTTCTTTCACTGTGTGTTTTCCGTGGTAGCTGTTAGCTCTGCATTGAGACATGTCCCAGAGTGGAAGTGCTGAATTACTAATGCACATGTAAGCATTCAGAAAATGTACTGTATGAATCTCAAATAGCATCTAATTTGACATTATGGCCTATTCAGCCTGCACAATATTCACATAACAATCACAGTCCACAGTCACGTTGTGCTAAGGATCATATGATCACTTTGGTAGACTCACTTTCAGAAAGGCTGTTTTTCCAATCCAACTCATAAGCCTGAAAGTAAAATCATTGTATTGGAAATTTCTCAGTAATTATAAATCCTCCAGAAAGAAACTAATACGTATGTCATTTAACAAACAAGACTCTTTTTGGTTGCTGCACGTCTCTAGTCATCAAAGTGGTATTATTATAACTGTGTTCATCTAACATGGAAATGCAAGTATGATGTGACCACCTTTCATCAATGGATCAGTCCACATTTTGAAAACTGTTTCAGGGGAATTCATGCCAGAGATGTGTGCACTGAAAGTGGTTACAGCAATCACTGTTAATCAGTCTTCAAAAAACAAACAACAAAAAAGACATTCCCAGACATTTTGTAAACAGCACAAGGAAGACATTCCAGGAGAAACTATTCAAAGCTCTCATTTACTTCCCTACACGTGCTCTGCAGAAACTTGCATGACATTTCAGATGACATGCTGGGAGAAGGGACGCTGACTTTGTTCCTGCTTCTGTGCCTGCACCACACAGGCACCTCTAAGAAATGGTTTGGACAAAGATTTTACAGCCTATATGTACTAAAATGCATGGAGGCCTGTCCTGCACTTGTAGGGATAAAAAAAAGCAGGAAGAACCCCTACTTCATTAAAAAATAAACTAATGCAGCATCACTTTTAGTTTTTTCTCTCTAATTCAGTAGCTACAGAAATCATCACGCCCTAAACTGACTCCTCTGAACATCAGACTTGTCACTGTGTGGAGTGATCTGACATTAAAATACATTCATTGACTGGCTGCAGAGCTGAGACTCCACGCACTATTCCCCATGTATCTTTGTTTAGTGGCTCTGCACAACAGATGGAATTTTATGTCATGCAGCATTAGGCTACTGTTAAATTTTAATTTCAATTAATGGTCTTTATACTCTTTCTTTATGCACACCAGGGATACTTTAGGCATCCATTTCCCTTCTAATTAGCTTTTATTGCTGAATTCATTCTGAATCTCTGGAAGTCATTAGATTCTCTAGGATTCGCAGCTGAATTTACTTACTCTCTAATAAAATTAATTAGTCCCTCAAAAAAAAAAAAGAAACAAAAAAAAAAGCTGAATTTGGTCTGCCTTTATACATATAGGTAAGTATTGAAAGTCTGAAGTTTTTACACATCCCTTTCTGCTAGAGTTTGCTTTTTAATGTTGACTTTTGTCCTGGTTATTGACGTCAGCATTTCATCAGGTTGACGCTTTGCCTACTTCACTTAAAATTAAACCTGTTTCAGGGGCTATGTCTCCTAGATTATGGCACAACATCACTTCTACACCACTCTGTGTCGAAAAGCTCTTACGCATTGTGAGTTTCCTGAGAATATTGTGCTCACTGTAAAACTGAGCCTAAGGCACAGGTAATTTCCACAAGTACTACTTGAGAAACTCAGATGATCTATGCTGAAAAATTATAATAAGTATAAAAACTTTTATTGCTCTGTTGGAAAAAAGAGACACAACCAAGGTAGTGCAAGAAAGAAAGGAGTCAATATCACACTAGTGTGGCTGCTTTCTGTATTTTTAACATTTGGACAGTTGTTTATAAAAAGCCTTGGCTAGCTTAGTGACACAACAACATTAATTAATCTAATTTATCACCGTGCTATAACTCTGAAAATTGAATAATATACCTTCAGGGGAGAGGCAATGAAAGATTTCTTATTGTATAGATTACAGTGGAATATTTATGACACTAGTTAGGAGTCAGTGACAACTTTGTGATAACCTCCCATTTTGAAAAGCATAAATTATATGTGGTTATTATATGGCCACAACACAAGTAATTAGTAAAATATTACAATATTTATAAGACTCAGAATTGAACTTAGCACATAAAGAGAGGGTTTTTTTATGTTTTTTTGTAATATCAATACACGTACTGCATTACTTTTAGAAGCTGGTTATGAACACGCAATAGACAATTCTATCTGTTCAGGTGTCTAAAAAAAAGGTACATTTATACTAGAGTCACCATGTGTGACACGTATATGGTTGTACACATACTGCTACAATTGCATTTATGGGCACAGCAATGCAGTGGTAACACCTGTCCTCATCACTTCCTACAGTCACGTGCATTTCGTATGCATTCATTTTATTCAGCTCCATCCTTTGGAAGGACCTGGCTTCACAGAGGTGACACTCTCACAAACAAAAGACATTTTTTAAAGCAAACAAGCAGCTAAAGTCATGAGAGTTTAACGTACAGCCAAGGGTCTCAATACTGCTCTGAAACAAACATAACACAGAGAAAATACTGCCACTGGAAGCACAAGAGCTATGGTAGCAAGGGCGGTGGTTTATTTCCTTGTCCAGTTTGGCATTCCTATACTTAGGATATCCTCACCAAACTAGCTCCAGATTTCCTGTTTAGTAGAAAAGAGAAAGAAAAAGTTTTGACAAGAGAAGGTACTTCAGAATTGGAGTACACTAATTTAACATTTCCCTGGTTTGTTCCTGTAATAACAGCTGATTTTTTTCCATCCTGATTTTTTTTCCGATTCCACATACACACCTAAGAACAATACCTGGCTTTATTGTAGTATATTCCCCCTCAGCTCTTCCCTTTTTGCCAAGTGCATGCTCTTGCAAAGCCCAAGCCTCTTCCATCTCTGAAGCAGGCACCAGCGGGCATGAACAAAAGAACAAAGCTGGCTTGTGGGCTCATGAAAAAGTGCACAAAAGCAATGACAGCTCAAAAATGTACCAAGTAAACAGACACACACATCCAAAACGAATGCTTTACATTGTGCCATTGTTTGGGTGCTCAAGCTAAATCAACAATCCACCATGCTGTTCCTTAGCTTGCAGGGAGAAAAGGACAGTAGAAAACCTCTGGAGAGGGGTCAGTTGTTCACAGTGGTCCTCCACAAGGGAAGGAAATTGAATATTTCAGAGCAGACCAAGGATTTTTTTCTCAATTGGATAAAAGTTCCTATCAGATAAAAAGTATCTTGTTTGGGTATTGCCTCAGAAAGGTGCCATCACTCTTCTCACCGTCGTAACCACAGATTAGATAAATAGTGGAAAGACTGAAAAGAAAAATCTTGACATTCACTTGATCATAGACTAACTTTTTTTTTCTCATGTATAATAATATAACTCAACGTAAAAAGTAAGTACAGTAGAAGCTTAAAGAATTAGGTCACTCAAGGAAATTAAAAGACCAAATCTGCTTTGTCTTTATGGAAAAACTGGTAAAAACAAAAGCAAGAATGATTCCAAATGGTATTTTCTTAGGCTTCTTCATTATCATTTCCAGGCAGTGCTTTTTCATGAGATTAAAACAAAAATAAGTAAATGTATTTATAGAAAATGTTTAACTATTCATGGTCATGAAGCCTGGCACAACCTCATTTTATGTTATTCAGACTCATAAAATGTGAAATAAAATTATATTTTCCCCCAATTCAACCTTTTTTAAAAAGAAATGCTGACTAAAACAAAAGAATCATGCAAAACAGATGATCAGAATAAAAGGATGATCTGAAGTATGGATGTTAACTGAAAAGCTTTCATTTTTACTCAAAAGCTTTTATGTGTTTTCATCTAGAGTTTCTGGGTTTGTGATATTTTTTGCATAAATAAGTTTGAACAATGGGTAACACAGAATTATCTATGAGCTTGTTAGTCTGGAATTTTAAATAGTCTCAAGAATTCAAGCCGGTCAAAAATGGAGTAATAAAATCTAAGCCACCTGCTCCAATTAACATACCTAATTTCCTCTCTGCGTTAGGTAGCCATTTTTGCCATGTGCACATTCCACACGCAAAATTTGGAAACAGGTGTACTTTCTTTGTTTTATGTTTTCAATATTACTTAGTTTTACAAATCTTCAATTTTCACTTAATCCTCATTCAAATATTTTTTTTTAATGTAGAGATAATTAAGATTTACTGATTAGTAAAGTTCCATTTGGGGTTTTTTTGCCTTTTTTTTTTTTTTTTTTAAAAAGCTGATGCATGCCCCTGATGTACATGCAATTTTTGCTTTAAAGTATTAGGTTAACAGTTCCCTGACATTTTTGAGCACTTGTCTTTGAAGTATCACATGCGGCATCTCTTCTCTTTGAAACATTCAAACCTGTTCTTGCCAGAGTGGGCTCTGTAGTCACTTCACCACGGAAAGCCAGGAGCTGTGCCTGTGAGTCACTGCTACCCTTCAAAGCTTATTTCCTTCTGCAGCTTTTGTTTGGGATTATTTTATTGTGTCAGTGACTAACAGGCCTCCTTGGATTGTCATCCTTTATTGCCTATTCCTGACAGCTGCAAAAATACTGGCTTCCTTTTTTAATCATGAAATGAATTGTTGCAGGAATGGGGAATGCTACAGTTTCCTCCACATAACGTTCTCCAATCAGAAAATTGTAATTTCTCAAATGCATTAGCACAATATACTAGGAAACAGCTGCATAATTTAACTTAATTGTTAAGCAATACCTCATTATAGCTAGACAGTAAATTCAGCAGTTCACATTTTCTGTGTGCCTCTCATCTTTTCAGTGCTCACATCATGTTCTCTCTTTCATCTGCCTTTCTTCTCCCAAAGGTGCTGGAAAAGAGCCATATTTGCAATAAAAATGAATTTAATCTTCTTTAAGAACCAGTTTAAATTCATGGTAGATGCTTAAGATTCAAATTGATAGGAAAGTAAGCCTTCCTCGATAACCCTGGAAAGTCTGATAGCAGATACTCATCTATTTTTTTAAACAAATAAAAACCTCCATCCAAAATCCAAGAGCAAGTAATAATTTTGTTTTGAAATACATCTTAACTTCTAAAGGCCTATGATAGCAATAAATTTTGTTCAGCAGCGTAGAGGTGAAGAGCTTCAAAAAGAATACAATTCAATGCCATTGCTGAGTACCTAATATACAACTTGTTTTAAGACACTGCAAGACATGAAACCATTTGCATTCTCCACTAGCTCATCTAAGAAAATGTAATTTATGGTATGAAATTGATAGGGCAATGTTGGCAGGCTAACACCAATTCTTCTCCAGCCATACAGTAAATCTAGTTTGTTCTTTCTTTCTTTCTTTTTCTCTTTCTCTCTTTCTTTCTCTTTCTTTCTCTTTCTTTCTCTTTCTTTCTTCCTTTCTTTCTTCCTCTTCCTTCCTCCTTCCCTTCCTCATACCTTAATAATGGTTTCATCCTGAACCAGTTAATTTTAAATCTTCTTTACTTCCAAGGTTTTTTTTTTTCTTAATTTGGTAATTTCTAAGTCAATTTGAACATATTTGTTCAAATTACATTTGAGTTCAACGGCCAGGCTTGGCTATTTGCATAGTGCACTCACATTATATGTCTGTGTCCTGATTCCCAACTCCCATGCAAGTTATAAATTTACTGGAATCTCTAGGCTAGCAAAGGAAAAAATTCCATTCTGTTTCTATTCAGTTTCTATATTCGATATATTTTATGTTTTAAGTAACTGCTCCACACACTTTTATTGCTGCCATTGTCTAACCACATGATCAGGTGCCTCTGAAATACTTATACTGCATCATTAAATAACTGGAGCTGCCAGTGGCTGACAGGTGTGTTACCAGTCCTGCTGCTGGTGGTATCTGCCTCTTTGGCCCAGAAGCTTTCCTGTGTTCTGAATATGAGTTGGGACTGCCTGTCTCTATGAATGGCACAACACACCTTATTCTGTTCGCAGTGCTTGTACATTCCCTTCCCATACTCCTATCCAATAAGGTCCATACAGTATGTGGGAGAAGGAAAAGATTTTGCCATCACAAAGGTGATGGTAAAATGACTCATCCTCTTGCCTCCTGGAACAGATTGTCTGCAGCGTGGCCTCGCCAATGCTGAAAATAGAGGACACAGCATCTTCATTTGTCAGTCTACTTCCAGCCATGTAAAAAGCAGACAGAACTCATTTTGAGTAAGATCAGAACAGTAAATATTAAGAACAACCACTCACATTCCCTGCTGTAAGTTAGGATGATTATAGAGAGGCACTCGAGAGAGAGTAAGAAAACTTCAATGACCTTTCTTCTTGCCAGTTCTATGTACTATGAGCAATCAGTAATTAAAGGTGTTCTATATCTCTAGCCAAACACTACAAAAAATTAAACCTCTAGCATTTGCGGGAAGGTTTGAGGTTTTGTTTCTTTATTATTGTTCAGTTTTGTTCCCTTTTTTATTCACAGAAATTAGAATAAAATCACTTGGATACAAGAAACAGTAACATTAGGAATCTGAAAGTGTTTAGTCAGACCATGTAATTACTGATAACAATCAATCATCCCTGTAGCTTCTGATCTGTGTAATTCCCCACCCACTGAAATTCAACTAGTTTCTAACAAACCTTTCATTAATAAAAAAGAAAAAAAAAGAAAGATTTTTTGCATATTTATAACCCTTTCATAATTAAATGTTGGGTTTGGTGGGGATTTTTTTTGTTGTTACTGCACATCTTAATACAGCCTGACTTCATTAGATCAGCTGAAGAAATTCACAATGCTGTAAACTGTTTTTTCTGCTGAGCAATATCAGCACCATCCGATTTCGCTGATATCTATCCACCTTGTTGCCTCTATTGTGGATTAATACGTAATCCTTGCTCTTTCTCTCTCATGAGGAAACAAAAAGGTCCTGAAGGCTACACATGGACTTTTTATAAACACGATGTGGCAGTTCAGAATCTGACAAAACATGGTGAAGATACCTAGCTGTATATTAGTATGCAATTAAACAATGAAATTTGCCTGTAGTTAGACTAAAGGGAATGACTAATTGGCTTCCTAACCTGTTCATCTAATTAAAGTAAGCAGAACTATAGTCATTACATTTAGATCTTAGGAGAGCCGGTTTTTGTTGATAAGTACAGAAGAACTGTAGAGAAACAGGCTTGCTAGTGCTTGCATAAGGGAAAGAATATTTCACTTCTAAATTAGGCAAGGGAAAGGAAAAGATCATCACAAATGCGTGGTGATATTTAAGTATACGGTTTATACCAACAGTATTTCCTTGCTACATCAAAAAAGCACTGTTTTATTTAGAACAGTTATTAAAATAAGTGTAAACCTGGGAGAAGTGAACACACCTGCTATGAAATATTGCCAAGGTACAAAAAAATAACTATACTGCCTGACTTTAAAGTATTCACAGCTATAGAATTAATGTTTCCAATGTACAATTAACCTTGTGTTACAAACAGCACCTGACCTCAGCAGTAGGAATTAACGAAAGCGCTCCCTGTGGCAGAAGCAGTTTCTCGCCCTCTGCTTCCAACATGTTAAGATGCACCCTGTGGATGTAGGGACTGCCTCCAGGTGCAGAGTTACGTTCTGCATATTCCATCATTCCATTTTATACATGTATCCTAATCACAGACTTCTCACATGTTTGATGTATTGTGAAGACTCCGATCATGTCATGGACAACTTTTGCTTGCTTGTTCCAAGAAGCAAGGTGTTTTTGACCAAGTCAGAATCCCATTAAGAGTATTTCTCAGTGTGATTCAGTATGTCTGAACGTGATCTAATGAATCTGATTACGAGTTCACTGTTCCTAGTTAAAATTCAAGCGTAGCTTAGATGAAGAAATTACATGTGTTTAACCTGGAGATGAATCAGGTCTGCTGATGAAAAGATGTCAGAGAAGGACAATAACTTAGCAAATTGAAAAATGCTAAAGAGTGACAGCTATTGTCCTTTAAACCAAGTCCCCCTGGAAAAGTTTGTCAATCTGCTGTTGTAAAAATATTTACAAAAGGTTCCAATAAAATCTGTGGGTTTGTTTACAACAGAGGCAAAAAATGCAGTCCTCCTATGGTCAGTGGAGCAGCTATGAAAACAACATATAACAAAAAAATAAATCCGAAAGGCAAAACCTAAAAACAATTATCCAAACAATTGTAACTTGCCTAATATGCTAAGGTAAACAACAACTCTGTTAGCATATTTTGCAGTTCCCTGATAGCCAACCATACTTATCCACAAGGAATTGAGTCTCTGTTCTGCATGAATTAACCTTCATCGTTATCTCTCTGAGTTTTTGAATGGCAAACACTGTAACAATGATTGAGATTAAAATGTTAGCCTGAAGTCAGATACCTGATACAATGGATGAATCTTTAATTCACTTTTAAATTGCTTAAATAATGTTACATTCAAAATTTTCTGCATGAATGAACATTAATTCAGCTAAGAAAGAATTGTCCCCATGTTTAATTCAATAGTTTTAAAAATTTAGTTTTTAAAAGTTTCTAATTTAGCATTTCCTTTGGTATTTTATGCATTGCTTTGTAAAACACATCAACAGGCCGTGATAAAAAGATTAAACAAAGCTGTAAAAATGCTGCCCAAACTGAATTTCTGTTTTTATTACATAGCTTTTTACATAGACAACTATGACTAAAATAAATGACACCATTTGATAGCAGATTAACAGAATCATGGCCTCTGTTTCTACAGCAGTTTGCTGATGGGTAGGTAACAACTAATAGAGAAGGTTCTTGAAGCCTAGTGGGTTTAATTCTCTTTGGCATTTAGACAGATGTTGTTCCTTGAAAAGTCCTAGAAGATTGATCCTTGATAAGAAAGTGCTGATCAAAAGTCTTCTAAATTACAATCTGAAAGTCTCAATTCTGATCAGTGATTCTTAAAAAATCACTTACTTTGAAACTAGAGAATTTCTAAAATTCCTTGGAGTTCTTAAAATATTCTGAGTTTAATGAACTGTCAAGTGAATTGTTCAATGAAAGAAAAGAAATCATCATTAATCTGATTTAATATGATATTTTTAAAGTAAAAATGTAGGAAAGCCCACGTGCCATGGGCAGAAACCTACCACCGTTACCACAGAACTTTTAGCTGTATTTCTCAGACAAATTCTTAAAAGCAAAACATTCATGTTCTGTAAGAGATTGTGTACTTAGCAGAAATAGGTCCTTCCTTACAAATCAGGGAACCCTATATTTTTATTTCTTCCATCATCTCATGAATCTTCACATTCATCAGAACATATAACAGACCAGCTCTCCACCTCCCTGCTGCAGCCTTAGAAGTCTCAAGGGGGATCTAGGAGCAATCCAAACTGAGGGGGTTTTTTAGGTAATAGGCTGTCCCAAAATGGTTTGGGTAAGAAAGAGGAAAAGATTTCCAATAAAGTTCAAGAACTTGCTTCCTCAGGTTCAGATTAAGATATGTGATTTTAATCATTAACCTATCCCTGCTGCTCTGCCAGTCTGGATTCAGGACAACAGTGCTCTCAGGACAGTTCTTAGCTGAGCTTTAGGAATCTTCTACCAAACATGGTTTTTCAAGTCGGGAAATTACAAAGAACATTTGGCAAGAAGGCTGCCACAGGCCAGGTCCCAGATCTGCTTTTGTCCCAGACACCTTTTTGGCAAAAAGGAATACATTTATCCACCAACATCAGGAAATTACCATTTGAGCAGAGAATTTCAGGCCATTCAGAGCACTGGGTCATTTCCTTTCTGAACAGAGCTTTTTGAGCACCAGCTGTTAAAAGCATGCTTGCTTCTGGTATTAGCTGGCACTCAGCATCCATTGTCCTTACATAATTCTCATATTTTGTTTTATCATGACACAAGAAGCAATTTGTGAGGGGACAAAAATCATTGGGGCCTTCAGCCTGCAGGTGTTTCCCCTGGCTGCTTCCAGTTGCTGTTGTTCTGCTGGGTCACACTGATATCACAAACCCTCTGTTGTGGAGCATCCACCTCTAAGGCAGCTTTTGTGATAGATTTACCCAGATAAGCCACAGTAAGACAGAAAACCCCAAGACATACAGCTTTTCTGCAGGTAATCATCCACACAGACATGCAGGTTATGCCTGAGGAATGGCAGCAGTTTATGCACCGAGGAGCAAGGTTTTGTCTCACAGCCTGAGGTGAGGAAGTAGAGGAAAAGGTAAAGCAAATATGAGGCTGCACATTACAGGATGCATTTAAGGTGCCACAAGGTATCAGAAACACACAGTGCAATCCCATATCAACCATCTGAGGCACCAGTACCCCACAGCGAGCTGTCCTGTGTAGGAAATCTAATGAGCCCTATCCACTGTTGTGGGTCCTACAAAAGGGAAAAAAGGTATCTTTATGCTTAGGTATTTTCAGTAAAAAAAAATTTGAAAACCTTTTAGTTATAAGGCAAAGGTTTAGGATAGAATTTGAAACTGTTTGAGAGATTTTTTGTTTGTTTTGCTTTTCTGAGCCCTGGAGTTCATATTGTTCAGCTTCTAGCAAAAGAATTAAGACTAAGAAACTGCCCAAAGACATTTTTCTTCAACTTACTTTTTTAGCCTACTGTCAGCAGCATTGAAAGTTTCAGTTATTTTTAACTTGTCTTCCCCTGGAAAAAAAATCTGCCGTAAGGTTTAAGTATACCTTTAGGGGATATTAAAATCTTACAAAATATTTTTTCATAAAGGTTGACATGAACCTGGTTTCTTAGTGTGGTACACCCAAGAGCCAAAATGAAATACACTAAATATCTCCAAAATCCTAAATACTTAATCCAGTATTTTCCCACTCTCAGGCTGTCCTACACGCTGTCACAAAGCTATGATACAGCACTGGGAATGTCTGTCTCAATGCATTTGTGCCCACAATTTAATCCTGTAACCTCAAGAGCATCATCATCATTTATCTTCTTCCTGAAGTGCTCAGCAAACCCAAAATGTATCTATTTGATATTTAACTTGGGCATAGGTTCATGTTCAAATAGAAATATCTTTCTATATATCTCCCTGTAAATGAAGCTTCTGTCCTCACTTCCTTTGGGAAAAGGCTTTTTGGTGCAGGCATAGTGTAAAACAGGCACACCTTAAGGACACAAGCAGAGTTTCATTACACCACAAAAATAAATGTGCTCATTCCATGTTAACTGGGACTTTTTTACCCCACTGTGGGGTGTGGAGGTGTATTCACAGTTACAAACAGGGCTGCCTGCTCAGTGTTCACAGGCCAGTGCACAGCCTGCTGCCATTTAGCAGTGGCTCTGCTGAACAGCAGTAGGGATTCTCTGAGGAGAAATGTTTTTCTGAACAGGCAACCTGAACTCAGGAAGATGCATTAAATGGGCTTTCATCAAAATTTTGAAATATTCCAGCTGACAGAGACAGCAATCCTCAATTTCCACTTTCCTAATCGCAAAGCCAAGTTAAGGAAATGTAGTATCTTGCAAAACAAGGGAGGAAATGGAGATGTTCCCGATTATCTGCGGTACTCCCTCTCACCTTTGTGTCCAAGCAGTTTGTTAGTACCCAGTCACTCACCACACACAGAGAACATGATCCAGAAGGAGGGGGCCCTCCCTGGAATAATTGCTGTTGCTGCTATATCTTGCTGTATTATTTCATGTTACACACCTCACTCCACGGTATGACACAGGCAGAAACAGCATCTCTGCCGTCCTGGACAGGAGGCAGTGAGAAAAGCTGCCTCAACTGCTGGGCATGTCCTGGGGTGGTGGAGCCAGGCCACAGGAATAATTTCCTCCCAAAGACAGCCATGTCAAAAATATTCTAGGAATAATACACAAAATTATAGGTACATAACTTGGTTACTCTTTTTTTTCTTTTTTTTTTTTATTATGTAAGTTAACTTAGCAAAATGTTTCTAAATAATGCAAGGAAAACCTTGATAAGTACTGAATATTTTAATTAACAGCTGGAGCCCACTGATTTTGTGACTGGACAAGGAGAATTAAGAAATTCTTTTTTTAGCAACTTTCTGTAATACAGCAATTTAGCTGAGAAAAAGAACAGTGCAGATGCAGAGACCCTGTAAAGTATCTGTCAGACCTCAGGAAACAGCAACTATATTAAAAATATTAACACTGTAAAATTTAAAAAAGCAAACCTCAAACCGTTTACTGACCTGAAACACTGAGGAAAATTAACCAGCAGAAGCAAAATCAGCTTGTTGTACCATTTACGTAATTCACCCAGCTCAGCTGAAGGCTTCTAAGTTATAAATAAAATAAAAGGATATTCTGAACACTTAGCCTGGTTTTCTAAATGGCTTGTCCACGTAGTTTGCAGGCTCAATATTTATGTAGGTTCACACTCACCCCAAGACCCTACATAATCTCAGGTCATACAAGTGTATTCTTGGCTGTAATTTTTGTATTACTTGCTTGAAAAGTTGTGGTTCTCTGTGACAAAAGGTGGAGGAAAAGAAGGCACCAAGAAAAAAATAGTTGCATCAGACAAGATAGTCTTGAAAACACTGTTTTCACAGAGTTTCACAGAGTGAAAACACTCTGTGCCTAAGCCTGTGCCTGAGAGGGCAATAGGGGTAGGAGAGAAAAAGCCAGAGAAGGCAAAGAAAATCCCAATTTTCTCTACCACCAATTCTATGTATAAGGCATCACACTAAGCCAAAGGAGATGATCTTCAAGTGAGGGGTTGAAAATGATGCACTTTGTTGCAACGAATGCTACTGAGAACATGGACAAAGTCATTCTTCCCAATGTTTTCAAGTCTTTGCTATTTTAAACACGCCAGTTTACTGAATGTTTCTTCTGTTTTGGGTTTCTTTTTCACACTTTAAAAGCAGCTCCAGTAGGGATATTTAAACGTTAATCTGATATTAAAACCTAAAATATCTGTGTAAATAGTGTAAGTAGAAGCTGTAGGTGTACACTGTATGTTCTCAGGCCATTGTTTCTCAAAGGCATGACCCAAAGTACGGATGTGAAGCACGGCCCCAGATCCCCTCTCCAGCACAAGGCCTTTCTGCCCCAGTGCAGCTCGATGCACATCAAAGGTTCATGCCAAGTCATGCATTGGAGTGCTGAATATACTTGACATGAAGACATCTGAGGGAGAAGCCTCTGACAGCAGCTGTGATTAGTTTTTCACAGTTAGGTATCTCTCTATTCTTTTAATGGTAGAAATATGTCACCTCTGAAGAAGGAAACATTGTTTAAGTAGGGGGAAAAAAAAAAAAATCTGACTGCATCTTTATGTATGCTAAACCTGTCACTTCAGAAATGAATTCCCTTCCTGAAAAAGGGTAGTGACTTGTCACCTCCTCAGTTTGATCCTCTGCCCTTTCACTGTGGCTTATGACGAGAATGCAGCACTCTCAGTGGTACAGCCATTCATGGAAAGCCCTGAAGAATGGAGGAGGTGCACTAAAACTCACAGAAAATTGTTCTGACTAACCCACGTTTCAGAGCCTTTCATTTCTGAATATCCTGACTCCTCGCTTAAAAAGTCTCCTTCAGCTCCATCACCTCTCTGTCCTCACCTTCTGCACGGCTGAGCAGCCCCTTGTTACACACAGTATCATTTAGGGTAGTTTCCCTAATGTTGCTATCAAGGTGAAACTTCTTCCTTGGAGGTGTTTAATATGTTTCAGATTCATCTGCATTTCTCATCTAGGAATCTAACGCTTCCACGGCTTGCTGTGAAACCGATCTGGTTTTCTTTCCTTGTTTTCCTTGTCATTCTGTAAAATACACTATTTTTCTATTTTAGCAATCTTTCTTACAATGAAGTGTATTTTTCCAAATTCTTTTTCAGACTCTAGCAAGATGTAGCTCAGTAGATTTCCGAGTAGGTAACAAACACTCTTTATAGCTGAACAACACTTGTGTGCCTGACACAATAATTGTGTCCCTATTATCTCTAGAATTAGTAGTTTGTCCCATTCATCAGTAATCTTACTTCATCCAATCTGAGGCACAAGTTTCTTGAAGGAGTGCGCAATCTTTTCAGTTACTTTTTTTTTGACTACATTTGAATTCATAGCCTTGAAAATTCATTGCTTCTAAAGATTTTGAGTTATCCTTCTCATAAAAGTGTAACAGAAGGATAACCAGGGTAGGAGAAGCACAGAGAATTTCTTCTGCTCAACCATGACTTTGTAACCAGGGACGGGATACTAATCTCATTGCTCAACAAAAAGTGAAAGATCCCTCCCTTTGACTTTTAATACAGGAACACAGCGTAATCTGAAGTGTCAATATACACTCCTTCCTCTCAAGGCTACAGAAGATCAGGGCCAATTGGATTACAAAGAGTACCAACTTGGTTTAGGATAATGCTTTAAACACATACTGATAAGCAGGATAAATAGGGTACTATTTCTGCTGGGACACCAACACAAGACATTTGTACAGACTACAGGATATAGGCCAGAATAATGCGCCATCCCCCTCAGTACCTGACACAATAGCCCTGCCTCCTAGACTAACTCCTGAACTGGACTCTTGGAACTCCAGGAGCAACCACCTTGAGTAAAAGGCATTTTATGTTCTTTCTTTGAGTTCTCCTGTATTTCAGGCCTGCATAAACCAAAGAGTTTTCATTTAAATTTGCCACAGTAACTATTATGCAATGGAGGCTGTATATATAATTCTTGGAAGGTAAAGGCAAGGTCTCAGTTTGATCAAAACCAAGATGAGTTTATCTTGATCTCTTAGAAATATGTTAAACTGAACTATTCATCTGTAAGGCATTTTTATGTCTGAAACTCGTTGCTCCAATAGGATTGATTTATATTCTGCATCCAAAAAAGCTGAAGGGCTGATTAGGCCTCAAGAACAGCAATTTAATCAATGGCCCAGTGAGCGAGCTCATGTGTGCAACTTCTGCACAATGAACTTAGTGCATCATTTCAAGAGCAAACCTTCTAATTGGATTATTTACAACCAACATTCACAAATTAGATGGCTGCAACTAAACTATGTGAGTGGTTTCTTCTTTAGTTCAATTTATACTTGTATAAAGTGAAAGTTTTTAGGGGTTTTTTTGGTTTTTTTTTTGTTTTTTTCCTGAAAGATAGATACTGGTCTCCAAATGTAATTTGGAGATGTATTTTAATGATGTAATTAAGGATGCAAGAATATGCAGACTGAGAATGATTTACAGCACATCAGCTTTTTTCTGAAGCAAAGGCAGAAAACAATGACATGTCAGTGAGAAATTAATTTCTTTAGAACAATTAATTATTAGGCCACGCATGCCAGTAACAGTGGAATAATTCACATAAGAAAATAGAATCATAGAATCATAGAATATCCTGAGTTGTAAAATGCATCTATAAATTGTTAAATGACACAGTAAAAAGCTGATTATAATAGAGTGTATCATAACAAGTGATTGGCCTCAAGAAGGGTCTCTTCAGCCCTCCACTACATGCTTGGATATGACACAGTGACTTTGGGTGTTCAGAATGTGACTTCAGGGAGTTTGACTAAATTATCTTCAAAGGAACCTTTCAACTTTAAGTTCTGGTGATCATGTGACAAAATTACTGAGAATTTTGTAGTTCTCAGTACAAAGAGATGAGAAAAAGCATCCAGACATGACAGCTTCTGCAGTTTTCAGCCTAAGCTCCTTCCTCACACACAGTACCCCTCTTCCCAACAGAAGAAATGAAATGAACCTCCAAGATGTCTTTTCTAGCGAGAAAGTATAAAAATAAAAAAATTGTGGAAAATGTCGCCCATAACCATTTGCAAGATCAAGGCCCGACTTGCAGAGAAATTAAGAAATGTACACATAGGAGATATTTTGTATCAGCTTCCCACTTTCTATTATAAAATGAGCAGTCAATAGGAGGAGATGCATCTGAAGAATATTTCTTCCTAACCTTGAAAAACAGGACCATCCAACAGTCACGACAATTGTAAACACTAACACATAATTCAACGAGTTTTGCATGGCTGGACAAAGTTGGTTACCAAGAATCAGTTGTTTAATCTAGAACAACATCATCCAGACCAAACCTAACTGTTTCTGTACTCTTACAGAATGGAAACTCCAAACAAGNTTAGGCCACGCATGCCAGTAACAGTGGAATAATTCACATAAGAAAATAGAATCATAGAATCATAGAATATCCTGAGTTGTAAAATGCATCTATAAATTGTTAAATGACACAGTAAAAAGCTGATTATAAAAAAAAGGCCAGAATTCAGCAAAACAAAGGGAGGAGAAAGTACAACACAAACAGAGGTTTGTTTTGAAATCACCAGTAGGAGGAGGGTGACTAGAGGCTAAATATTTTTTCTATTGTTCAAAATAAGACCAGCTTTCCAGGTGCTACGAGCTTCCTGCAATAAATATGAACTAAGTATGCAGAAGGACAGGTTGACTTAATTCACATCATATTCAAGTATATTAAGTGCTTGAACACGGCATAGCTTTAAGAGCTTCCTCACTTCAAAAGCATTAAACTTTCCCTGTAAAGGACCCAGGGTGTGTATTACTCTTAAAATCCTCCCTTTGAATTCACTCCTTTGGCAGATAGAACTTGGCCAGAGTGAACCTGAGCGTGAGAGTTTTAATGTATTAATACATGAAAAGCAATTTCAAGTGAAAAAGAAAAAATATTTCTTCAAAGGAAAAGAAAATTATGGCCAGAAAAATGTTTTTAGAAATGCAAATGGAAACTTGGCATTTCATGTTTCCACATGCTTCCTGTAGCTGAGGTGAATTCCAGCAAGTTGTCCTGGATTCTTGAAGAACAAAGGGAAAAGTAAAAAAAATCCTAAAAAATTAAGCAGGAGCAAAATATTCCTGTGCTGAAGGTTTAGAGAAAAATTTCAGAAGCATCATAAGGCCTGCAGCAGTATAAATTAATTGTGAAAATGGAAAAATATAAAAAAAAATGAGCATAGAAGAAGACAGAAAACATCTGAAATTTCCTTTACTGAGACTCATTTCAAAGTTATCAAAAAAAGATGAGAGACATTTTCCATATTTTGATATTAGATAGGTTGATCTAGAGACATTTTGTTCTTTATTTCAGATGCTTTTAACACAGTTGAAACAAAAAGTGAGAGAAGATTCGGTAACCCAGAAATTTCATCTTTTGCTGCTCACAGACTCCAATTTCCTTTAGTATTTGAAAGTTTTGCACCTGAAAATAGACGTTAGATGAGAAAGCGTTATATGTGTCAATATACTGACACAAGTCACACGTACCCTTCATGAATTCAAAAGGAGTTACTTGTTAAAAAACCAAAATAACTCCAGAGCTCTTCAGAACATGTCTTCCAAATGTGGATCCACTTGGTATGGTACAGATGTAACTACTGTCCTTCTAAAACAACTTCTATAATCCTAGGACCAAGACAAGCAGGGGGAAGGTTTTAGACTAAGCAAAGTGACCAATGGTTTTTATTTGTTAGTATTTTAATATCATATCAAATTCAAAATGTTCAGTTAATTTGCCTGATTTTCCAATATATTTTCATCTGTATTTAATGAAATTCTTTTTAATGATTTTCTAATTCCTTTTATCATTCCTATTTCTACATATTCACCCTCAAAGGCTTTTGGTGTATGCTCTAATTGCACAAATCAACTGATATTTTTCTTAATCCAGATTAGGCAAATGAGAAATGTTCTGCTGAAAGAGCTTCTCCACAGGCCAAAATCTATCAAGATTGCCACCAACATATATTTCATGCAACTGTCTTTTCTTTTAACCTCTTTCATTGCTCACTAGCTTAAACCTTCAGTTTGTCAAGCTTCACCAATAGCAAGAGTACTTTCCTTCTAACCCTGTTTTTATACTTTTGATACTTTATTTTCATATTTTGAAATAAAAAATACTGAAGTGGTTACAACAGATCCAAGATTTAATATAGATAACATAGGTGTATAAAAGGTAAGGTGCTTAATTTTAGATGTGTTAAGTGAGAATTTTAGAAAGAGTGAACCAATGAATTCCTGAAAACCTCCCCTTTAGGGTAAAACACCAAATTTCTTATTATTTTTGGCTAAACAGTAGAGAATATTTAGCATTTATTCAGTTATTATGCAACAACATGGAATTCGCCATATTCCAAACTTATTCCTGGCAAGTTACTCTGGGTCTCTATCCTTTCCAGCCTGGCACTCTCTAACTTGATAAATACTTTAGCTCTTGGTCTCCCAAGTCAACATCCTAACTCCACCTTCACCTGTTGTAAGCTCAGTACCTCAAAAGGAGGCCGAGCTTTCCCAGCAGCACATCCAATCAATTGCAAGTAAACAGAGGACAGGGCTGACCAATGCATGAAATAACCCAGCACAGAAAAGGTCAAAGCAGTCTGATTTACAGTACTGTCATGTTGTGCAGGATGCGGGAGGCATTTCAGTGCTCATTTCACATTCTACAGTGGCAATGTCTGTAATGAATAGGAAATGACATATTATGAAATCATACTTGTGATGATAATTGTAATGCGAATAGTGAATGGTACAACAAATCTAATCCATCTTCATGACAATTTAAAAACTGTAATCTGATTGCCATCCTGGGGTATTTTTCAGACACTTTCTAGAAGAAAACTAAATATAATTAAGAGGTAAAAAAAATATTGTCTTTCCTGGATATGTTAAACCCACGTTTCTTGGAAAAGTGCATGATCTGAGTAAAACTTACACAAAAAATCCCCTTCCTTTAATTACATGGATACTTTGATTTTACTTCTATTTCAGCATAGTATGTTATAACTTTGTTAAGAGAACCTTAAAGGTCATTGACTCTAAATCATGCATTAACAGAGGATAAAGAAAATAATTGAAAAACCTTGAGTTATTCCTATAACATTCAGATGTTCTGTGTGTAAGATAATAGGACATAGTGATGCATTGCATTTAATAAACCTAAGTGTTTAGGAAAATCAAAATCTATATAACGCTTAGTTACCTTGCAGATTTCAGAGCCTTTTTCTTGGCAGGGGGAAAACAATCTTTCAATGAAAGATACAGCAGTGCACTCACTGAAACTTCAAAAGCAACAGTTTCTGTCTCCACAGTTTTGCTGGAAACAGGAACCACAATATTTGCTTATGCCAAGCTATTAAAAATGTAAGCCCTCCCTCTCCCAAGCACCTTACCCTCTGATTTCAATGCTCAGAATTAAATATTGGCTCCACAGCAGGCCCTTACAAAAATAAGACTGTGACCCTGCTGGGACCAGGACATCAGCATTGCTTACTCATGGCTTCTGTCCTCCCCTCTGTCAACCACTGATGACACTCACACAACACAGCTGATCTAAACTACCCCAAGCCACCCCGAAAAATCTGAATTTAAGTCTAAGAAATGCTTCTCTGAGATATCCTTCCTCTTATTCCCCATAACACCAATGTTATTTTCTGTTTTAATTCTATTGTTTTCTTAATGTCTGGGTAATTGAATCAAGTGTGGGTTATAGCATTGCTCTTAACCCAGGCTTGAAATCACATAGAGGAGGGCTCATTTAATGGATCATTGCTTGCTAACTTTATATAGCATTGCTCCGATTGCAAACCAGTTGTGTATCTTGTTACACAGCTGATGGTCTTGTAACCATGCTGCTGTATCAACTTAAATTTATGGTTCTGCTTAAGATTTACTTTGGGAGTGATTTATTTTGTTTTCAAGAGTAATTTGTATTCTAAGAGAGCCTGTTCTAGTAAAAGCTGAAATCATTCTCGAAGAGGTTTACATAAGCAAAAATAAAAATTATAATGACAGTCCGTAATTTTCATGGATGAACTTTTAATAGAAGTGCTCTGGTAAACAGCGACAATTTGTGTTCACTTGTAGGATTAAATCACTTGATATGTTGATTGTATTGAATTAGTCACCTGTATAAGTCATGGGTGTTGACTATTGAATTTTTTTAAAAGGTCTTTATTGATTTTTAAGGAGAAAATGTATTTAAAAGGTGGCCCACTGTTGTAATTCTGCTCATTATAAAGTGCTAAATAGCTGAAGGGGACTAAAAGAGTATTTGGGAAAAGAGAATCTATTTTTAACTAATTAGCTTTGAATCATTTGTCTAGCTAATCCATGTTCTCAATCTATGGCAGTGTTTGCAAGGTAATTGAAAACCTCTTCTAATAGATGTGGTGATGGCCCTAAGTAGAAGAGATTCCAGTGCTCATAGAAGAGAGCAGAAACAGCTGCAAATGGGTACTGCAGGACCAGGGCACAACCGGCGTCCGAGTGGTCACTGAGATGCCCTGAGCGTGTGCACACCAGAGCTAGTGCTCACACTGCACATCAGACAGCAGCCTCTTAACATCACAATTCACTGACAACAAGGTCACAATGATTAAACACCTTGAACTGAAAATCTACACCTAGTCAATATGGGAACAAACAACCCCCCCAAAATACATGTTCTAATTTGAATTAATATTTACTCTGTTCAGCGTCAGTAATTTGAAGATTTCTGTAATGATCTAAATATTATTGGAGTTTCAACACTTAAAAGCCTTCTTTAGTTTGCCTATATAATTAAGTTGTGTAAGAGCAAGCAAACAAGCTTCCTGGTTGGGTGGGGGGGGGTGTTTGGGTTTTTTGTTTGCTTTGGCTTTTTTTTTTTAATTTAAAAACTGGTCAATATTGCAGTCCTGGAAGAGGTTGAATAATGTATGGCTCTTTGAAACAGTGTGGTACAGAGAACATCTTAAGACGCACTAACTAGCACTGAACAAATGTTGCAAGCAAACAGGCAACACAAAGCCTTTTATCAAGATAAAGCAACTAAATAGACAACGTTCAGAAAGAGAAAGGTTATTTAGCAGAGAGCCAAGAACTGGACAGAGATTTAGAAAACTATCATGCTCTGACAAACCTCATTTGGGTCCAAACAGAAAGAAAGCCAAAGCTAAGGAGATCAGGTAAACCTACCTGCAAACAAGACTCTGAAAGAACCCAGCATATTTCAAATTTTATGGTATCAAACTACTTTTTTTCGATGCCTGAGCTCTTCCTCTGTCATTCCTTTGTTCTTTGGAAATCCTTTAAAATTTCTCATTACAGTAGATATGCCCATTTTCTAAGAATTTGGTGAGTTAATTGGTTTCTAGCGTGACTTTTAATCCCATATCAAATGTACTTGGAACCTGGGACTGTTGTAAATTGTAATGTGCAGTTTCTGGAGGATTGTGCAATTTCTATAATCACATCTCACTTCCTCTTGGACCTCTGTTATCTGAAATCTTGTCTGGATGAACCCACCAAGTCTGGTGTGTTTCTGAAAACCCAGAGCCGAGCAATGGTTTGTTTTCAGGGCCAGGGGATACAGTCTGCAAAATAACGATAACATCCAAATGCACGGAATCCACCTCACATAGAAAAATCTCTATCTCACTCTGCATTCCTTTGTTCCAATGTGATGCAGTGTGTGCAGTTATTCTCCCTATGCTTTGAAAGGAGGCAGGAACATAACAGCAATTAGTTTTGGAGCTTTGGATCTAGTAATTGTTTTTGGAATCTCCACAAAAACTGCTGTGCAATTTCCTGATTAGAAGCACTTTATAAAAGATTCTAATTGTTGTTTTCTCCCACAAAGAAAAAGAAAACTGAGTAGATATACTTTTAATTATCTGCTAAGATAAAGCAAATGTTTTTGAGAAAGAGTATCAAATCAAGTCTGCACTAACATTGATGCCTTTCCCTGGTCTTAAAATTAAGAGCCAGACACAGTTAAGGGAAAAAAGGGTCAGGTATAAAGGAAGAAAAGGGGTTTTTACCTCAGTATTCATTCAAGGATCCTTATGGTGCACCACTTCGCCTGGGTGGAATGTGCCAAAATGCATCCTCATGATAAATCGCGTATACAATTTATAGGCCTTGCAAATTAGCATATCTATCAAAGATTCCTCAATGAGGAGTTTAAATGAATGCCGTAGTATCCCCCCATCTTGAGGAATTTCCCCCTGGATGGGCCTATCTTGGTTTACATGATGTGTTCTAGTAAGGACTTTGGTTTTTCACGATAGCGTAGGGCTTTCTGGCCCTCAACTGCGAGGCCTCCAGGATGTTTGGTCTCCTGGTTTAACAGAATATCAGAACTATGCTAAGTTATCAGACTTAAGGAATTACAAATATGCATGCTAAAAGCACTGAGGATACATAAAAGCTATATAAAAGGTATAGAAAAGAAAAGGCAAAAATCATCATGGCATCAACATGAGAAGACAAAAAAGTAACATTTACTTAATTTTATTTGTACTTCTATACATCCTGCAGACTACTCAGTCATATTTTGAGTAACCTCACTTAGTGTACAGTGTCTGTAAATAATTCCCTGTGTGCAACAAGTCCATTAAAATACAGCTGTACAGCACTAAACGAGACAATGTAAACACTCCAAGACTTTGGTTCTATCTCCAATTCTCCATTACAATTTCCATCCCAATTTTCAAACAGAAGAACTTTGATGTTTACGGATCCCTTATTTTTATCTACTGTTCTGCTAGTTCTCCAGAACTATAGATTTCTATAGAACTAGACATTTATTATACCACTGAATTAAACAGAAGTCGGGACCACAAAGAAAGGGGAAACAATACCGAAAAGCTTTTTGTCTCCTTCCTGTAACTTTCCCCCAAATAAATATTTGTCTTCCTCATCCTTTGAAAGATGCTGATGCTTGGAAAATTAGCTCCCTCTATCTAAGCCACTGTGAACAAGACTGAAAAATCCACACTGGTCATGATCTATTTTGATCAAGCTCCACTGAAGTTAATGGAATTATGTTTGTTAGGGTATTTCAATGAAAAATGTTTCATCAGATACCCTGAAAGCAAAACTACTTTTTTGCAAGGTATTAGTGTTGATCTATTTAGCCAATCTATCTTCCTTGGAGTGAAGTGACTAGTATTACATTATTCCATGTATTCCCCAAGGATGCAAAAGTTTTTCCTTTTAGGCCCTAAGGGATCCATTCATGTACAAAAAGTAAGCAGCACTGGGAATTTAAATTTAAGTCTAAAGTAATTGGGTTGTGAGCACAACCTGCCAAGCAGAGGCTGTAGGGAGACTTTCTCTTTTGGGCATGCTCCCGAAAGCTGCCACAATCCTGGTTTTCCCCTGGGAGTTATTTCTACCCCAACACCTGCAAGGACACAGCAGGGCAGGAGAATGCTGCAGTACTTCTGAAGACCAAATGTTATGGGAAATTTTTCCAGTTAAAAGTACTTTCAAGTTCTCTCTCTGGGAGCAGAAAATAATATATTTTAATGTCTTAGGAACTTCCAAGACAGGGCTATACAGTTCGTGTTCCATGTTCAAGTTCATAGGAATAATCTCATTTTCCTTCTGCCTCTTTGATGAAATTGCTCATAGTGGGAGCTTTGGTTTTCAGTTTAAGTTTGGGGTTTGTATTTTTTTTTAATTTTGTTTGTTTGAGGAGCTGTTAATTATTTAATTATTATTTGTTTGGTTGGTTTGCTCTCTGGTTTTTTTGTCTGTTTTATTCAGAAAAGACTGTCAGTCATATCATTAGCCCTGTAATTCAGGAGCCACTTGAATAAAAAGAGCTTGTATTGTTTTGTCATTTTTATTGAACAGGATCTCTCAGCATGCAGCAGGCAGATTAATGTCACTGGCCATCATTTAACTACTCGTGCCCTCTTTGATTCATTCCCCGAAGTTGTAGAATTGATATTAACTTTTAAGAACTGGACAGTAAGATAAATGATTTTGGTTTTGTTTTACCTTGAAATAAGAAAAAGGTCAGAAATAATTTATCTTGGCATGACAGAACCTGACCAGGCAAACAGAACTTCCTGAAAATTTGCTTAGGGAAAAGTGCTCATTGTTGCCTCCAGCTGAAACACCTGGATGTTGAACCTTGAAGCCCTCTCCCCAGCTCTGCTTCTTTTTTAATTCTCTTTGGTGTGCACTGATTTAAAGGGAGCAAAAGGTGATTGAGCACAATACTATTCTTGACAGAGGCAGAGACATTAGCTATTTCCCTCTGGTTCAGTCTTATCCTTTGCAGTGTGGAGAGGACTCAGATCTGCTCTGATGTTCAGACTTATCGGACAAATTAATTACAAAGCAAGACTAAAAGCTGTCTCAGTAAAAACTGCAGGCCTGTGTTTTGCCATGCCCCACCACAACACCCTGTGCATTGCAGGAACACACTCTCCAGATCTCCCATCTTGTGTTCAAATATGACAGTCTACTTCCTTTCGGATTTTTTTTTTTTCTTTTGCTTTTCCATAAAAATTTGCCTGAAAATTGTTATGAATGAGTCTGGTTTTGTGAGAAGAGTCACAGTACACCCCCAACTTTTTAATGATTTCAATTATTTACTAGACAATAGTAGAACTGAGGGAAAACCTGACAGCCTGTCACAGACAATGCTAGCGAAGTTGTTTAAATCATCTCTAGGCATGTTCTAATTTAGCTCATTATTAATTTCCTGCCAGGAAATCACTGCCCTAAACCTCTCTAATTCAGACGTAAGTCATTCTAAACTCTCACACAGACAGCTGATTGAACCCAAGACTTTTGTCTCATTACAAACCCCAGACGCTTTCAGGCAGAAGACTGTTCTAGGCATTTAATATTTTGAAAGAAAATGTACTGTATAATTAATTGAGTATGAAATGCGTTGTTCATCACAGAATTAGTTTATCTTTTCAAGAGTTTTCTGGCTGTATGCAATCAATCATTCACATTTCACAAACTGCTGTAGGTTTATGAATTTTCACTTTTGATACAATTGAGTTCTAACTGTGTTGCAAAATGAATACAAAATGTTATCTAGAGGCAAACTGAGTGAAACCCCTCTTGTTCTATCCAGTAAAATAGAATGTTAGGTCATTAATCACCTTCTTCTTCATCACTTCTCATTTTTTCCAGCAAATGATTTGTATTCCAGCCATGTGGGGGATACTAGCAGAGAACAAATAAATCTGAACTGACAAAGCAGGAAACATTTCCTAATTATTTAGACTGCTGAAGACAGCTAGAAAGCAGAGACAAAGAAAATCTACAAAAAGATTGCTTTGTGAATCATTTTGTTTGCTGGGCGTGAGATGTGTCTGTCATGTTAACTTCAACTATCAACTTTCTCCAAAAGATAAGGAAATGGAGACAGGGGTGCCACCAAGGAGGAGGCACCTGAGTGCCCACTCACTGCTCCTCAGAGTTGTCAGCCTCAGCTTGCAAGTGTCAGGGTGTTTGATTTGGCCTTATTTGAAGTAGAAGGAAATTTGGTCAAATTCTCACCCATTTTCTGCTTTCTGGTATTAGCCAAATGATAGACTGAGAAAACACTGCTTTATGACACTGCTCTCAGTTTCACCCCTCTTTTTGAATTAGTATTAAAATAACTGACCACATCTAGAACTGGATTATGCTTTCCAGCCTTCAACCTGTCTTACCAGACCATGTGGATGTGTGGGGTATTTAGATACATTTTCCCTCCTTCCCTAATACCCCTTTCACTGTAAAAGTGAAACCTGTGTCTCCTCATCGATGCCAAAAGGGCAAATGACACTCAAAACTTTAACAGCAGTCCTCTTCTGAAGACCATGCTCCTGCACCAGCACTTGACATCACATATGTATTAAAAAATACCATGTGCCGTGCCAGCTACTGAGGTATGATGACAGTATGAATTTGTCTCTACTGTTACTTTGCACAAAAATACTGAAGAACTTTCTTAACCAGGACTTACACGCCCTAGAGAAACTGTGTGCTCTTCTTTCAGACAGAGCCTTTGTTACAAAAGGAGTGATGGCTGTAGGAAAAATGCCTGCAGAATAAATAACATTTTATACTCCACTAGGTGCTATAATAACACCCTATAGTCTTTCAGGAGATCTTGCTGGTGGATTTGTGCTATTTTGATGATAGCTGTCGATTCACAGTTCCTCAGACCAATTGACAATAAGGCCCCTACTGTGTTATATAAAACATGCACTTTAGCTTTAAAAGCTCAAACCTTTAATCAAATTCGAAATGCCAGAGTAGAAATTTCAAATCACTGTCAGTATGACTTCACTCACATCTTCAAGCCTGGCTGTCTCAAAAATGCTTTCTGAACTATACAGTATCAAATGGAATTTGCTTAAACACAGTGGTAAGAATTTTTAATAAGGAACAATTTGTTTTGCTTTATTTCTCTGTTCACGTGGAGAGCAGTATGTTGAGCCATGTTTTCACTGGTTTTGCTCTTTTCAGTTAAAGCCTTAAACCATCTTAATCTTCCCCATTCTATTTTCACTGACAGGATGGCTTTTTTGTAGGATTTTATAAAATGAAATAGACTGATAAAATAATTCTAAGAAATCCTGAAAACTGCTATCTGATATTCAGCTTTTGAGTTACTCATGACTAACACTGTATTGTACCACAACATCTTTGATGGCCAATCTTTAGCACTTATCCCCAGCAAATAAATGCAAAACAGATTTCATCAACCAAAACCCCAGATTTCCAAATTCCACATTTCTACTTTTCATTCAGGACCCGAACCCCATAAGATAATTAAGGTTCCTATCATCGTTATCATTCAAAGAGGCATCCAAGTAGCTTCGAGCCAATGGACATTGTTGTTTAGAGGTCATTTTCTTTGCAGTGATGTTGCAGTATCCCTCTGCCAGAGGGGAAGACTTCATGCATATGGCAATGAATTCTCCTGCAAGTGTTACCAATTTCTGAGTAACAGCCATAAAATCATTATCCTGAAAATATGATGTAACCACCAGGGCCACAGACATGGAATAAGTAAGTTTTTATATCAGTCTGGTTTCAGGAGTGGCCCCAAATCTTTACCAAGCCTCTTTTTTTTCTCTTTAGCGTTCCAGTTCCCATGATGAAATCAGGAACATCTGAGAGGCTTAATGAGATCAGCTAGAGGGAGCAACAACCAGTTCATGTGCAATTGCCAGTCTCAGAGGCTTCCTGTTGAAATCTGTGTAGTCATTCATCTGTATTCCTTAATGTGCATGAGGTAAGTGACTCAACCCTTTCTTTACATCCATGCAAAAGAGTAAACTCCCAAGCTGAAACTCCTAGCTAGGTTCAGCACTAGATTTTTGCAGTCAGGATAGGATGTTATATTACAGCTGCCAGAGTACAGCTACAGTGACTCCTCTGAAATATAGTTCCAAGCAAATTCTTAAATCCACTGCTCACCTAAAGTACAAACCTCTCATAACAGCATTATATAACAAACATAAACCTCTCAGTGCACCAATGCAATTCACAGGTGGTACTAAATTAAAAATTCTAAACACCACAAGAGCAGAGACAAAGCATAGGCTCCCCAAGATTCAAATTTTCAGAAAATAATCGGAGGAAGAACATCAAATGAACAAAAACCATAAGACGAAAGCAACTGAAAGATGAAAATCCAAGAAGCGATACTGAAAGACAGAAAGGAATAATATACGCAGACATGAATTAATACATAGCCAGAAAAAAAAACCAAAAGGTACTTTGTGCACCTTTTAAGCTGCAAAAGGGACAAAACAAAGATGTGGAAATGCCATGGTGAAATCCTGTTTTCCAAAGTTACAAAATAGGGTTTCAAAAGAAAGTGTTTAAGTAAAAAAACAGTGAAAGAATCACAGCATGTGATTCACCAAAAAAGACTAAACAAAGCAATTACCAAGTAAAAGCACTGCAACAACCCACAAAAAAGTCAAAGAAGGCTAATGCAAGGAATAATAATTATTTACTGTGTTACATGAAAATTAATGAAATAAAACCTGAATAGTGAAGGCTGAATTTTAGGAAACAACTCTGAAAGTGAGTTTACTCGAGTGCTTAGCAATGCTGGAAAGGGCACATTGAAATCAGCCTATCAACTAGGACTTAAACATGAAGTATACATGTGTCAGTGGCTTTTCCAGTGCATTACTGAATCTATTTTGAAAACTGTGTGCAAATATCTGGCGAACAAGTGAATCTATATCTCATTTACTGAATCTTATCTTTAAGTGAATAGTCAAGAATCAATTATTTCCTAACAATTTGTAGGTAAAGATAACTTAATGAATATGCATGCAAATATATAGTGGCAAATACTCTGATGAATATGCAAAACACATGAAGTGTTCACAAGTATTTCCTGAAAACTTTTAATTAGGTACTCATCCAATCAAAGAACAGAAATATGACTTAGTTGTATTCACAAAACAAATCCCAAACTGCAAAACATGATCACAATATGGAATAATCCCTGCACTCCTTCTGTAGGCTAAAATAAAATAATTCAAAGAAAAGTAATGCCAAATTAAGATCCATTTACAGATAACTCTGCAATTCAATAGATTGCCAATTTCCAAAAATTTGTATTTGCCTTTTTTTTTTCCTTTACTGGCAAGAATACTTCTCCTTTTTCTTTGTGTCAAAGCTTCTTGGTATTTCCTGAGCCTGACTACCTAAGGCCCCTCAACAGAAAGCCATGCACTGGCTCCAGCTCAGCCCATGCAGACAGGTGTTGCCTGGCATTTCTGAGCCCAGAAAACCTTGGCCCAAAGCTCTTCTCCAGCAGCACTCAGGAGACAGCACGTATGCAGGGGCTTAGCAAGGTCCTGCTCTGGCTGCCACTCGAGTAAATTTGAGACAGATTATGTCACTTGGTCTGTTATTGAAGAGCACAATCAGCTTAAACCTTTTATTTCAGGGGACAAACTAATAAATCACAGTAGCTTCAGATGACCATTAAGCTTGTCAAGATTTCACTTTCCAACTTACATTTCTTGTGACTTGACTCCACACAGGAATCTTAATGTTGGCCACATAATGTAATGCCAGGCTGACCTTTCCAGTCAGGAAGGGCTCACCAGTAAACATTGTGATGACCTAACCACTAAAGAGGATACCAAAAATAAAAGGAATATAGCTCAGGCCCGGTGATGGGTGCTGTGGAACATGAACCAGGTAATGATGTGTGCATGCACTGTCCGTGCTGGGGATCTGACTGAAAGCTGGCACTGAGGTTTATTGCCATTTTCCATAAAATTACATCGCTTACATGTGCTTCATACCTGACATGGGTTCAGAGGGCTGGCAGAGGAGCACTGAGATAACCTTTTAATGAGCAACACAACCATCAGGAAAAGAGTGATAAACTGAGCTCTTATAATTGCTAGTTTCATGGTGCATAAGACACGAAACATGAGATTAGAAGGATAACAGCAAGCTTTATGTAAACAATAGCATTGGTAAGAACAACAAACTCACAAAACCTTTAAAAAAACTAGACCCCCTCGCTGGGACCTTGGCAGAACAGTTCCACAGAAGACGGGCTCACACTTCAGCTCCCAAACCGTTGCGGTACAGTGAGCTGCAGCAGTGAGAAAGAAAGAAGTTGACAATGCTCCCACTGGCAGGGCTGGGCCAGCATCCCCTCGGCAGCTCCTGCGGGACCCCTCCCTCTCCCTGGCCATGTCAGGGAAAAGCAGTGCCAGGCAGCCTCTCTCCAGAGCAGAGAATGTACTGGGACTCAGGGCGGGCCATATCCAGGTAAAATACATCCACTAGTTGTGTTCCAGGAAATGCTAAATTGGCCATTTTTCAGAGACTTCTTGTCTGAATAGGTAAATTGCACTGAAATTCATTGTCTGACAGTGATGAGTGAGGAAAAGAATACCATGTTCTTTCTGAGGGTGGATTTAAGGTCAGTCCTGGCACACTGCATTCAGTGATAAGTGCTAGTAAGTCTTATAAAGAGCAAAAATGAAGTCATAGAACATCTAAAACCATCCTGCATCATGCAAGGTCTGGTTTGCTCCTTCCATCCCTCCTTCCACACCCTGACCCAGGAAAGGTAGCACACAGCCACCAACATCATCAAATGGAACAGGGACAGGGAAAACTAATTTTCCTCATGAACCTCAGGCTTTCCTGTGGCTGCCATGAAACAGGAATAAATCAGTGATGTTGTTTTCACTCTTACATAGAAAAATAATTATCTTAATGAGTACTGTAGTTGTGTTGTGCATTTATATTATAGCTATCTTTTACTATCACTTAATGATCTTCCCGTTGTCTAAAAAACCCCTGGTGATTGAGTTTGGGTTTGTCTGGTTTTGTTTCTATTTACACAGTAAAAAGCAGTTGTCAAGGAGAACATAATAAATCGAAATTCTGACATAATAAATAGATAATGTATTGTAATTGGATTATTTGTAGACTGTCTCAGCAGAAATTTGCATAACACTCAGAAAGATTGCTGCAAATATCAAAAATAAGCAACGGAGCTAATTAAGGGGTTTGTTTACATGCATCTTCCTGAAAACACAGTAAAGAAGGAATTAAAAGTATACTCTCTCAGTTTTCTGGGGAGATTGCTGCAAGGTTAAAGAATTGATGACTCTCATAACTACTCTTTTCCATCAAACTCAAAATTTAAACCTCCATCACCAGCACGAAAAGGATAATGTACCCAATTCCAGCACCAAGGACTGAAACTTATTGTAGTGGATAGACATGTATCAACAGATCAATAGACATCTGTGTTCATGCAGATAATCACTGAATTAAAACAGAGACGTCTATTCAGTTGTCATCCTGGCACATACCAAACAGGGATTGGTCTTTGCGCCTTCAAATGCTTGTTGCCGGTAACCTAAAGTGTGATTTCTGATACCATTTTTTCTTTTCTGGATGTCTGGCTTCAAAGATCAACATTGCCATGAATATGCAGGAATAATTAGACCTGAGAAAGGCCAGAAGATATCACTGTAAGACTTTCAGGCTTTTAAAGAAAACAAAATATTGAATCTAGTTTGGTTTTGTCTTTTAAAAATGGAATGAAATACAGTGAAACAAACTAAAAATGTTAGTGATGGTGTAAATAGTCATAAACCTTGACTCAGGTCACCAGATTTCCAAAAGAGAGTGAGAGTATTCTGGTGTCTTTGAGACTGTCTTTGAGCTCAATTGCTGGGAAATAATACATAACTCCTAATCAAAGCAGCATAATTGATCACACTGATGTCTGATTTGGTTGGTTCTTCAGACTTCCAGGGAGAATTAAAGTGTAGACATATAGTTTAAGAAAGAATCACTGACTTAAAAGTGTTTCTTTTTGATGTGTTATAGAGTTGGCTTCTGTCTGCAGCTGTGGGCGTTTACCTAGAGAGTTTTTGCAAGAGAGAACAGTTGCACACTGGGCTCTTAGTTGGAAAAACCTGAGATACATAACCTGCCTTATCCTGACCCCTGTGCCTGAGGGGGACCACACAAACAGCCTTGACTGGGCCTGGACAGTGCTTAGAGTGACATTATTTGCTGCTCGGGCTTAGTGTTCTGTGACTGATTGTATTTTCCTCCACAAAGGGTACTCCATGCCAGGACATTAAAATTACTCGTGTCAGTTGTACAAATGGATTGCAACTCTGGTAACAAAAGGATCTTAACCTGCCACTATTGCTGTAATCTACATAAATCTTTTAAAAAGCAATCTCTGAGGCTGAAGAAGTTGTTTCAGTGACATGGCAGCGTGTGCATCACAGTCTTATTCCATGTCAGTTACGTTGCTGTGTCTTTTCTATTCTCTCATGGGCCATACTGAGCTGGAGATAAATAGTTTTATTATCAATTTTAACTGTCTTAAATTATTATATTTGATATAAACTTTTGTTTATATATAAGGAGAGTCCTAAATGGGACTAAGTGAAAGTTGTAGTAACTGTCTGTATGAAATACTGTCTTTAAAGCTCTTGGGAAGAATAAACAACTGGGGTGAGGGCCTGGTCCTTGAGAAGCAGCAGAGTGAGGCACCTCAGAGATATCAGGATGCCGTCCTTGCCCTCCTGCTGCCTCCACAGGGGAGTGCAGATCTCTCCTGTGATCCTTCAAATAGCTGATGCACTGCTTGATGCATGCAAGAATAGCACTCTAAACATACATTTTGAAAACTCCATCCAATCCAAGGTCTCTTTTCTAACAATTCAAACAAAACCACAAATATTTTAGAATCTCTGTGTTCAGTTTTGGGCCCCTCACTTCAAGAAAGTCTTCAAGGTGCTGAAGGGTGTCCAAAGGAGGGAAACAAAGTTGGTGAAAGGTCTGGAGCACAAGTCCTATGAGGAGCAGCTGAGGGAGCTAGGGATGTTTAGCCTGGAGCAATGGAGGCTCAGGGGAGACCTTATCGCTCTCTACAACTCCCTGAAAGGAGGCTGTAACCAAGTGGGGGTCTGTCTCTTTTTCCCAAGTAACAAGTGATGAGATGAGAGGAAATGGCCTCAAGTTATGCCAGGGGAGGTTTGGTTGGATATTAGAAAAAATTTCTTCAGTGAAAGGATGGTGAAGCCTTGGAAAGACTGCCCAGGGTGGTTGTGGAGTCACCCTCCCTGAGGGTAAAGGTGTAAATGTGGCACCTAGAGACATGGTTTAGAGGTGGGTTTGGCAGTGCTGGGTTAATGGTCGGACTTGATGAACTTAAAGGTCTTTTCCAGGCTAAACAATTCTGTGATTCTGTGATTCTATGATTCTAGCTCTCATCAAAATTGTGTCCCACAAGTATCCAGTTTCGGTATGGTCTCTAGAGCAGAAAAAGGTATTAAATAAGATTAAAAGTTAATGAAATATTTTATGACAATATTTTACCATAGCAACAGAAAGATCTGATTGTATAAATATTAATATTACTCTCCTCATCTCAATCACTAAAGGACTTGGGGAAAGTGTGTGGAGGGGGAAGAATCTTGTTTTTATGGTTCTAAAATTCAAATATGAAAGAGGAAGAGGGATTAGGTTATAAAAATAAGGTGCTGCTAACTTGCCTAATGGCCTGTAATCTGCTGGAAGTACAGCTGCACTGGGCTTTTAAACAGGTGCTCTGATTATAGAGCATAACAAACATGTTAGGCTTTGTAGTGCATTTAATATCTTATAAACAGCCAGGCTAATTTAGGCAAGGCTAATGGGTTAGCTCAAATGGTACTCGTGTAAAAGGTGTGTGATTATATCTGTGTACATTAAAGCCACAGTTTCAGTGCTCGGAGCTCCCCACCCTGCACAGCTCAGAGCAGAGGCTGCAGCAAATTCCCAGTCAGTGCAGCAGGGAGATCCAGCTGCTCCTGCTTCTGATCGTTGGGTTTACTTTGTGATCCTGTGGCTGTGTAATCCTTCGTAACAGGAAAGAACTTGAAAATGAGCTTGGTGTCTTGAGAGAGTCTGCTGTCATTTATATTCACCCCCTCTCCAGAAATCTGTGACTGTATTTTTTCCAAGCGCAAACCTAGCAAGTGCGATATCCCAACTGCCCCCGTGCTTTGTGTTTTCTGAGGTTCACTTTATCAGGACACTGCAAGCCTCTGCTAACTTGAGACTAAGTGGTTTATACTTCCAAACAAGAAATAAAAATCTAAGAAAGTGAATGAAGACTAATTCCACTGTGATGTAGAGGCATTTCAACATGTTAGGACTAATGGGGGGGAAATAATCAGGGTGGTATTGTGTGTGTGAAAAAAACAGAATCAAGAACTCAGTGCAATGTTCCCAGCAGCAATGGTCTTGTGTGGCAGATCCTTGGGTTGTTCAAACCTTGAACATGGACCAGATGCTCAGTCTGAGGCATCAGTACCCGTCTCTGCCCTTGGAGCACATCTGGGAAAGACAGCCTGTACATAGACTCACTCATCTGTCTCTGCTTTGTGCTGTCCAACTAACACTTTATGCCTGTGGTTACAATCATGCTCCCCGTGGGCACAAAAATGAGGTGTTTAAATATTTTATTAACTAGATCATAAAGCCAACATCCAAGGGGTGTTCCTACCTGAGGCAGTGAGAACACTGCCCTGCTCTGCTCTGCAGCTGCTCCTTAGCTAATTAATCCTTCTGAGAGGTCAGCACAGCCAAAATAGAAGGGAGGTGTTGGTTTAGGGCAGGTCATAAGGCAAAAGCAGATTTGTGGGCACAGAGGTGAGAGGGCAGGAGATGTAAATGTTCCAGAGGAAATTACAGTGAAGGCCCAAACTGGAGCTGGAGCCCCACGTTTGCTGCAGTGCCTGCAGGTAGCTGTATGGTGCACAGTTGTAGCTTTGGGATTTATAAAGAACCATATACTTTAAAAAGTCACTTTTTAAATGAGATTTTATTTTTAATCACTATTGGATTTTTTTTTTTGTCACAATGAATCTGTATACCTTAGATGAAATTCAATTTAAATGTAATAATAATTTTCAGTGGACTTTTTTGATGCACAGTCAGAAATGTTTGAGTGACTCAGATGTTTTTGCAGATTCTGGAAGTTTTTTTAACAACTGACACATTTAAGTTTTAATATTTATGCTCAGTTGAATTTTGACACCTAAAATATCCAAAAGTGATGTGACCTTTTAAGCTTTCTGTTTTGTTTTTATTTGAATTGCTGCTATTCTTTTGAGCATCTGTTTGGTGGCATACTGTGGAGGAACACTTATTATTAGATTGTTTATTTTAAGAATAATGATAAAACAGATATGCCATTGTTAGCTGAAATGCAAATTATCAAAAAATAGAATATGAAGCTGCCAGCTCAAATACATGTTTCTGGGAGGCATCTTAGTGAATCCATTTCTTACTCCACTTGCTCCACAAAAGAAGAAAAGTAGTTTTTTTATAGCTATATTAATGCCACATGAGCCATTCTGATTAAAAAATTTAAAGTTTCAGATCTGATGCTGAAATCCAAAAGAACAGTAAGATTAAAATATGTCACATTTTCAGCATGGCATCTCCCATTTAAGGAAGACTACTGTAAGAGAAAGAGATTAACCTTCTTATGCTTTAAAAATTCAAAGGTTAAGCCCAAAGCTTTTAGAGCAAGCACACACGGTGGCTTAAGCCTGAAAACATTTTCTCGCGGTGAATCCTGGAGTTGCAAAGACTCTATCTTGGCCCAATTAAGTTCCTTGAACTCTAGTTTTCTATGGATGCATATAAATCTCCCTGAAATCCTGCAGTAAACCAAGAGCAGAGTATCTGCTATTCTAATGACTGAACAATTTAAGTCATGTGTCTTCCCAGCGAGCAGATCCAGCTGCAGTGCAACGCTCAGTCCCAGCGCTGTATCACTCTGGAGCATATTCCATCGTGGATACATCACTCAGGATCACTTTAGATTTTATGTGTGCTTCATTATGCAATCTTAAAAGCCTAAAATGTGATATAATGGAACATTTAGTGCAAAGATAAGGAAAACAGCACACTGCACTTTGCAGCCATTTGATATCCTGACAGGAAAGGGAACTGACACATGATAAAGAAATAAATAGTGCTAGCAATGAATTATGGCTTGTGGGGATTCAGTCATGCATTATTAAACTGGTATCACGACACAGTTCACTTTGCAATTGGCCAGGCCACCATTTTGCATTCCTTCAAACAGACTGGTTTCCTGTGTAAGGAACTGACGGGAGCAAATGAAATGAAAATATACATGCAAATGGTAGACAAGAGTATGAAATAACAAACCCAAGGGCAAATGTGAACATCCTGTCAATTCCCAGACCATAAGGAAAATTAAGTATTAAAGCATCATGGTGATTCATAATGTATAAAAGGCAGATAATGTAAAACAGTTGTGGTGATCCCCTATCACACAGGACATAGAACTGCCCCAAATTATGTTTTCTTTCTTTCAGGTAAAGACTTCTATGAAAAACAATTTTTAAAATTACCATTGAGGGAAAATCCAATGCTGTCTATGATAAATCACATTCTAGTTAGTTATCCTCACTGTCATGACCATAATTCTGTAACAGGCTCTTTGATTAACAAAACTGCTTGAGTACGTTGATTCCTTCTGTTAAATATATTTTCTATTTCTTCCACTGTTCCCATAGCTACAAAACTCCCTTCAATTTATTAACATCCAAAAGTTCAGAGAAAGCAATAAGCTGATTAATGATATGTAAAGGGGAAACTCAAGAACATAAATCCAGGAGGCCCTTCCTGGTGCAAAGAAGGGCTCTACCATAGGCTCAGGGCCTCAGAGGAAAAATCAGAAAAGAAGAAAAAAGGGAAAAAGTTTAGCCAACACCTGCTCAAAGTACAGAACACCAATAATAGGAAACTCTTGTCTTGATTAATTTGTAAAGCATGGATCTTTGCACAGAGTATCTGAGGCTGTGTAGTATTAATCTGAGTTGCTGCAGATAAAATGAGAATATGTGAGGTTTCACAACAAGAACATAAATTCCAATTACCAACCAAAGAGAAGAAAGAATTAATTCAGTAGGTTATATATGCCAAAAGAATGCTGCAATTGTGGATGTTGAAGTAAGTTATATACGCCAAAAGAATGCTGCAATTGTGGATGTTGAAGTAATAAATATTATAAATATTTCTTACATTTTCATAGTCTTCACATGCCGGTAGCTAAACAAGGTCAAGAAAGAAGAATCAATATTAAATTACACTCTTTGAATATATTAATAAATATTGCTGTTACTTCTACAGCCCCTATACAAGAATCCAAACTAATAAATCTTAAAGCTTGTTCCATTTTTCCATTTGGCCACCACTCAGACAAAAACAGGTGGAGACATTAAAAAGGGTTGTTGAGAGGTTTTCTTTTCATTCAGTTATCTGTCCTTTCATTGTTTCCCTGATAGTGCTACTATTTTCATTTTGATGCACAACATATTTGTCCAATTAGAGTTGTGTCATTTATGGAATACTAGCTCTGGAAATAGAGTGTGACTACACACAGTGACTCCTCAGGATAAACAAATGCAGTTAAAAATGGCAGTGCTTCCAGCTAGAGGGCTTCATCCGGTGCAGAAATTGTGTCTGTGATATGATATATGCAGTTAATTCCAGAAAAATCTGCAGGAGTTCCTGATACTCTCCAGGGTACATGAAAGAAGGAGAGGAAGTATTGGAAAGAGGGTGGAAAGAATTCTAAAATTTGTTTGTATTTTATGAGGAAGTTTTCTTAGACAAAAAAAGGAAAGAAAATTATATCGTTTATACTATGCTATAGCTATGCTCAAAAATTATATCAAGTCAGATACATATAAAATGATATTAAGTCAGAAAATTAAGAATGTTTGAGCCCCATTCTATCCCTCATTAGTGTTTATGGGGGCCAGAAACTTAGGGCCAGGCTTTGAAATTTGATGTGACTTCTTATGTTCTAACACCTTCCTCCATTTAAGAAGGAAGAGAGTGGATGGGTAGGGGAAGGATGAGCAGAAAGAGCTCTTATTTGTTGCTGTGTTAATCATCTGGAATTTCTAGCTGGTTGTCTGGCAGAGAAAAATAAGTTTTTTAGTATATTTATTATATTTTTCACCCCTTGTTGCAGCAGGAAAGAATTTTTAGCTTGAAGAGTTAAAGCAGAGCCTTTTTACTGCTGCTTAAATGGCTGAACGATGCTAATGGCAAAACATCTTTCAACTTGCTACAGAGCCGCCCATGTTTTGCACAGCTTTTTCTTCTCCAGATAATGGGACAAACAAACATTAGTGCTTGTATTCCACCATAGCAGGAAACCTTTTCTCATGCTCCAGCCTGTTCATTTCCTTACAGTCCTTGGAGGAGGAAACGAGAGGGGAAGATTTGAAGAAATAAAACCTGAAATCTCATTGTTCTGCAGAACATAAGCATTATATGGGATATCTGAATGTGTGAAGAGGCAGTTAATATTGTGGTTCTTTGCAACAAATACTGTGCTTAAAGGTCATTGGTGACAGGGGCTTTGAGAGCATCTGTTGCTAGGAACACACAGGCTGAATCTCATTACTGAAAACTATTTGAGTGACAATCATCACAATCCTTCACTATTCATTATCTTTTCTGCCTGCAGAAGAGATCTGTACCCTCTTTCCCTCATTCTTGTTACCCAACAAATATGTCAGATGTTTTTCAGTTTGACAATTGTGACCTCAAAATCTCCTGTTTCAGGGTTTATTTTATTTCTGTTTTACACTGCCAAGAGGAATACTTGTTATCTTGAAGCAAATGATTAAGGAGATATTCTCCATGAATATTCCAGCCACTGAGCATGATAAAGAGGTGATGTAGTTCAAACATTCTGATCAAATAGTTTCATTTAAGCAAACTACAGTTTGGATGCTTCCTCAGTGTCTTGAGAATGACAACATTAACCACATTTGAATCTTCCCTTGAAGTTTCCTTCCCATTCTGTTTGGTAATCCTCGCTGCCGCACAGGATGGAAATACTGGTTATGGGGAGGAAAGCTGTATCAGCCTTCTCAAAGGTCTACATTGCCTTAATATGGGGGGAGAAAGAACTGAGTATTTTTAAAATCTGATTGAAGAGAAAATTTTTTGAAGATAAAATTTTTAAAAATCAGAAACTGATTCACATTCTTTCATTTATTAAATTATGCAGGCTTATCTTTTATTGTAAACATATATTTTAATTCTTTAACATATTTAGCAATATTTATGTTAATTTAAAAGCCTTTAAATTCTCCATACCAAAATACAGCTTCCAGAAAAACATGATGCAATAACATCAACATACATCTCTCTTGGTGCTATGGATTTTTCTAGTTCTGCTACTTAGAAGTACTGGAAACATCACCTCTTCATCCAGCAACGAAAACATTTTCTCTGGCTAAAAATTTTCACTTCTAGATCATGAGAGTCAACCAGTTCTGCCATTAGCTTGGAAATTTTAAGTCTAGGAATGACTGTGTTAAACATTCAGCTGGACATGAGAAAAAGTAATGCCCATGAGTTACCTCTGCTATGCCATTGACCTTTAAAGCTGATCTTGTGGAGGAGCTCTTTGCAGTACCCAAAACACACAGCATGGTCAATAGGAGTTCATGAATCTCTGAGCAGGATTTTAGAAATTTGGCTCCTCTCATAGGAACTAGAAGTTCCCTTGGAGGACAGAGGCAGTGAATGTATTCAAACATAAGTATTGTAAACCACAACACTCTGAAACATGGAACAGATTTAAATGCTGGTGTCTTGCAATCTACGCCTCAAACCAGGTTACTGATACAATGCACAAATCTGGTTTGACACTTACGTGTCTGTCATATTTTATTTTTGTTTGGTTTCTGTCATATTTTGTATTGTTTTTACCAGTGCAGGGATGACATTTAATAACTTAAATTTGCTACATCTGAAATGGTAGTCTGGGTTTCTAGCAGCTGACATATAGGCAATATTGGGAGTTTGAATATTCTGTCATTTTTTATAAAAACGCAGAATGGTATACCTAATAGAGATTTTTCGTCTCCCATAAACGCTTAAGATATACATTCACTTTTGAAACATCCAGAATAAGAGTCTAGTAGTGTCAGTAGTATTACTTATCTATTAATCTACTATCATAAAATATACATTGTAAAACTTTGTTACTTCAGTGTTCATAACTCTTAGTTTTCTGCCATGTTGCCTCCATACATCACTGAAAATCTCATTTGCTGATTTTTACTGACAAGGGCAGCAGAATTGTCCTGTTTTGTTTACAATATATGCGTATGGGAACAGGATAGCCATCCTGAATTATTTAGTTTCTCTGTATATGGCATATTTTTACAAACAAGAATCAGCACATGGCAACACAGAATTGTTCAATAATGTATTGGTTTCTCTTGCACGTGCATAAAGTGTCTTCCCTAAATATCATTCTGTCCAAAGGGAAAAACATGAAAGCTCAAAACTCAAACTGCCTGACAGTGCAGACATAAATCCCTGTGGGCATATTCCCCATTGTCTTCCTACCTGTGTCATCCTTCATCCTTTTGTAAAGTGGGTACACAGTACAATCAGGTCTGAAAAGCAGATGATTTATTCCTCTTTTCAATATGGTAAATGATGATACAAGATGCAGAACAGCAAGAAATTTGATCCTTGGTCCTCTGTAAGCCTCTTTTGTTTGCTCTGAAGTACCAACTGTGTTTGTATATCTCCAGGTCGGAGATTAAAGTGTATTGCAGCAGCTAGAACAGTTGCCACAAAATGCTTTCATTTCCCAGTAGTCACTAAAGTGATCATCTATTACCAAGTTTTTATGCTGTCCCTAGGAAATACCTAGTATCTGAAACAAAACAGTTGGCAAATACTGATTCTGTACTTTGGGAAAGTTGCATACGCACATTACTTTCCCACTTAAAAATACAATCTGTATTATTCTCTTCATTACTGGCAGAAGGTACTGTCTCAGAGCTGGTCACCACTAAATTTCGGAATGTATAAAATTCACAATTAAGTTTATATTTTCAAGAGTACTTGGTGCATTCAGAGCTCTCTTGGAAATACAGTGGTTTTTCAAGTGAGCTACTTTACATCTGCCAGAAACAAATGTAACAGGAGTAACAATATCCAGTGAAGAGGAAAAACTAACTTGAAATTGCATTCCACTTGTTTAATCTTCAGAGTGATTATTTTACCTGTTTGTATTCCACGCAGTAATATGATAATCTTAAATTACTATGGAGTCGTTATTAAAAGTACTGCTTTGCAGAAAATGTCATCTGAACACATCTTGTGTCCTATTTGTGAAGGTGGTAATGATGTCTGAGCTGTTTATAACCTGTGGCCCTCACGATGCTGAGTCCTTATCTGCTATCCAAGCTACATCTGATTTCTTTTATTTGTGGTTTCTGAAAACTGAAATATTTGCTTCCATATCCAGTAAAGATTGTGTGCCACTGTAATGGGTTGAAACTGAGTTGATTGACGAACTTTCAATCCAATGCGCTTTTGCGAATTTTGCATATTTAAACCCGTGCAAGGGCGGGAAGTTCCTCTCTTGTCCCTGGTTCTCTGGATGGAGAAGGGGGAGGCCTCTGAGCCTCCAGGCAGCCTCTGGGCCTGGCCCGGGCTCCTGCCTGCCTGGGCTCCTGCCTGCCCCCCTCACCCCTCTCCCTTCCCCCAGAGCTGCAGGCAACTGCACTACCCATGGACTGCCCATAGCCGAATCCATCCGGCTCGGCTTCTGGAGAAATCAGGAGGGGCCTCCCCTCCCCCTTCATGCAGCCCAGGGGAGCCTCTCTCCCCTCCTGCAGCCCGCGCAGACCCAGCGGGACCAGCGGAGCCTCCTTTTCCAGCCTGCACAGCTCGCACC